>BTHU01000008.1:29254478-29591978 GCA_036184795.1 Tokudaia tokunoshimensis | reverse complement strand
TTCTCCAGGCAAACTACCCTGCTCCCCCCACCCCAGGCTGCAAAGCCTTTTCTCAGCAGCCTCCACCACCATGATGCTGACAACATTTTGCTTTCCGTGCCTCCAGAAACTGTCATAGCTCCCAAGGAGCTGCAAGCACCACAGGAAAGGGGGAGGAGGGCTGGCTGCATTTGCAGGGTGCTCCCCAGCTTCCTTCTGGCGCACAGACTTGTAGCTCCGAATACACACTCCCCAGCGATTCAGTTCTGAGCCCTGCATATGGCTCCTGTAACAAACACACCTGTGATATGGGATTGGAGCCACTGGCAGGCCAAACCCAGACCTTCAGACACCGGTCCTGAGGATATACACGGTGAGCTGAGGGCCAGCTCAACCAACAGCACCAGGATAGGTATGGCCGCTGAGAATATTGTTGGGCTAACCAGCTGACACCTCCTGTAGCTGCCAGAGCTAGACACATTCTGTGCTGTTTCTCTTGCTAGTCGCCAGTCTCTGGGCTCTGCTCTTGCACTCCCCTAGTCAACTGTGCTACAAGTCCACTGATTCCTAACTCCCATGATCCTCTTCGGACCATGCTCACTCCCGCCAACTCCTTTACACCTGCTGGTCTCCTTGTGACGTTCCATGTCCTAACAGCAGGAGAATTTCCTCCTTATAGTTCACAGGCTTATCACCAAAGTCCCTTATTGGAAATGTCTCCCACTCTCCGTGTGTAGAGGAAACTATGTGCCCTTTGCCTTGATTTACTGTTTTTCCTTGCCATATACAGTACCTAGCACATTATACATTTACTTGTTATCTGTTTAGTGTCATCCCACTCAACACATACATAAGTTCCAGACAGAGTTAATTTCATCCAGAATATAGAGCATTGGCACTGAGAATCCCTTACTGCAAGCATTTTTATTTGGTCACAGCGTCAGGAGTAACAGGTCTGCTCTGTGGCCATCTGGTGTCACTCTGGACCAGCACTTTTCTGTTTGTCATGGGACCTTATGCCCATCTCCCATCTCCTAGTAGTTTATCATAGCTAGAGAAAGGGCCAGGTAAAAAGCTTCTTAGCCAGTCGTGGCTGGGAACCTTGAGCCACAGAGAGACCTCTAAACCTTAGCATCTGCTTTTATCTTATTAGGAATTCTTTGTCCCCTTTGTACACATACAAGGACCCAGTCCCAATTGGTACAACCTTAAGTCTGGCCTGGAGCTGCAAATGAAAATGGGGTCAATTTTTAAAATAATTCCTTTGATGTTTTAAAAGGTACAGAATCATTTCTGTCCTCTTCTGAGAACCACTTAGCTGTGGGTTGGAGGTTGGGGAATGTTCCAAGTGCCATAGAAGCTAATTAGAAACAATTACAGCCCAGGCACACCTGCCCTGGTGAGGCCCCCAAAACTGGCAGGCTGAGTGATGGCTGGGTCAGAGGGTGGTGGAGATGAAGCCAGGGCCAGCAGGCATTTAAGAGCTCCTGAGGATAACCAGACATGTGGCCAGCATGGACCGGGTCTGAGGAGGATGTGTTCCTTCTCTAGGCATCTACTGGGACAGGCATTCCCTCTGACATTGCTTTAAACAATAATTTTCTTAGGTCAAAATTTCAAGAGGCATGAAAATTGTAACTGGGTGAAACGTGGCCCCATGTGAATAAGGACATGCCTGGTATCAGATGTTAATCTTGGTGCATTGCTGATCCACTAGGAATACATACACAGATAATGTGTGTATGTGTGTGTGTCTGTGAGTATATGTGTGTGTCTGTGTGTGTGTCTGTGTGTGTGTGTCTGTGTGTGTGTGTGTCTGTGTGTGTCTCTCTCTGTGTGTGTGTGTGTGTGTGTGTGTTCTGCCCCTCTCAGGCCTCCCCTTCCTTTTCCAAGTGTTTAAATTTATACACCTTAGACTCTTTCAATTTGGATCTCTGGACAGGGTTGCAGGCCAGCTCCAGCCCCTTAGCGACCTTAATGAGGCTTACAAAGGGCCCAGGGTTTGCATCCTGCTGTGGTTATTAACTTCCAGGATCCCGAGCAGCACCCAGACAGAGGCTGGCCTTTGTTATGCATTCTCTGTAATCAAAGTGCCCCTATGCACCCCTCTGCCTGCTGGGTGTGACAGCGTCACTGGTCGAGCCTGACTTGCATGAATTAATGTTACCCGGCGCTGGGAGGCGTCTTGGGGCTGCAGGACCTGAGTGAGGACACAGAGATGAATGGGCAAGGAACTTTATTAAAGGTCTGGGCCGCTGAAGAGAGGGACCAAAGGCCACAGGGAAGACAGGGGCTGTCAGGCTGTGATATCTTGCCCTTTCTTTTGCTGTTGATTCATGGGTGGTCCTCAGGTCCCTGCATGTCCTCCATTCCCCTACAGACTTCCGTTTGATGCCAAATGCACTCTAGCAAAGCAATCAAGTGAACATATCTTTAAAAGAGAACTCATTTACTAAGCAGGCCTCTGGAGTACTTGATGGAATAGCCCTCCTCTGGATGGAAATAGTGGTGTAATGGCCTCCCCGGGGTTATTATTGCACTGACTTTACAGCAGGCTAATAAACCCCAGAGGGGTGCGATGCATAGTGCCAGGCGGTCTCACATCTGGATAAGGGAGTCTGCAGATGTAGGCCTCGTACCTTGCCTGCAGCACCAAAGATTTGTCACTAGAGGGCACCCTTGCCCCCTGTAGGGAAGACACTGCCTGGGATGAAAGCCCAACTCCTTAAACCAAAAAAAAAAAAAAAAGAAAAAAAAAGAAAACGAGGGTTTTCAGACAGGCAGACAGGGAAAGCAGTTCTCTCTTTCCTCTTGGTACCCCGGCTACATTTGCGAAATGGTTTGCAAAGCAGAGTTGGACAGAGGGGTGCAGCTCAGATCACTAAGTCAGAAACCAGCATGTGGGGGATTCTTCTTTAAGTCCGAGATCAAGGCTTTCAGATCCCATCAGATGTGCCGTTTTCTCTGTTGGAGAAGTCTGAGAGTTGAGCTCTAAATTGGCAAAGGCAACACCGGTGGTCCTAGCACCTGTCTTCCACCCGCTTCTCTGCGGCTGCGCTGCAGGGCTGTGCAGGAGTTCCAGCTTTGGGGTGCTCTTCCCCCGAGGGCTCAGCAGGGTTTAGTTCCTGCTGTGAAGGAAACATGGGTGGGTGGAGTCCTACAGGTGCAGCTGACACGTGTAGGAGGACACCAGCTTCTCCCTGGGTTTAGAGATCTAAGTTGTTTGTCTCACTGTCAGACCAAATGACTGAATTCTGAATCGAAACATGGCCGCCAGTGTCAAGGGGTAGTACTCTTACCTGATCTAAAGGACTGCGCGCTCCAATACATCGTAAAGATTTTCCTGGGACATCTAAACCACTGACCTGCTCTGCAACATATACTTTTAGTCGGTTCACTATTTGAGTTTTAAAATGAATTTAGTTAGTTTTAATTTTACGGCGGCATTGCCTTCAGTTAAAACAAGCCCTGGCCAATGAATTAGATGTTTTCTGAGCCAAGACCCCAGTAGAGGAAAGAAGGGTGCACCAGTGAGGTCTCTCTACCCTGAACTATTAAGTCCTATTTGAGAAGTGAGTTTTCTTTTCTCCTATGAACCTGGGTCGTAGTGAAAGATAGGAAGCGAGTCACCTCCATTACCAGGCACAGACCCAAGGTAGCTGGGAACCTTGCACTGGCTCCGTGTAGTTTGGGCCCTGAGAAACACAGCGATCTCCAAAGTCTTGGATGGTTAAGGATTCCAGAGAAGGCATAGGGTGTTGGGAAGTGGTGGACCCAGAATTTGTAGCCTTTCTAATTGTAGCACGGGACAGTTATTCTGTTGCCTAAGTCTCATGGGAGAGACTTCTAGGATTTATCTCGTAGAATTCAATTTCCCTGCAAATGTTGCTTCTGGCCTTTATCCTCCTGAAGGCACTCATTCCTTTATAGATCTGAACACACTTGAGGTGACATCCACCAGGAGGCGCAGGTTGGCCTCCATTGGGATTGGTTGGCTAACCTGCCCTCAGGCCAGGGGCATTTGGGCCTTGCCTTAGTTTTCTTCTCTTTTGCTAAGCCGCAAGCTAAGACTCCTCTAGGGCTCTGCCTCCATGTTGAAACACCCTATTTAAAAAAAAAAAATCTCTGTTTCTAGAGGCACCACATGCATCGTCGTCTCATTACAGTGATGGTCTGCCTTCCTCTGCCTGCGACAGAGGTGAGAATGAGAGAGAGACGATGTGGGAGAAATAGAAAAGTTATTAGAATCTCTAGCAACCTATGCTCTGGCTTTCCCTCAGATGGCAAAATCTAACCCAGAGTGCAACTAAAAATATCTCTGGGCCACTGACTGCCGGGTCTGTGCGGGTGCATGTGCCGTGAACATGACTCTGTCTTTGATTCTCCTCTAAGTTTTCCTAAGTAGACGACATTCTCATTCCATGGGGAAACTGAGGCATAGAGAACTCTACTCCTTCTTAGTGGTCAATGATGATATATGAGAAGCCAAGGCAGACAATTAAAGGTCAACAAGGGTGACACAAAC
Organism: Tokudaia tokunoshimensis; assembly: GCA_036184795.1. Classification (NCBI taxonomy): domain Eukaryota; kingdom Metazoa; phylum Chordata; class Mammalia; order Rodentia; family Muridae; genus Tokudaia; species Tokudaia tokunoshimensis. The sequence continues at coordinate 29,587,474 of BTHU01000008.1, read as the reverse complement.
TTGGGGTTTTCTGTGTCCCCCCACACTTGTCCCACCATCCCTTCCCCCAGCCCAGACATGGGTTGAAGACTGTAAGTGCTGGAGTCAAAGCTACTCTAGCCTTCTCATGGCAGGGGGCACTCTGCCCTAGGTCACCCCTTCCCGTACTTACCATCTGCCTTCTCTCCAGAGAAACTTTGTAATAAAAAAGATTTTTCTGCTTTAGTAGAAAATATCATTTTTTGGTCACATGTCTATTTCTCAGGACAGAGAGATTTTCATTTTCATTTATACATTTGGCACTGTGATGTGCACACAGCGATCCTGTACTCTGTCACTACACTGTATGTAGTCAGTGCCCGAAGAGGCCATATCCACCTGTGGGTCCCGTGTGCTAGACTCTGCTGATGCCGTTTTACGATGAGGGGGGCGCGTTCAGAACGTGGGGCCATTGCACATCTTTTCTCCAAGTGTATTCCAGGGCCTTTGTGTTTGTAGAACTTGACAAAGGAGCCCTCTGAGCTCACCAAAGAAACACTGATTCTGGGTGATTAGCGAAGATGAAAAAATGAGGTTCCCCTGGTAAAGTTTACATACAAACACACATGTCATCTGGGCTATAAGCAACAACATGCAGCTAGTTCTGGAAGTCCAGGGTAGCCATTATCTCAGAGGGATGCAGAGAAGTGTGTCCACGAAAAGATCGGAATGACGTACAGCAACCCCGGAGGGGCTTCCCGACAGTGATCAGATGCCATCCACCTCGTACAGGAAGTCTGCCCCCCAGCTAGTCTGCAGAGCCCCTTGCATGCACTTCCACTAGAGTGGCTCCTGTATCCAGAAATACAGAATTAAAAACCACACAACCAGACATTGTCTTGTGGGGAAACAGGAAAGAACCAACAGGTAGTTAGAAATATGGTATATGGAGTCTAGATGCCTCTGAGGATGAGGAGACAGTGTAGCTCCAGAAGAAGGCCAGGCTGTATGCTAAAGGAAGCCTTGCACCAAACCTCCTGGGAACAAAATAGTCGGGTCTCCACTCAGAGTCCTAGGAGAGCAACACTGGGGCACCAGATGGACTGAGAACAGGGACCCAAAACAGAGGTTTTGTGTCTTAGTATCCCCAGCTGAGGTAGAGAGGCTGAAGGCCTGATGCCAGAGTTTCTTGAAGAATGCATGACACAGGATGAACTCATAATGTTCAGGAAGTATTGTCAGTATCTGAGCCTCCCAATGCGACTGCAACAGCTGGCCTCATCCAGTATAAGCCAGCACAGAAACACACACAGGCCCACACAGACACACACACATGCACACACACACATACATGCACACACAAAAAGGTACACACATGCACACACAAAGACACACACATGAACACACAGAGATACACACACACACATGCATGAACCCATATGCATGAACCCACAGTCACACACACACCTGCATGTGCACACACACATATACATACACACAGTCTCACACACATAGATGCACAAACAGACACAGACACACACACAGTTATCCACCCACACACACACACCTGCAGTCACACATGTATACACACACGTACACACTGTCTCACACACATACATGTACATACGCACAAGCATACACAGCCATGGGGTCAGGACTCTTCTTGAACTATAGATAAATCAGATCCAGGGGTTTTCAACAAGAGAAAACTGTGAAATAGAGGAAGGGGTCCAGGGTCCAGAGGCCGTTTCCTAAGGGCACAGACACAACTGCTTCCGTTGGGGTAGAGGCATGGTGTCCCGAGAGGCCTCTTAGAGTGTCTCTGTGGTTCAGTGAGCACACCGAGCTCATTTTCAGCTCTACAAGGTCAAGCTTATTCAGGGATCTGTCTGAACCGCCCCCTACCCCCAGCTCCTGCTGCAGGATAGGCTGAACTCACCACCCACTTATGTGTTAGGGAAGTGACCAATGCTTTTTCTCAGTACTTGGAAAACAAATAGGAATAAATCAAGGATAGCATTATCTCTTTGTATAAAAATAAAAAAAAAATGAAGTCCATAAAATGTCAAGTCAAAAGGGAGCCGGAGCCCCTCCCAGGCAGCCCCATGGACACATGTCTGCTGTCGCACAGCTTGTATGTAGGGAAAGCGTGTCCTAGACAGGATTAGAAAGGACCCCATTGTCCTCTGGCCTCCATTCTGGGCCCCAACCCCACCCCACCCCCCATATCCTTTGAACCCCTTTTTCTCAGAGCTTCACAGTAAAAGTTAACTCCTTGTAGCCCTCAGAATAATGTTATGGCCTATTAAAGAAGCACGCACACACACACACACACACACACACACACAGAGAGAGAGAGAGAGAGAGAGAGAGAGAGACAGAGACAGAATCAGAGAGACAGAGACAGAGAGAAACAGAGACAGAGAGAGAAGACAAACAGGAAATGAAAGTTTGCCTCTTGCTTGGCATCAGGGCACAAAGTGCCTTCCCAAGGACTGAAAAATAGGTGTAAAGAACTGGGCTGAAAATCAGTGAGCCAAATCACCACCCTTCCGTAAGACCCTTCAGAACTGAGCGAGGGTGGGGGAAAGAAGGGGTTAATATGACATCCTGGGAGTGTATTAAGGATTTTGGGAAGAGATCAAGGGTAAAGGCACTGAGCATCCAGGGCCAGGATTAGATGTTTCAGCCAAGAAATAGCATGCCAGGGCATTAGCTGAATTTAGTTGGGATTCTGGGTTTTGTACTGTTGCTAATGAATCTGTGTGAGTATTTATAATGGGACTGTCAGAGCCACCGCCAGCCAAGACAAATCATTATAAGTCATCATAGGCAGACCTGTGAGAGAGACTGAGTGGGGAGGCAGGCCTGGGTACTTGGCCTTTTGGGGAGTTCCCTTGAGCCTGGCCTGTCAGAGGTAGAGGGGAGGAATTGAACTCAGAGGATCTCAGAGCTCAGGGGTCCAGAGCCTGGGTCAGTAAGGCTAAGGGGCCACAGAGATATTCAGGGAGCCACTTTCCGTGTTCTCTCAGTTGTGCTGTCTCAATGAGAGATGGAGAAAAAAAATTTTTTTTCTCCTGCTGAAAAATGTCACCTTCAACCTGACACTGGAGCCAGAGCATTTACAAATCTGCCTGTCACCATGACAGCCTGACAGATAGCAACCTTAGCCGGGACTGAGTTAAATCGCCACTATACGTCTTGCAAAAAGTTTGGTCTCTTAAGATTTTTATCATGGAGACAGGTTAAGGGATGAGAGGCATGGCTCCCAACAGGAAGGAGACTGGGGCTCTGCGCCTGCCTTCCCGGGAGCTCTGGCAGCTGCAGGATTATCTATTACCTGAGGGGAGGTGACAGAAGAAAATTACCCAGCCCCATCTGTTGCTGAACGCCGTTTATTTCACCTTCACTAATTCACTCGTGCCGATTTTCCTTTGTCTCCGTGTCATCCACCCAAACCTTACACGTATACCCTCCCGTGTTGCCAACTGGACATCACAGCCGTGGAAACGAAGCTTGCGGATCCCTCCAGTGAGATGCGGCCCCTCTTGGGTGTCTCTTCTCCTCTCTGAATTGTCATTTCTTCCATAACTGATTAGGAACCGGAGGCAAGATGGGAGAAGCTAGGATGATTGCTTTTACAGCTCGGCTCTCCAGGTAGAGCACATTTCTGTGTTTGGCTTCGTCTCCAGGGACTTGCCTCTCTCAGGAAGAGGTGGGAGAGTATTAATGAAAGATAGCGAACCCGCATTGCTGAGAGAGCAGCTGTAGAGATGGGGCTCACTCTCGGGCATGCATGCTATCCTCAGGAATATCCTGCCCAACTTCCGGTTTCTCATCCAGAATGTAGATCCGCGGCCTGCTCTCATCACATCTGCCGGGGCTGGTGTAATGATTAAATGAGATAGTATTGCGTTTCGGTGAATAATGCCGCAGCCGGTTCATCGAAAAAGAGAATAAAGATCTCTTTCTGGTGGCTTGCTTATAATAACTCTATTACGAATGCTCATGGGAGTCACTGGTATCATTGAGAAAATATAAGCGATTGTGATTACCTTTTCTCCTTGAAACAGCGGCCATTTTTCAAGGTCTTGGCTCTCTAGGAGTCTCATACAACATTTATTGAGTTGGTTCTATATTCTCGCGCAGCACCTTGTCTTAGAACTAAGATTTGAAAACCGCAAATGAAGTGCGATGTCTGGGTCAGGGGGCAAGCATGTGGTCTGGTAGGGAAGCCCTCTGTGGAGTAGAAAGCAGGGGCCTTAGAGGGAGTTTTCGCAGAAGATCCTCAATGAAAAAAATAATGTGAGCTGGTTTGTGCGCTTCTATGAGGAAAGAGCCTTCGGTGGGGGAAAGCGGGGAATTCATTGAATAGACATAGCAAGAGAGTGGGAGGAAGCCCAGGAGAATTGTGGAGCCCAGAGACCTCAGGAGAGCTGGGGGTGGGGTGGCTCAGGAAGGCTACAGGATCGAGCGCAGCCTGGGCCGGTACTCCCGAGGACACAGGCAGAGCGCAGAGTGAAGGATGTGGTCAGAGGAGACTTCACAGAGGATCATATTTTATTTTGTGCCAAGGGCCCAGAGATTTCCTGGAGGACAGTGAAAATCATTAAAGGGTTTTAAGCAAGAGTGATAGGATCAACTTTGCAGAGACGATAGCTCAGGGCTGGATGGGACATGCATAGAGAAACAAGGCCGGCTGACAATAGAGAGGTTCAGAACCTTAGGGGAGGAAGAGAATGACAAATTTTGTTTTTCTTGGTTTGCAGGCGTTAGCTCCCAGGCCCAGCTCCCTACAGATACCAAAGTCCATGGAGGCTCAAGTTTCATATCTAAATAGGTATCTGTGCATATAATTTAAGTCAGTGGCTTGTGACCCTTTCCCAGGAGTGGCATATCATATCTCTTGCATATCAGAAATTTACATTGCAGTTCATAATTGTATCAAAATTACAGTTATGAAGTAGCAACAAAAGTAATTTCATGATTGGGAGTCACCGGAACATGAAGAAGTGTATTAAAGGGTCACAGCATCAGGAGAGTTGAAAACCACTGCTCTAAATCAGCTCTGTTTTACTTAAAATACACAATGCAAAATAAGCGCTATGTACTTAAGCTATTTTGTTTACAGAATAATGACATGGGGAAATACACAGGTTCCGTGCTGATATAATTTTTAATATATTTTCAATCTGGGGCCACATGAAGTCACATACGCTGAGCTCATGAATCCAGAGGGAAGGTTGTACCTGTGGATAAACTTGCTTAGTGCTGAGAACATGCTGGGAGGGGGACCCAGAATAGAGTCAGCCTGGTCGAGTCATGAAATTGCAAGCTGTTGCCACCAGAGGGCAGTGAGAGAAGAGCTGAAATCAGTTTCACTAGACAAGTGTAAGGCAGAACTGCTGAAATATGTATCAACCAGTACCCCCAGAGCTCCCAGGGAATAATCCACCAACCAAAGAGTATGCATGGAGGGACCCATGGCTCCAGCTACATAAGTATCAGAAGATAACCATTTCAGACATCAATGAGAGGAGAGACCATGGGTGCTGTAAAGGCTTGATTCCCCAGAATAGGGGAATGCAAGTCAGGAAATTGGGGAGAAGGTGAGCAGGGAGAGGGGGGATGGGATAAGGGATTTTTGGAGGGGGAATGTGGAATGAGGATATCTTTTGAAATGTAACTAAAGCAAATATCTGATAAAAAAAATGCAGGCCTGTTATCTGAGACCTCCTAAAAGCTGTTCTCAACCATAGTTAGTCCAAGGATTTCAGTGGTTCCCCTTACACCCCACCAATAAAATCCTCTATAGCAAGATCTGTGCTGGGCTTCCATAAGAAGTTCTAGGCTGGCCACCCAGGTGTGGTTTAGTAGCTGTTATTGTTGTTGCCTGCTTAGCAAATGCCTATGAGGAGGTGTTGGAGATCAAAGAGATAGCTCAGTAAGACTTCTTGAAATATGGCTTTATAAGAAATCTTTTGTGCACATGTGTGTCCATTCTAGGTCTCACTGTGGGTAGCATCCTGGAAGTTCACAGGAGTTAGGTACCTTGCCACATGATGACTGAGTTGACTTTGACGCATGAGCAGGAGATCTTTCGACTACAGCTTGCAAGATCATCTCCATCTTCCTTGTGCTTTAAAGTTGGACGTTTAGTCCGCGGGCTGCAAACCTGGGAATACTGAGTGTGTATGGGAAGCCAGGCCTGCACACTTATTTTTAGAACCACAGAGGCCAGCACAAACCCTGGGGTCAGATATAGAACACAAAAGTGCTGATAGTAACTGAGGTGTTTACACGGGTGTGGACTGCTTGGCCCTTCAGATAACCTCACAAGTTTGACTGTTACCCTCCTTTCAAATGAGGAAGCAGTTTCAGACAGGTTGCCCCCTCCCGCCTCCCAGCCTCAGAGCGGCTTCCCAGGACCTCACTGCTCCACCCCTGCCCTGAGGTCAATGAGAGCTGTGATATATGTGCTCAGTGCAATAAGAGGGTTGAAGTTCATGAGAAATGCTGAATTGTGTCCCAGAGAAGTGAACCTTAAATTGCTACTATAATAGACTAGTTTTCCAACAGAAAAAAATCTCGTTGATACAATAAAGTCTGTGATATTCCAGAGTCAAGGAGACAACTGATTCCTTCCATGGGGACAGTGACTATTTGGGACAAAAAGGAACCATTGGCCTCAGAGGGAGCAGACAAATATCTTGAGCTTTAAGAACTGTTGTGACAATGTCTTGGCCCCTGCTCACCACAGGCACATGAAAAGGACACACGGAAGGCTTCGTCCACTCAGGAGAGGGGATGCAAGCCCAGAGAAAATGGGGAAACAGAGGATTTAAGCTCGGTTATTTTGTATGGGAGTCTCCCAGTTTCTTGAATTATGGTTGCTTGGAAGATAACAGTGTACCCGTAGAGTTCCAGGCTGCCCTCTAAGGAGGCAAGCATGCTAAGTTAATATGGGACTTCCATTCACTTCAAATGCTTGGATCCCAACGTAACATTGTGCTTCTGTTTGGCATATGGGTGGGGGTGCCTTCAATCATCTTTGTATACATTGGTTTCTTTTCTTTCCTATAGAATTAGACCCCCAGCCAATTTGACCCTTGCCCTCCACTCAACTTCTTGGAGCCTTGTTCTCCCGTGTGATAAATGATATCCTCTCCTTACCTGACAGCTTTGAGAATGGGAAGGATTGGTATCAATGATAGCAATTAGCTCCCACAGAGGCACATGTTAGAGCCAAGTAAATAGTGTATTTTTTTTTCCTCTTGCCTCACCTTCGTGTGGCAAACAGGTACGCTGGCTCGTGCTCACACAAGGTAAATCACCAAGTTGGCCAATAAATCTATGCTAAGTCAGAGTTAACTTAGAAAATCAACACGGCGCAGAAGCTTTTAGAGGGCTGACATTCCTCAGGTTATGGAAAACAATAATAATAAATCTCAAGGAATGTCACCTTGCCCCTGGCACTGAAGACAAGAAGCTGAAAACCTTAGTGGAATAGCCTTGAGGATGTGGAGTTCACAGCAGAGAGGGGCAGCTCTCAGAGGAGCTGAGCTAGGGCAGGCGAACGTGTGTGAAGCTGTCAGGTCCTGTGCTGGCCTGGCTAATTCCTCAGAGTTCACTGTGGAGTGAGGCTCTCGGGGAAGATGGCAGCAGACATGATAAATACAGAGATCACCAGCATTGAAAGTTTAGAATAAGCTAGAAAATATAGCCTATCATCCCAGAATCCGGCAGACATTGCTTCTTCAGGCCTCTCACCGTAGGTGTGTGGCCGATGCTGGGGTACTGTGGCTGCATCCAAGGGCCACTCTAGATGGTTTTTGCATATTGGCTGTTACTAATAGTTTTTATGCATAGTTTTTGAAAGTTAGCTTCCTTTGGAAAGAACCTGGTGCACTGGTGTGTGTGTGTGTCTGTGTGTGTGTGTGTGTGTGTGCGCGCCAGGGTTTCTCTCCCTTAAAAGTCATTTCTCTTCTGTCAGCGGCCCGAGGTGCCTTCCCCATATCTACTTTCCATCTCTAACTTTTTCTTCCTTGATAATGCTTGACTGTTTATTAAGCTTCTTCCACTCTTATGACGCTATTGTTTAGTTCTCAAGGTTTGGGGTAAAAGAAGATTCCACTTTCTTTTAAAGCCTTTTCATGTCGAATGTGTTTGATTCTTGCTCTTTGAATATTTCAAGGTGATATTTTCCCCCAGAGCTTTGGTTACAGTTTGGATAAGAAGCATCTCCATAAAAGTTACAGGTATTCAAAGCTTGGATGACAACTGGTAGAGTCTTTTGGGGAGTCCTAGAAACTTTAGGGGTGGGATAAGAGTGAGGCAGACTTGTCCCCACAGTGAGCAGAATGACACTGTCTCCAGAAAACACAGACAAGAATATTTAGAAGACAGGGTTTTGCTGAGGATAATAGATGGCAGTTGCAGAGAGTGAGCCTCTGGGTACCACTTATCCCAGACCTCTCTCTGTTTTGGTGTCTGCTTCTTGGCCGTCATGCCTCATGGATATCCCAGAAACCCCAGGGCTAAACTGCAGGTAAAATTGTGAGACAAATAAATCATTTCTTCTTTTAAGCTATTCCTCTTGACACTTTGTCATACTGATGAGAAGTGCCCAATCCAGTCTCTGCTTGGGCATTTGATTGCTTGGCACCCATGGGAGCCAACGGAGACGTTGTTATGCCCCTTGCCTGTGTTTGGCCATGATGTGGGTTGGGTGACCATTTAGACTGAGAAACTTCTATAGGAGGATGACACAGAAACTGGAACTCCTGCGTGACCTCGGGGAGAGCATGCCCTTTCAGACAGGTCTGTTTGCCTCTTTGGGGCTGCTGCAAAATTATAACTAGTATATTAATTATAAACTCCTATGGATGTATAGAGTGTCCTAAGTTCCAAATCGTCCTGCAACCAAGCAAGAAATTACAGTTTCCCTTGGGATCCCACTACATCCAGAATCCAGGCCACAACAAAATCAAACTCAACTTCTAAAGGCTATCAGGAGTACCAACCTCATGTACAAATCCCATCCAGCTATTTGTCTCAGCCCCCTCCCCTGCAATCACTGTTAGAACCTGTGTCCCCAGAGTATACCCACAGAAGTTGAACTTGCCTTCCTCCATTCTCAAGGCTCCTCTCTGTGTTGGTCTTCGGAGAATTCCCTTGTTATCTTCCAATCATTATCATCATCACTAATGACATCTCCAACACAGTTAGTATTTACAGCGCCTTTGTGCTGTGTGCAAGCTTTCCCTTTACCCACTTTCCATTCTCCCATGAGCTGCTTCATTTAACCTTCATCCCAGCATGGTGGGGCAGATGCTCTAATTACCCCCATTTTATAGATGATGCAGTTACCATTTCCTTTAAAGAGCAGGCATTCTTGTTGGAAGTACATACATACATGCATGCGTAAATATTAAATATTAATATATTAAAGATGCGGTGAATAACTTTTCTAAAAAAGTTAGCTTCATAGGGAAAAAAAATGATTCTCACATAGCCAGTTCACATCAAAGTGAGAAGTAACACCAATATTCTTCCTGCCAGCCCACTGCCAAGCTGCCTTGTTAGGAGTCTTTCTTCTCTGAACTTCTACTGATTTCTTACATTGTGTTTAAGATTTGATTTGCTGAAAGAAACCTTGGAGAAAGAGAAGGACCAAGGAGTCCATTTCATAAGGCACCTTGACCATGTTTTCAGATCTTCGCGCTGCTGCTGAACTCTCTAACCTACCTTGGTACTGGGAAGATATCAAACGAATCTGTAGCCATTGAACAGAAAAGGATAGAAAGGCAGCTGTCTGATTTTGTCTGGCAAAGAGAGTGTTTCAAATACAGGTTTGAAAAGAATTGTTCCTCTATGGTGTAAACTCACTCCCTTAATGTGATTTGTTTGGTTGAAGAGCTTAATAATCCATCTGTTAAGGTAGAGAGTGCTCGCAGTGTGGTATCTGCAATGTCCCTTCAAATTGGGCTGTTTTTCAGTATGGATTATCATTAACACTGAAACACAAGGAAACTCAGGATTGTGCCCCTGGGTTGCCTTTTAAGCCCAAAGCTTCTCTTTGGATCTGATTTTCAGGATGACTGGACATGGAAGGTAAGACAGGTAAGTCGGAAAGGGCAGAACAGGAATCTTGCTACTGCTCATACACACAAGATAAGGCTAATCAGAGCAGGAGGCCATCAGGTCAAACAGACAGCCTTTTGGGCCCATGGCTCTGTCTTGTGGTGGCCCTGATACAAGTCTGCAGTTGTGTGACTGTCAACTATTACTGGCTATACCCTCCCAGTGTGTGCCTTTTGCTGTTGTTGCTCGTTTATTTTAATGTTTTGAGTCAGAGTCTCATTCTGTACTCTAGGCTGGCCTGGAAACCATTGTGTGACTTAGGTTGGCCTTCAACTGATGGGCAATCCTTCTGCTTCAGTTTCTCCAGGGTACGGATTACAAGTATGAGTTACTGCTTATATTTTAATGTTCATATGATGTGCTCCAATCATTGGAGTAGGAAACGTCAAAGCAGCAGTACCAATAGTAAAATCAGCAAACATCCATGTTGAGCATCATCCACATCCTCACAGATTCACTGAAGGCAGGGTAGGAATAGAAGTGGAGCTGGATTACATAGGAGATGAAGGGCTGTCATAAGGACTGAAATAAAAGACTGTCATTGTGGGAATAAAACTTGAATCTTTGAGAACTGGAAATGGTTATCCCCTATGCCAGATGCGAAGGTCATCAGTAGAACTAGCTCATCTGTAAAACTGATAAGCTAACAGGGAAGACAGAAAAGTACAATGTTTAAAGTTGGTGAGGTGAGGACTTTGTTCAGTAGAGGCAACAGGAGGGCATTGTGGAGGAGCATCGTGCACAGACAAAGGCACGGAAGCCTTTTTCAGAAAGACTACAAAGAGCACTAGTGATCAGGAGGGGCTCTCTTGGGTCATGGTCAACGTATCAGTATGAAGACTTGGCTGGGGGTATGGCTCAGAGGTTGACCACTTGCCTACCATGCAAGAGGCCTGGGTTCAGTTCCCAGCACTGTCATATCTACCCATTCGCATGCACTGGGAGTGTGTATATGTGTTCAGTATCTAGAACTAGGTAACGTGTTTTGAAAACAGATCTCTTCCCCACACGAAAGCCTGGGTTAGATCTGGATTGAGAAGATATCCAATTGTACCTGGTGCTCATTACGGTCAAACAGAAAAGTGTGGGTCAGCTCCCTTAGGTGTTTAGTGATTTTCCGTGGTATATATCAATTACCATCCAAAGTATTGTTTTTCTAGTGTTTGGTTCTAAAAATTTAGAAAAATGTCTCCTTTTTCAGAAATTTTCTTGTTTTACACATTATTTAACACCCCACAAACAACCTGTGCATCTCCGCTGGTGCTAGCTTGCTTAGACTCTGTTCTTTCAATCCACATCATTCTCTAAGAGACCCCACTCTCTGTTGGTTTCTGTTATTCGTAACTTGGCAACTCTGGATTTCTAACTCTAGTCAAGATCTCTTTCCTTGACTCCCTTTGACCCACTTGTTTACTGGGTCATAATAATCTTCTTAGCTCCATGACGACCTAGATGTTTACTAGGTCATAATAATGGCAGAGATTTCCAGAGCACACTCACTACCCGGCACCATTCTCAGCTCCTTGCATGTATCAATTCATTGAGTCCTCCGAGCGGTGCTTTCAGGAATGTGCCACACCTGATGGCATCCTCGGTAATGCTTTCCAGACACCTCACATCAGCACAACCCAAAGCAAGGCAATGATTACTCGCTAAAGCTAGCTAGCAACCCAGCTTCACAGCTCCACAGTCTGCTAATTAATGACGATCTTCCAACCCTGGCGCATTATGGGTCCAAGAAGTCATGCTTCATGCTGCCAATATCCTACCTGTACTAATATGCAAGTACTAAAACTTTCCCTCCAACTTTCCTAAGAGAGATGACTTCATATAATGGCCAATTCTTGGCCTCTCCTAACCCTCATTTTTGCTAATTGATACATTTGTGACTTGGGCAAGTTGGTTAACTCACCGAGTTTGGTTTTTATGGATAAAACAGTGTTTACTCACAGAGCTGCTATGAGACAGAAACGAGTAATTATGTGGGTTTTATATAATTTTAAATTGTGTGTGTGTGTGTGTGTGTGTGTGTGTATGTGTGTGTGTGTGGGCGTGCGCGCACATGTATGTGCATGCGCACACACACATGAATGTACACACCTGAGCAGAGCAGAGGCATCAGATACCTCAAAGGTGGAGTTACAGGCAGCTGCCTGCCGCAGATGCTGGGCCTGGAACCTGAGATCTCTCCAAGAACCGTGTGTGCTCTGTGCTGTTAGCAACTAAACCTTCTCTCCAGATCCAACTGAAGAGGTGTTTCATTTTTATGTTTAGGGTTTTTTGAGAGAGAGAGAGAGAGTGTGTGTGTTCGCCAGAGATCAACCTTGGTTATCATTTGTCAGGTACTGCCTACACTGTTACTGTTGTGTTTATTTGTTTTTAGTTTGAGAGAATGTCCCTCTTTGGCCTGGAGCTGACCAAAAAGGCTAGGTTGGCTGTTGGGTGAGCACTGGTACTACAAGCTCATGTCATCCTGTCAGACAATTTAACATGAATTTGAGGCTTGGATTCAGGCCTTTCTGCTTCCATGGCTCTCCTGACTGTGTTCTCTCACCAGCTCCACCCACCCCTCCCCCTCCTTTTTTTATATATATATATTTTAAATGTTGAATAAAGTGATGCATTTCATTTCCCTCTATCCACTTCTAAAGTGAAAATAATTAGTTGCCAGTGAAGCATCTGGACTTTGTGGATGACAATAAAAGGCACCTTCTCAGATTTACCAGCTTGGAAACGCAGGATCCAGAATCTCGGACAGGCGATGTATTCTGTCAGCGTGAGATCTGGCATTTTGTGCTTCTTTTTTATCTTTTTAAGAAAGAACTATGCAATCAGGATATAAATTGTGGCTTATATATATTTGAACTCCATTCACAGGTTCAGTAGACTTCTGATAAAAAAGCTTATTTCCCTTCTCCTCCATCTTCCTTACAGCAAATAGACTTTCGGCTTGTCAATGTTAAGTGTTTTTTTTTTTTTATTTCTTAATTTAATGGTGTGTCATTAGGGGCAAAGGAGATGAAGTTTCAAACAAATTCAGGGCTGTTTTTAGACAGGAGGCCAGGCAACCCAAGGAAAGGGTTGAGATGGACAAGGTGGATGACAGGCAGGGCCTAGTGTACAATGAAATTACCTTTTGTTAAAAATGGAATGACATTCCAAGCTGCCAGGGTCTGAGTGTGAACTGAGCCTTGGGTATTTCTGAGCACTGGGCCCTCACTAGCTGCACCCGACCCACATCCATAAAGCTGTCTGTCTGTGGGTAGAGCTTTGCTCTCCTGACTGGCTCCCAACTGCCTTCCCTTGAATACTTACCTTCTTTCTGAGACGTAGCTAAGCCCTTTCTCTCCATCAGTCCAGACATTAGAAGAGTTCCTTAAGGAACTCAGTCTCTGACACCAGGTTTCCTGTTTCTGCTGCACCAGCGGTTGGTCCAGCCTTTGAATCCCCTGATGTGTCAGACCCTTCTTCTGCAAGGCACTCCTTCCTTCTCTTTACAAAGGTAAAGACAGCGATGCGGAAGACATCATGGGATTCTGAAAGTCCCGATATGAAGAGTGCTTATTCAGTTCAACACAAAAGGCTTTCAATATAATTTTCCTATTTAATCTTTAGAACATCATCATTAATAACTACTGTTAGAACTCCGTTTTATAGATGAATCAAGACACTTGGAGAGATTGAGCCTGAGTCCACGATGCAAGCAGGTGGGAGAGCTCAGATAGTAACCGGATCTATTGCAGATACCAGGGAGAGGGCCTGCAGAGGCCAGGGAGTTGTGGGATTAGAAAAGACAGAACAGAACAGAGCAAAACAGCACCAGTAAACATGGGAAAGCGAAAACTGCTTTTATGAGAGACTAAATAGTTTGAAATGGTCACTTTTGAAAGTTACTTGGTTGCTTGTAAGTGATTTGGAACAAAATAATGGTTTTTGTTTTGTTGACTTATTTTTTTGAGGAAATAACATAGTAGAAGGTAGAAACACCAGTTTTGATGATTTTTAAACATTCCACGAGTAACAATGCTATAAACTGAGTTTGGGGCAGAAAAATCAACAGAAGATGTGTCCATGGAGTAGGCTGCCCAGAAACACATCTGTTAAAGAGAAAAAAAATTCAAGAATTCTGTGCACAAATATGACAACTAGAGAAATCATCTAGAAAATAAGAGCATATTCATGAGCATGGCACTAAATATTGATTAACTGTCAGCAAAACATTCATATAGAGGCCAATGCTTAGATTATAGGTGGATTACAGTGAAGAATGTAAACTAAAAAGGCTTTAAAACTAGAAGCATAAATAAATCTGTGTAGGGATTCTGGGTGGAGAAGGTCTGTCTATGCCCCAAAGCAACGCCATAAATAATAGAAGAAAGACTGATGGGCTTGGCAGTGTTCAGATAAAATCCTTCTGTATGTCAAACACCATGAAATTTAAAAACAGTTCCATCAGCCAGATGGCAGAATAAGGAGTTTCCAGTGCTTGTCCCCTCATAGAAACACTAATTTGAAAAACAATTCATGCACACACACAAAAAAAATAGCTTCATAAGAGCTAAGGGATCCAGATGAGAGAATGGACCATCTGAGCGGGGCACAGAAATAGACACGTACACAGGAGAAAAGGAAGGGCAGTATCATACTCCATCCCCACCAAAGCTGTGCATCATAGGAGAATGCTGTGCTGGGTGGGGTATTCAAGTAAGCCCCCGATTTCTACAGACTCCAGCTTTAGGCCATACCTATACTGCAGGTCGGGGCTTTAGGTTGGGACTAGTAACCTCATCTAAGACAGCCCAAGGGCTTCAGGTTTCCAACTTATTTCAACGTAAGTCTATGTCTGATGACTCCAAACATCTTAGTGATCCCGGACCTTACTTGGTCCCCATAGACTGAGGATCCAAGCTTATCCCTAGCAACTGAAAGCCTACATCTACAAAGGAACCAGAAAAGCTCAGACAGTTCCAGACTCCAGAGTAGTCCCACAAGACCAGGGTCCAGATCCCATCTCTTTTAGAAATTATCTTATGGGGGAGGGGGTGGAACATCTAATCCTGCTCATGTGCATGTGCACATGCATGTACAGGCTCATGTGCCTATGAATACACATATAGAGGCCATAGGCATGTAAGGTTAACTATCTTCCTTTGTCACTTTCCATTACAGATTTTGAAAAAGGGTCTTAAAATTTTGGCTAGTTAGCTGGGTGAAAAAGCACCCATCTCCTCACTTCCAGGGCTAGGGTCATAGACACACACTGCCACATTTGGCATTTATGTTCATCAGGGATGGAACTCAGTTCCTCATGCTTATGTAACAAGCACTTTACCAACTGGCCCTTCTTCCTAGCCCCAGACCAGTCCTTAGAAGCCCAGAAAGTCTGTGCAGGCTGACAGTTGAAGGGCCCCACCTTAACAAAACCAATGAATAAAAACTGGAAAATATGCCAGTTCTTCAAATCAACAGAAGCAAATGTAAAAGTACAAGGGTGAGATATTATCTGGGCAGTGAGGCAGAGCCAGAGGGAAACAAAATGATAGTTACTCATCATAAAGAGGTGATGTACAAAAGCCAGGCATGTTGGCACACCAGGAGACCCAGCACTTGTGAGACTGAGGCAGGAGGATCTCCAGTTTGAAGCCAGCCTGGATTGCAGAGTATATTCAAGGCCATTGTGGACTGCATCAAATGACCAGTAAAAACGGCCTAACAGTTGGGCAGTGGTGGCACAAGACTTTGATCCCAGCACTTGGGAGGCAGAAGCAGGTGGATTTCTGAGTTTGAGGACAACCTGGTCTACAGAGTGAGTTCCAGGACAGCCAGTGCTATACAGAGAAACACTGCCATGATAATAACACAAGAGCAACACACCAATGAAGAGGAAAGGGAAAAGATAAAACACTAAAAAGAGTCCGATAAAAGTTCCAGAGCTAAAGAACATAATAACCACATCTTAACAGTCTCAAGACAACTGTAGATTTGATCAAGCAGATGAAGAGGCATCAAGCTCAGTCAGGGGCTGGTTGTTTACGTCATCTGTCTGAGGAATAGAGAGAAAAAGGAATGATACCGAATGTGAAAGCCCATAGGTCTTATGGGTTGCAGCAAGTGAGGCAGAGCACTCACCATGGAACTTTAAGAAGTAGCTGATAGAGAAAGGTAGGGCCTATTTAAAAGGATGATTACCGAATGCTGTCCACATCTAGAGAAGGACATGACCATCCCGATCCTCAAAGTCAAAACAGTTTCGAACATTCAAACATGGTGACCCTTTCACTGAGACTATATAGCCAAATTTCAAAAGCTAGGGAAAAAAAAATGAAGCTTAGAGTATTTAAAGTTTATATATATGATTTTTCACATACAAATAAAATATTTTTTGTATGGCTAGCGGCAGATTTCTTAGGAGAAACCCTGCAGACTGAGACAGATTAGATGAAATAGACCAGGAGAAACAAAAAGCAAAGGACTGTGTCACCAATGGACCGGCCTTACAAAATGTGTTAAAAAGAGTCTCCAAGTTAAAATGAAAGAACACTGGCAAAATCAGATGGGGGAAGGGCAAAGCTCAAGTTCAAGGTCAGATTCAGAACAAGTTTTTACTGTACAAATCATTTCTTACTATAAATGATAAGATACCAAAGTATTATAGCAACAACCATTTATTAATGGTCACATCATGAAAAATGAGAGTTGTGACATCAGTAACAAAATGTGTGTGAGACAGTGTTTGCAGCTACTGGCTAGTTGAGCTGTTATCTTCAGTGGATGGTTATGTTTCTTATAAGCCTGATGGTAAAGACTAAGAAAAGCCCCAGTATTTGACATACAACAGATAATGTGAAACGTATCAAGGTAACAATACAAAACAATCATTACATCACAAGAACACCAGGAGAAAAACAAAAGACCAATAGAGCAGATGGAGACACAGTGGTGCAAATAAACCCTTCACTGCCAATAAATTACTAATTGTTAATGTGTTAAATCATTCAATCAAAATACATATAATGGCTGAATAGATTATAAAACAAGATCAAACTACATGGTACTGATAAGGAGACTCACTTTAATTATAAAGTCACATTTTTCTGTTAAGAGCATAGAAATGGACAAAGATAGTCTGTGCAAAGGCCATCCAAAGAGGGTGAGTGAAAGTCTCAGTGCCTATAGGAGACAAGATAGGTTCTAAGTAAAAGGCTTTCAGAAGATACAGGTGGGTGGAAGAGATTATAACACTTTCAAATCAATCAATCAATCAATCAATCAATCAATCAATCTCAATATCAGATACCTGAATATATAAGATAAATACTTGCAGCCATGGCACAATAGAAGAGGACTTAACTGCCCTCTTTCCAACAGTGTGTAAATCATCCAGACAGAAAGTCGATAAGGAACATTGAACCTGGAAACAGTACAGACTGCATGGACCTTGGAGGTACGTGAGGAACATTCACAGGACAACAACAGAAAACACATTATTTTCAAATATCCATGGAGCATCCTGAAAATAATGTAAAGCCACATAGCAAGTCCTAACAATCCAGATTGAGACAATATACAATATCTTTCCCAACCTCAGGAGCAGGAAGCTAGAGATGAATAGTAAGAAGCACACTCATAAATGTGTGTAAATTAAGTTACACATTCCTAGAAGCACATTCATAAATGTGGGTAAATTAAGTCACACATTCCTCAACAACCAGTGGAACAGAGGAGAAATCAAAAGAAAAAAGGTTTAAGTCTTGAAAGAAAATGGAAAAACGAATTATGAAGGGTAATACCAGTTTTTATTTAATCATTTTTAATTGATATATTTGAGGCACAATTTATTATGATGACATATATGTATATAAACAGCGTAATTATTTAAAAAATGTATTACCCATATACTATCACATAGTCAAAAGCACTCTTCTAGCACTTTTAAGACGTATACCAAATAAGTGCTAACTACAGCACTTAGGAGCCAGTTGTGGTGACCCACACCTCTAATCTCAACACTAAAGAGGAAGAGGCAGGCAAATCTCTTTTGAGCTTCAGGCCAGCCTGGGCCGTATAGTGAGACCCTGTTTCAAACAAACAAATAAGCAAGCAAAGAAAGTATAAATAAAAAAAGGAAAGAAATGCAAAACTGAAGTGATTATGGTTTTCATAATCATTCATTTTCCCTAGCTGGAATATTCTCCTGTCGGCTTTTGTTCTCTGTGACGAATATTTGACCCTTTCCCATCTAGCCCTCATATTGAGATTCTGGTATCCATTACACTTGTGTCTTTGTCTATGAATTAAAACTTTAAAACTTCCTCAGTGATGAGATTATCAGATGCAGTATTTACCCTCAGTGTCTGTCCTAAATACAGTGTCTTCCAAGTTCATGCATGCTGCTCTAATAGCCCGTACCTTCTCTGTGAAGTTTAAATAACAATGACTAGTGTGTATACACCATACTTTCTTTATGTCTTCATCTACTGGTGGTACAAAAATGACTTCAGTGCCCTAGAAATTATCAGCACTGCTACAATGAATTCGGCCATACAGGCATTTCTCCAGCATTCTGATGAATCATACTAAATTTCTATATTTTTTTATTTTAAGGTGACTTTGTGTATTTTTTTTCCCACAGGGAAAAATGCTAATGTGCATTCTCACCAACAGGGCTTAGTTTCTGCACATCTTTGCTAACATTCATTATCTTTTACCTTCTCTCTACAGGCGCTCACATTCTAATTAGACAATAGTCTATATGATTTCAAAAGAAAAGGTCTCAAAGTAAAAGAGAGCATATATGTCAGGCCCATTGCTCACGCCACACACAGCTGTGAAAAGCTGACTGTTCTCTAAGTTCAAGAAGATAAGAACCCCAGTCTTGGTACTTCAAGACAGCTCTGGCTGGAGAGCACAAGCACGCTAGACAAAGAAATACAGACATCTAAATTAAAAAGCAAGACATTTAATTTTCTCTTTGTTTTGATATGGTCCTATAAACAGGAGATCTTAGGAGTCTAGGCAATGAGCTGTTCGCAAATTCAGTAATATTTCAGAATACAAAACTACACATTAACAACGAACTATCTACAAAAGAGGTTAAAATAACCAGTATAGCATACATACTCACAGTGTGATGAGCTCTAACTAACCTCAAGACTCAAACTGCTAAAACTCTAAAAGAAAACATGAACATGACAGAAAATACACAAAGGCCTTTTAGAGCTAGAAAAAAAGTTTTAATGATAAAGAAACATAATTTAAATTAATAACATTGAGATGGGTCTCTTTCTGCCTCACAAATTGGCAAAGTCAAAGAAAATTTTGATTCTATAGCCTACCAGTGGGTAACCTAAAACCCTGCTGTAAGAGACATAAGCTGAAAAGCAATTTGGCTGCATGCAAGGAAGGTATTAAAATTCTAATACTAAAAGTGCTAGGAATATTTTTTGTACTTGTTATTCCCATTTATAGGATTATCTCCTGGGGTGGTAAAATAACATAAGTAAAACTTTTTTTTTTGGTCAATGTTAGGCTATCCATTGTAGTGTTAGGCAAAATAGCACAATGGTAGAAATAACCCAAATGCTTAGCCGCAAGGGAATGGTGTGCATCTCTGTGGTTGTGAGATCTTTATCTTCGGGATGAATCAAACTTGAATCAAACATTCTTAAAAGTTTTCACATCTGTTCTCAACGTGGGCAGACATTTTTCTTGTTGCTACTCCCTAATCAATGGAGCATAGTTACTCTGAACCACATATGCACAGAATCAGATTTCTGAGTAATGTAGAGATGACTCGATATGTTCAGGAGATTGATTTTGTAGATGGGACTTGAGTATCTACAAGTTTTGATAGCTACAGAGTCCCCACTGGACATGGAAGTAAAGATAATATACATTGTGAGGTAACAGAAATACACACACTTTATTTAGACATGAAAAAATATTGAAGGCCTCTTATGCAGTAAAATTGATTGTCAGCTCCAGAATACATCAGAGAACCAAACAACCCAAATCCTCATGTTGGAAAAGCTTACATTATTATGAAGTAGAAATATATAGAAATCATAGCATGTATAAATGACAGAAAATTCTGGATGATGGTAAATGCTAAGAGAACTGCCCAGGGAGATAATGGGAGTATCCAGAATTATGGAAGTTCAATTTTCAAGTGGACTGAATTCTCCTCACACAGAAGTTGTCGTTGAACACTTTTTGAGCACAGGGGGATGGAGGAGGTTTTTAGTAGAACACGCATTTCTACAAAGTGAAAGAGGGAGAAAGTCCTTTTTGCAGACGTGAGCATATGTATTATATTTTAAGTTGATAAGGAGACTGATGTTTCTGGTGCAGAGGAGCACAGAGAAGGTAGAGGAGATAAGGGGAGTGGAATGAGAGTCGTCTTACTCTATTCTGGATGACTGGAAGCTGCTGGTGACTTTTGAGAGGTGATTAGGAGTGCTACTCTTCAAAAGACCTCTCTGGTTGCTTGGAGATGGTAAGGTAGCAAGAATTGAAGCAAGGAGGCTCATGTAGACTAGCAGAGGGTAGTGGAAGCTGAAAATCAGCAGGCAAGGCTTCTCTAAGGGATTGATGGTCAGTCTAAACAACAGGAAGGCAGCAAGGTAGACCTAGGGCTCAAGGGACCATCATTTTTTCCCTGTCTTTATATCTACCCAAATATGGGATTTGGTTAATTTTCTTCAATTCACTAGTGCAGTGGCTTTCAAAGGGTGACGTATATACCAGGAGGTTTGAGGAAAGCATATTCTCCAGGCCCACCTCAGACTCAGTGAGCCAGAAACTTGAGAGATGGGGCCTGGCTGTCTATGGCATAGAAAGCCTTGAAGTCACTCTGATAAGATAATGTTGCATCCCTGACCCTAGGCCCAAGATTATATGTGTAGAAAATCTTACTGGAGGCCACTGAGTTTCTTAGAATGAGAATTATAACCTATTTCCCCACTAACAACTTAAAAAGGACCAATGGATCCGCTCCCCCCCCCATGCCTTTTTAGCAATGTTTTCCTAGCCTCAAACCATCAGAGAGTGTTTCTGGTTCTTTCTGAGTTTCTTCTGGCCAAGCCTGCTTCCTTCTATCTGCCATACTACTCGAACTCTGCAAACTGGAAATGGGAGTAGCAGGGCAGCTGGGCTCACATAATCGTAGGCTCTTCTCTTTCTAAAGTCTTAAGATTCCCCCCTGAATGATGAAAATGGTTTTGTTTTAGAGAGGGATTCTGCTGTTAGCTGTAGTGTGAGCATCTTCTCAGAACCATATATATAGGTATTTCTAATGTATGTATACAAACATATATAATGTTGACAGAAATGGCCATATGTATATACACATGTATATCAATAAAACAAAACCAAAACCGAAGCAATTATCTCTAACTGGGGGGAGTGGCTTCTCTTTTCTTTTTTCTCATTCTCCTCTTTCCCGATGTCTCTTCCGTCTTGGCCTCCTATATCTCGTCTTCCTTTTCTTTGTGCTTCCTCTCTTTCTCCTTCTCTTCCTCATTCCTCTTTTCACTGTCCTTTACATTTTTCAAATCTTCTCCAACATGTAAGTTCCTCAGTTAATAGAAAAAAAAACATGAAAAAGAATAAGGAAAGGGAAACTAGGAAGGAAGGAAAAGAAGAGAAAAGTACATTAGATTCTCCATGTATTTGGGCATCTTGGTCTGACTGAAGGCAAGGATCCACAGAGTGACAGGGAGAAGCCAAGGTTGGTGAGATTTAGCACACACTCCTGGTTGTATGTTTCCTGGAGTGTCTCTTCATGCCCTCTCACTGTGGCCAAGAGCTTCATTCAACCCACAGAGAGCTAGAAATTGAATCTCTCTTTGGGAAATCAAGGATGTCACACCTCACACTGGATGTAACCTAATGCAGATTTTAGAACAACAAAACAGAAAATAGTTGAGCACCCCTGCTAAGTAGAAAATGCTCAGCACCATGCACGCAAGTGGAAGGGAGGGAGGGGTAAAGGTAGCAAAGAGAGGGGTTCCCATGTAGCTGTGATGAAACCGCTTCTGACTGGTCCCTCCAGTGTCCTCCTTTTGACATGATTCAGGCTACTCTGTCTCAATGTATTCCCAGCTATTAAGCAAAGTCCAAATGTTAAATGCCTCATTAACACTTCCTGCCACCAGGAACAACAGTGTCTCTAGCAATTCTCTTAACTTCTCCAGGCTAGTTTGTTCTTACCACATCCTATAAGATGATTGTATGCTTTTTCTTTCTATTTTCTTATAAACAGTCTCTATAAAACTTTCCTCTCTTACCTTTTGCATATTTCGTTTTCTCTTTCTTCTACATATATGTGTTTATGTTACAAGTAGGCAACCATTCCCCCCCCTTTTTTTAATTAACAAATCTCCTTTCCTTTTATCTTAGAACTAAATAAAATACTCCGTCTCACGGTGTCTTAGTCCATTGTCTGTTGATATAACTGAATGCCTCAGTCTAGATAGTGACAAAGTATGAATATTTACTCAGCCCATAGCTCTGGAAGATGGAAGGGTTTCTAGGATAGCAGTCTTCAACCTGTGGGTTGCAACTACTTTGAGGGCCCAAACAACCCTTTCACAGGGGTCACATATCAGATATGCTGTAGCTGCTAAAATAATTTTTCAGTTGGATCACCACAAATGAGGAACTGTATTAAAGTGCCTTTATATTAAACTGTATTAAAGTGTATTAAAGTGCATTAGGAAGACTGAGAAGCACTGTTCTAGGAAGTACATCTCACTAGGGCTTTCTTATTCATAAGAACTCTGTGATTCCTAATCGTTTCCCTTATGTCTACATCTCTTTAAGACCATGTCTACGCCTCCTTAAAAAACATTATTTTGGGGATGATATATTCAGTGTGGAAATTTGGGGGTGGGGCACAATTACCCACATCATATCAGATGATTGCATGCTTTTAGCTCTCTTGGGTAAATATCTAGGAGTGGAATAGCTCCATCAAATAGAAACTGTTTATTTGGCTTTTTAAAAGTTGGAAAAGATTTCCTAAATAAACATACCGCTTTATTTTCCCTTGACAAAAGGAATAGAGGGCTAGAAGGTAGAGAGGATGCTTACAGTCATGGATCAGCAAAACCAATGCTCTAAAAATGGTTGTATTCCTGGACGATCTACAGATATAACACACCCTCCATCAAAAATCCATTGACGTTCATCACATAACTAGAAAAAAAAAACTAACATTCATGTGACAGCACAAAAGACTCCAAGTAGTCAAAATAATCCTGAGCAAAAAGAACAGATCTGGGGGTGTCATTATAACCGACTTCGAGATATACCATCAAGCCATAGTAACAAAAATCACATGACATTATTTCAAATATAGAAATATAGATTTATGAAGGAGAAGAGAGGACCTCAAAATAATCCCTGTCTGATATATAAGTAACAATGATTGTCTCCCATCTGTTGTCTGTCTCCTCACTTGGTTAATTGTTTCCTTTGCTATGCAGAAGCTTTTTATTTTCATGCAATTTCATCTGTCAATTCCTGGCTTCGTTTCCAGAGTGGTTGGAGTCCTTTGCAGAAACTCCTTCCCTTTGCCAGTATGCAAAGTGTTTTCCTTGGACCTTTTCAGAGTCTCAGGTACTCTTGTATGGGGTGAGAGATAGGAATCTTCTTTCTTCTCCATGTAAATATCTAGTTTCCCCAGCACTGCTTGTGGAGGAGGCTGTCTTTCCTCTAGCACAGTTTTTATGTCTTTGTAAGAAGATGGGTGACTGTAATTTTGTGAGTTAATATTTGAGTTTTCTATTCTCCTCTTTTAATCTATTTTTCTGTTTCTGAAATAATGCCATATTTTTTGGTTACTGTGGGCCTGCGGTATAAACATCAGGTATTTTGTGCGTACTCAGTCGCCATTGTATTGACTCTCCTGATCTATGCATGTAAGTAGTCTTTCCACTTTCTAGGGTCTTCTTCCTAGAAAGGGTTTTCATTTTTTTCTTGGGAAGATCTTTTCCTTTCTTATATTCAGTCCTGGGCATTTTATTTTATTTTATTTTACTTTTTGAAGTTATTGTAGAGGGTCATTTAGTTGATTTCTTTTTCAGTGAATTCATTATTGCTTCACAGGAAAGATACTGTTTTTTGTGCATTAAATTTGTGCCCTGCTACTTTTCTCAAATAATTTAACAGCTTTAAGAATTTTCAAGTGCCTGAATTTTCCAGAATGGAGGAAGAGCTCCTTGAGCGTGTCCCTGTCCCCAGGTCCCAGTCTCTATCTTAGGTGCGTCGTTCATCAGCTTGTATTCAGTGAGCAAGAGACTGATCTGAAAGTGAGTAGTACTAAAAGAAATACCAGCCACATTCAGCTATCATGCTAAAGTTTCATGGGTAGCTACTCTTTCTCTGTCCATCTATCCTATTTTAGGTAATAAATATGTGGAAAATAAAAATCTGTCATAAATATTTTGTTACTCATTTATAGCATGAGGTAAACCCAGGGACTGGAAAGTTGACTTGGCAGTTTAGAGCCCTTGCTGATCTTTCAGAAGACCTGCGTTTTGTTCCTAGCACTTACATGGTGGCTTCTGATCTCTGCAGAATACTACACACTTGGTGCACCCACTAAAAATAAATAAATAAATTATTTGATGATAGTAAATATTTAAAAAATAAGAACAAAGAAGAAATTTCTTGTACTATCATTAGGACCACACCATTTGGAAATAGGAATAATTTAATCCAAGGCTTACTTGCTTGATAGATGAGTTTGGTAGCCACTTGTAGATTGTTGTCTGAGCACAGGTGAAGGCAGGAACAAGTTAAGGCAAGAGCCGGTGACTGGACAGTGGAAAAGGAAGAGAATTTTAGAGATGAGCACAGAGGGACAGAGAGGGGGAGACAGAGAGGAGGAAGAGGCAAGATGGAACCTATAGGAGAGGAAGAGGAGCCAGAACCTCACATTCCTGGGAGCCATAACTACTGGGGGTTTCTTAGATGATTAAATAATAAGTAGGGTGCACTTGCCCCATCTAGGTGTGTTAGCTTGTGTTTATATCAGTGGAGTTTTGAATTCATTGTGTGGGTGTTTTGCAGGTTGAGAATTTACTAATATAAATCTTAATGATAAATTGCAAGCCTCTAGAGCTTTGATTTTATTTGGTTAGGGGGATTTGTGACAGCTAACCACAGGGGGCAGATGGCTGGGAATGTGAGCAAAATCTGCAGCAAGAGAGAGAATGGGCGGTAGCTGCATGGGGCTAATCATGGAGGCAGCGACCACCCGGGCCAGAGAGTAGCTGTTTGAAATGGTGCCATTTAAATATTTCACGCAACAGCCACTGTCCTTCTATTTCTATTTTATGGACTACCTGGACCAACATTGGCATTAGCTGTTTTATTTCAAAGGTATTGTGGAATCCAGCAGTGACCAGCTCTGGGCTGTGTTTGAAGTTGAGAGACGTTTTGTTCCTACTTCCTTCACATTACAGGTGTTCTTAACATTGTTTATACCTCGTGGCTTAAATTTGCTACATTGCTTGATTGTATAAATAAATGTTATTTATTTTTTCTAAGACAGATATTTTCTGGAAATTGTGTTCTCAAACTATTCTCTACTGATCTTTTGGCTCTCAATGGTACCTGTTGTAACAGCTCCCTTTTCATCTGGAGTTCTATTAGTTAGAAGCTGCACTCTTATGGTGCTTTGATGAGAATTTTCAGTTGATCCTTTGCCTTGCTCTTCTGCTTCCATTTTATTCGTTTTTGTTTGTATTGGTTTCTTATCCTTTCTTTCTTTCTGCTGATTTGTGTTTTCCCTTGTCCTTCTTTTTCCAGGACCTTGAGGTGCATTATTAAGTTATTTACTTGAGGCTTCTCTAATTTCTAAATCAGAGATTTATAGCTATCAACAAAACCGACTTTCATTATATCTCATAAAAGTCTGGTATTTTATGTATTCACTTTCATTCAATCCAAGTAAGTTTCAATTTTCTGATTTTTTTCAGCATTCAGTAGGGTGTAGTTCAATTTCTATGAGTTTATATACTTTCTGTGATAAATCAAAATCTTTTTGATTTATGGATTTATTCTTTATCATATAGAAGAAAAACATATTTCAATCCTCTTGAATTTGTTAGGATTTGATTTGTTCAACAAGAGGCAGAGCATACCTGGTTTTGGAAAGTTAACTAATGACCCAGTGCAAGTGAAATCAAGTTTAATGGAGAAGATGCTACTAGCACTGATTTACTAAACCAGTATAATTCCTAACAGCAATCTATAAACATGTGCCCCTATGCTCAGAGATAAATGTAATTTTCATCCTGCATTAAGGAAACTTTCTCTTTGGAGATCACTACAGAAAACCACAACCAATCAAAATGCAGAGTTGTGGAGACCAATAGTAACAGATACATCTAACAACACACTCCTGCACCTAAAGCTCAGAGAACATTGTAGAAAAGGAGGTGAACAATCTTAAGATCCAAAGGATCGTAGAGTTAGCTGTGAGGTTTTGTTTCCTGGTAACATTACAAGCTACCTGCAAAGTCTAATTAACATGACCACCCAAATATGGACAGGGAGACAGGGTTCTATAATTTTTTATCACACTACCGTGTTGATACCCCTGAACAGGTACAGACATTCCAACTCTTCTAGAAACAAATCAATGGCCACCTCTTGGATAACAATAGTTTCTTTACCTGACTTCCAAGATATCCAGGCACTTTCCTTGAAAATCTCCTAGCTCTAGATTGTCCCATAGAAAGAGGTTGTGACAGAGTCGTTGGAAGTTCAGGATGGAAAGAGGTAGCCTTAAGTAGACTCAAGGTCGTGGGCTGATAATTATTAATATATTCTAAGTTCTTTGCCATAGTATAATCTTTCTCAGCCTGTGATTTACTGTTTTGCATCTCCTAGAGACCCTTAGGGAACAGATATTTTTAATTTTGTTGAAGTCAAGTTTTGAGTTGTTTTGTATAGGTTGACACTTTTTAAAAATGTTGTAGCTAAGAAATAATTGAGTAACCTAAGGTCATAAAAGTTTTCTCTCACTTATTTTTGGAAAGCTTACTGTTTAAGGTTTTGATTCATTTTGAGTGGATTTTTCTGTATACCACAAAGCATGGCCTGACAGTCTTACCTTTGAACACAGATAGTCCATTGTTCCAGGAGTAGTTACGCAATAGCCTGTATTTTCTCCACTGAATTGTTTTACGACCTCTGTAAGAAATCAAGTGTCCTTGTAAGTGCGGGTTAATTGCTGGATTCCATTTTGTCTCATTGATATTTTTTTTAATTAGGGTTTCCACTATTGATTACTGTAGCTTTAAGTCTTCAAGCTAGATAGTGCTAGGCCTTCAATTTGTTTTCCTTTTAAAAGCTGTTTTGACTACTCTCTGCCTTTCGCATTTCCATGTGGATTTTAAAATCAACTTGTCAGTTTCTGCTTAAGAAATATACTGGTATTTGCACAGAGACTGTATTGAATTCATGGATTAATTTGAAGGAAATGACATTATAACAGTATCAAGTCTCACGACTGATTATATTAGTGTCTCTGTTTATTTAGATCCTCTTTAATATCTCTCAGTATTATTTTGTCATGTTTTATGTACAGGTCCTAGATAATCTTTGCTGTATTTACCTCTAAGTATTTCAATTTGCAGTGCCACTTTTATTTTATGTATATATATATATATGATTAAAATATAATTACATAATTTCTCCTCCCCTTTCTCTCTCCTACTCCTTTCATGTTCCCTCCCAAATTCTTGATCTCTTTCCAATTCATGGCCTCTGTTCCTTTAATTGTTGTAACACACATGTGTGTTCCTAAATATATAAATACAATCTGCTCAGTCTATAAAATGATACTTGTATATATATAATGTATATATATATGAAATGTATATATATATACATACATATGAAATCATATACATATACATATACATATATATGATTTTAGGGCTTTCCATTTGTTACTGGAGAACCAATTGGTGACTCTTCCCTGGGGATGGCTATTCTGCTTTCAGAGTTCCTTAGCTGCTTTTAGTTCCTTCTCTATGTTGAGGCCTCTTGAGCTCTCCCCATCCATGACTGTCTATTTCAGTCAGTCTTATTCAGATTTTAGGCAACCATGTCACTGAGACTTAAAGAATGCAGCTTCTCTGATATTTCTAAGGGACACCGTCTCATGGCCAACATTGTGTTTCTGTAGCTCTTGCAATCTTTCCACCCTCTCCTCTGCAATGAACCTTGAGCAAGTGCTGGTTGAAGATATATCATTTGGGGATGGGCTCCACAACTTTATATATATTTTTAACTTCTTCCAGGTTCTTTCTATATTTCATATCACGTACTCCAATCCCACTGATCTCCCCGCTCCCCTTGTACTAGCCCTCCACACTTTCAACCTCCCCAGCAACAGAGAAAAAAATCTTGTTGTGGAAACTGTAGTGTGTCGCCGTGTGTACCGCAGTATACCCTTCCCCCCACCCTCACTTTTTTGCTTGCAAATGTTCATTGCATTGAGACATGATTCTGAATTTTGATCAGTGTGGTTTTCTATGGATTGGTTTACAGTTCATGCATCATTCTCCGCCTGTTGAGTGGGATTTAAATCCAAGTATACAACTTTTGGTTACCACCAAAACATGCATGTCACTATTACACCACTGGAGTTACCATGCCATTGGTGATCGTGCCTCCTAGGCATCATTGGTGAGTAGCACAATTGGTTTCTTCCTTCCTTTTGAAACTTGCACAGTGCATTCTGGTGCTGTGAAAGCTAGCTAGTCTTCAGGGAGAAGGCTTTCTGGTCAGATCCAATTCAGGGTTTCTGGGTCCCGTGTCTGAAGTGCATGGTTCCTTCAGCAACAGGGACTTATCTTCTCCTTCTTGGGGGCAATGAAGGGCAACAGCAATAACCCTTCTTAAAGATATTCCTTTTAGTTTGTTCATTTTATTTATTCATTTTTAAAAGATTTATTTATTTATTATATGTAAGTACACTGTAGCTGTCTTCAGACACTCCAGAAGAGGGTGTTAGATTTCATTACGGATGGTTGTGAGCCACCATGTGGTTGCTAGGATTTGAACTCAGGACCTTTGGAAGCGTAGTTGATGCTCTTAACTGCTGAGCCATCTCTCCAGCTCTAGTTTGTTCATTTTAATTTCAGATTGTTCATGATTTTATGAAATTTCACAATTTATTTTTCAATACAATTGTTTGTGGTATAATACTACTTCAGTCATTAGTTTTAGTAGTTTTTTAAAAATTCATATTATTTACCTGTTCTTTCAGATTTTCAGCTGTGTGTACAATGAATTTTGACCAAATCTAAACTTACCCTTCCTAATTTCTTCATACCCTCCCATGTCCCTATCACAAGTCCATACCCATTATTCTTCTACTTCTTATTTTTGTAGTTCACTAAGTTGAGTTAATGCTGTCTCTATATGTATGGATAATAGGCTGTCCACTAACATATATGGCACACCCCTGAGAAACACTAACTCTCTCTCCCAGTGGCCATAGACTGCCAGTGGCTCTCAGTTACAGTGGGGCTGCTTCCTGAGCCCTTCCTCATCTCTGCTGGAATGTTGACTGGTTTGATATTATACCGGTTCTATGCAGGCAGCCACAGCGCTGGGAGTTCATGAGTGCAGTGGGCTCTGTGATGTCCAGAGGAGGCTGCTTTTCACCAGTCCTCTGTGGCCTATTTTAAAAAATATATTGAAGAAGATATTCTATAATGATAATAATGCAATCCATGTATTGCTTCTTCTTCCTTTCTTGCATTAACTAGAACTTCCAGAATGATATTGGATAGAAGACAGTTAACGCTTGTCTTTGTTCAGTCCCGAAGTTTACAGGGAAGGCTTTCAGCCTTTTCTCTGTGTTGATAGCTCTGAAGTTTTCACAGATGCTCCATTACTTATGTTTCATTTGCTGAGAGTTCTTTGTTGTTGTTGTCTTTTAAATCAAAAAGAGATTTTAAAGTTTGTCAATTGGTTTCTTATTTCTTTTTGAGATTATTGTAGGCTTTTCCAATTTAGTTGGTTAATAGCGTGTCTCACATTGATTAGTGGATTTTTAAAAATATTCAAGCAAATTCGTATTTTTTAGTTAAAATTTACATGACCTTGTTGTATCCTTATTGTGCACTGTTTTATTCAGTTTACTAAAATTATGCTTGGAAGGTTAACATCTGTGTTCATGAGGGATAGTGTTCTACAATCTTATTTCTTTTTTTGTAATTTCTTTCTCCAGTTTTGTTGTCAAAGCAGCACTGACTTTATAGAATAAATTGGGAATTATTCCTTCCTTTTCAATTTTCCAGCAGAGTTTATGTATAATTGATTATATTTCTTCCTTAAGTATTAGGTAGAATTTACAATGAAGTCAATTGAGCCTTCATGCTCATGTGGGAGGGTTTTACTTACAAATTCAATTGCTTGCAGAGCTTGCTTTCTAAGATCTGTTAGGTAAGATCAGAACAATATTTAGTGTCAGGGCTCACTGCTGACAAAGATACTCGCAAGGGCCCTGTTGAGTATCTCATGAATTATTAGGATTTCCTGTCTGCCTGTTCAGGACAGGCATGCTGCTGGCTGTGTATGAATGCTGGGAACTGGTCTCTCTTCTGGCAAGTTCCTTGCCCAGCTTCCGGATGTTTCTTCACACACATGCTGATCGGGGCTCTGGGGAATACTTATAATCCTGGAGTTCTATTCTGAGAACTCTAATTACTGAGCTCTCTCTGTGTACTCCCATCTACTCTGTTCTGTGTTTCCCCAGGCTCTGCCTGATGGAGAGCTCCCTGAAGTAGGCCTAGACCTTCCCTCAGAGAAGCTAGTTTTTCATTTTCCCAGGAACACTACACTCATTGCCAGACTGGTAGTTCCAGGGAAATGTCTCATTTGTGATTCTTATACACATTGGAGGTTAAAAAACTATAACCCGGCATCTCTACTACTTCATTTTGAGTAGACACACAAATCTACCATTTGCTCTCAAATCTGGGGAAGTTGTGCATGGAATCATCTTCCAGTGGCAGCTATTTGGTTGTTCTGGCTGTGTCTATCAAAGGACATTCAGGCAGAGGAATACAGATACCATTCCTAGTCATCATGGCCATGGGTCCTGGGATGAAAACATGGACAAAGGCGGGTTCTTTTGACAGAAGCAGGAGATGCCGATGCCTTGCATGCTTTTATGGCTGAAGGTGCAGTGCCTCTGGAGAGCCAAGTTCGAGAAATGATGTGTTTCCGCATGGCCATCTGGGTGCTGCAGGAACTTGCCAACGAGCCATTCAAGTCTGTGATTCTGAGCTTACCATGCTGCTTATCTGTTAAGTGTGGAAGCATTTATGGAGGCCAAGGGGACCCTGTTTATTTTAAGTGTCCTGTTGTGTTCCATCAATGCTAATGGGGGTTGAGAAGCCAAATCAGCACACATTATATCCACTGGGAAATTCACTCTCCAGGATATGAGTGGAGAAGTAACAACAGCCTCAACTTTAGGTGAAACTCACAAGGGTGCAAGTTGAAGATAATTGGAAATTGTTTTGGACTGGCTGTGCGCAGATGGCAGACTTCCTTTCTTACTAGGTGTGTTCTTGCAGTGGTTCATGCTCACCATGCACACACACTTTTTCTTTTTTACTATAAACTGCTTTAAAAATCTATGTGTGAGGAAATGCACCCCAGTATGGTGTCAGTGGGTATGTCCTTAAAGCAAAGAAGTCCCATTACCCAGAGGAATTGATTGACAGACTTATGCACATTGTTGCTTCGGTTGGCGCGTTTCTAGGCTGCTGAGATGTTAACCATTGTGTGCTTCCTCTCCACCAGGTACTGTGCTAGGTGCCTGATAGAAGTTATCCATTTTAATTTTGGTAAATTAAAATGTGTGGCAACTTCTCCATAACTTTGAGATCATCTTAAGTGGAGATCCAGAGATCAAGACACCTTCTTGATATGTGTTTACTATCAAATACCAGGATCTTCTAAAAATATAATTTTTTATTAATTCTTTGAGAATGTATACATGCATACAATGTATGTTGATCAAAGTCACCCTGTTCCTCTCCTTAATGCCTTCCAGATCCACCCACCTTCCTTCCTATTTCCTCCAACCATTGCATCTCTTTAATTTGTTAGTTTTCATATACTTACAACCCACAAAGTCTGACAATGTTGCCTATATTCATGCATATGAAACTATCTACTGGAGTGTGGTGATCTTGCAGAGTCCAAACCTTCAAAGATTCTCTTCAAACTGATTCTTTCTTCCCTAGAAACCATCAAATGTCCTTAGCTTCTGTCCTAAGGGGGACAGACTCATGAATCCTACCTCTTCCATGCTGAGATATTGGTCGGCTTGATCTTGCGTAGCAGTTATGTGCACCAACTACAGCTGCTGTGAGCTCACGTGTTCAGGGTTCTATCATGTGTACAATACACTGCTTTCCCCTGGTCTTCCGCTACATCTGGTCCTTAGAATTTTTTCTCCCCCTCTTCCACAATGGTTTCTGAGCCTTTGGGAAAAGGGGTGTGATATTGATGTCCCATTTGTGACAGAGCATCCCCAAAATAATGATTCTATGAATTTTGACCAGTGTTAAAGTTTCTACGTGATTCCCCACCCACTACACAAAGAAACTTCTCTGATGAGGTCTAAGAGTTGTATTAATCTATGGGTACAATAATATACATGTAGAGGGCAGTATGACACTATGTCCATTTAAGAATAAAAGTAGGTTTACTCCTGGGGATTATGAACTCCTCAACCATGGGTTACTGATCAGATGGACAACATCAGACATGCATTTCCTCCTGCACACTGATCCTTAAATCCAATCAGAAAGTAGCTAATTAATCCCACAACATTTGTGCCACCATTGTACCCATAGACACCACAGTGTTCATGGCTGGATAAGACCATTGGTGATTTTTCTCCAAGCAGCCTGCACAGCACCTTATGTCTAGAAAGGAGGAAGCTTCTGCTTCAGTACCAACGTGATCTGTCCAAGTCCTGCATCCAAAATGCGTAATTCGCAGGGTCTTTGATTATCCCTCCTGAGGAAACCTCACCTTTGGACAGATCTATACATACCCTATTTACCTGAGAGGGGCTTTCTGAGAAAAGAAAAAGCTCTTGTTCTTTGGAATCAGCTATTGGCTGAAAGACTGACTTCACCTTGAACAATCATCTACTCATTAATTCTGCAAATATGTAATATAGGTTAGGAAGAGGTTGGGAGAATAAATCAAACTAGATTTTTAATTCAGTAAATCTAGTGATGGTGGCCATGGAAGGTTCAAATCCAACTTTTCCTGACATCTAGGAGTGACTTCTTTCAATGACCTCAGTCTGCATTTCAACACATTTTAGTGTCACATTGACTACTATTAGGTTAGTGAACTATATTTCTTCCGCGGATCACACATGATAGAGGTTAAAACTGTGGAGTGTGAACTAATCTGACTAAGTTCATTTTTCCCTTCTAGAACATGTCCACAAGATGGTGTATAAATTACTTAGCCTCTCTTTCCCTCATTTGTCTCATTTATAAAAAATGAAGGTTGATAGTAATCACATGCCTTATAGAGTTTTCAGGAGCGCTAAGTGACTACACTACCATCATAGGATTCTGCTCCCCTTTATAATAGCTTTCTCCTAATTCAGGATTATCCACCCCCAAACCAAGCTAACTGCTTTCACTGGTACAGTATTGCTACAGGTAGAATATTTTATTGAAAATGCTTGACACTAAGAAGGCTTCACATTTTATTTATCTTCATATTTAGGAACATTTGCACGAACTTTACCAGTTGTCTATTTCACTCAGAAATCCTGTATCATTCCAAATACAAAAATATCCAAATACTGCTATCTCTTGGGATTTGAATGCCCTTTAAAAGACCCATCTTCATAGGTTTTGGCCCCATATCGATTCTATAAGTTGATTAACTCAGGTATTAATTACAGTAACATGAATGCTTTTCAGATTCCCAGATTAAGTATGTTCACCCCAAATTGTAAGTCAGGAGATTATAGGATTTCTCTTCTCAGTACATTGTTACTCCACCTCACTACCCTCCATATTTGTCTTTGTGTAGTGGCTTTTGCACCAAGATGACATGGAACCAATTTCTTATATATCCAGATGGCCTGCAAATGACCCAAATTTTCAGAGCTAGAATTTCTCTTTTATGACTGGGAGATAAAAATGCATTCTTCATCAGGGTTTTGTGAATATGTACTGTGAAACGACTTGTTATAGACTTAGTACATTGGCAAGTTTTATATGTGATTAATAAATATTAAATATCCCTAATGTCTGGAGTCAATTCAGCTTATATATGAAGCCTACCTCCACCAACCAAGACGAGTATTATGTTTTTCAAGTTAAATGGCTTCTCTCAAGCTCACCCTATCCTTCAATATGCACAATAAGACTTGTACTCCTTACCTTTTACAACTGTTGCAAAGATTAAATAAATAATGTTTATAAAGCACCAAGAACAATACCTGGAATGTAGTTCCTATCAGCTATAACAGATACAAGTGCTATTACAACAATTCTCCTTATTATTCTTTCATTCATCTGGCTGTTACTATTTTAACACCATTATATGCTTAAATATTGTTCTTCAAGGTTCTGTACATACAATTCAACTCACTGCATTTAAATGGGGGGAGGAGAAGGGGTATGGATCTCCTGTGCTCTAGATCACTATTAATCCTGAAAATCACACTAAGTAAGAGTGGACTACCGGATGTACAAAGTGGTTGCTACTATGAAAACTTAGGTGTGATTCCCTTCACATGCACTTGTAGTGATACAGCAAGATTCAAGGTCATTCTTAGAGCACAGCAATAATTGTAGCCGTGTGTTAATTTATTATAGAAATGTTTCAGTCTCAAGATCCAAGCTATCACTAGAAAGAGCGATGGAGAAGCATGGTGACAGTCCAAGGCCAGCTAAGCTGTTCTGTCTCTCTTGTGATACTCTGGTCTGAAATACCAGCTCTTCTATCACTGATATCACATTAACACATGATATATAATATCTGTCTGTAATCTCTAATTTTTTTTCCAGTGAGGAAGTGGTGACCCAGAAAGGTTAAATGAAATATCTGAAGTCTCGTATTTGGCTAATGGAGGGGAGGGATCAGATTCTAACTCTTAGACAATAATTTCTATTATTACTTTCTTAGAATTCCAGCTGTCACCAGTTCTTAATCTTTCAGTGAGGTTTAGGGTCATGCTATATAGGGTTGTGAGGCCTTTTAGTGGCTAATATGAGACTGAGACCTGGTCCTGTTGACCCTTATTGTACTGTTCTCCTTCATTGCACAATGGCATTAGGAAAATCCTGTCTTCAGAATCTAACCGTTGAAAGTTATGAAGCATTATTTCCTACCATTCACATCACCCAGTGGTGTTTTAAGCCTGTTTGCCATGGCAACCATCAACATATTTAGTTCCTCAGTGCAGGGTTGGAACAGCAACTGCAGCTTTGCTATTGTTCCTGGCAATGAAGAGGAATGTGCAGAGCCAAAGACCATTACCACGGAGCCTCTGCTCACAGTGATGGAGACCCTTCAGATGCTGGACCAGAATCCAGTCTTCTTGCTGTATGTTAAGCAGGGCTAACAATGGTAGACTGCAGAGTCACCTTGAGCACCCTCCTGTTTTTCACTGCGTTCTTAGTCTTTTCTGTTTTTTCTTTCTTCTCTATACAAATGACAACAGACCTCAAATCTACGTTACCAATTTCGACAAAGCAGAAAAAACGTGCAAAATATCTTTCAAATCTCCAAGAGACTAAACACTGGACTTTTTGAAAAACATAAATACATCTAAACACCTTGTTTATTTTTCCCCTCATCTTTTATATGATTTACCTTCTTTTAATATCTTCAGCAATGAAGTGTATATGTGATGGGGTGGGGTGTCAAGAATAGTTTGTATTTCTCCTAAAGTTCCCTGTGCTTGAGAAAGGTTGCTATTGGTTGACCCTGAAGGAGACAAACTTACCAGGGGAAGTGATAAGTGGCTGTCTGATGGTAGCAGGCAACTAGAAGGCCTGAGGGCTAAAACTATTTCTTGGAAACCAAAAAATGGATTCATAGTCATGTGACATTTCAAAATAATTTCCCAGTTTGACATTGCAGATAAGGCAGCACATCTTTTTAGACGGCCCTTTACAAAAATCCTGGGGAGGGAGGGACTCTACTCTGTTTATATCATGGATTATAAATTAATACACTAATTAGCATTAAGTGGACAAGTTGTGTGGGGGGGCATATATCTGGGCCATGGCTTTGTTCTCCTGCCCAGATGTTGTACCAGCTGCAGGGTGATGAGGGAGCCTGTGGACCTCACCTTCTCTACTTATCTGGTACATAGCTGGAGGCCTCTCTCTTCGGCTACCCATCTGGCTCCTGGCATCAGGAAGTAAAATAATTATTATTTTTTCCAAACGAAAGGCTTTGGATCACAGCTGTTAATTACCAGATGATTATTAAAAACATATATTGCCTACTGAGGTTTGAGGAGACAGCTCATTCATGCTGTCTGGCCCACCCTAGTGGCTCCCAGCATCAACCCATATACATGCTTCGCCTAAGAACTGTGGCCTTACTGCACATACAGGGAACATGCAATGGGGAAGGATAGTGAAGAGACTACAGGACACCACTTAAAGTCATCAAGACAGTCCCTGAGTGTTGACTATCTTAGCCCAGTGCTGGGATCAGATTACAATTTGGGAGACTTTCAAACACCTGCAGCCCCTCTAATGGGGCTGACTAGACCTGTTCACCAGTAATGACCAGAAAGAAAGAAAGAAAGAAAAACCCCAGCAGACGGGCGCTAATAAATTATAGATTTCAGCTGCATACTGGGTTGCTGGAACTCAGATGAGAGACAGATGGAGTCTGCCTGAACAGCACAGCCCGGGGTGGAGAGAGCAGGCAGGGGGATGCAGACACTTTGCAAGACAGAGGAAATGCCTGGAAGTTACAGCTGGACAAGGAAACCAGAGAGCTTGGGGCTTAAACAGTGTGTTGGAAAAGGAAGAACTCTGATGCTCCCTAACCATAGCACAGGTTGTCTCATTCTGGGCTCCTAAGTCCAGGGAACAGCATGCTATGCCCTATTACCAAGGAGTAGCCTGTCATTACTCGGTACTCTGCCTGGTACTAGGAATAGTAGGAAAGGCAGACATTGAAAATGAACACTCTTCATGGACTTCAAGACCGAAGAGGTGATAAAGGCTCCAGTGAATGTGCCAGTTCACAAACCAAAAAGGACAGCAGATAAGTGTTGACTTCACATACTTGACAAATATTTACTGAATACGCATCATAGTGTGTGTCAAATACTACATCAATGGGTACCAGGGACCAAAAAAAAAAAAAAAAACAAAAACAAAAAAAAAAAACCTTGATTCTTGCTGAATCTCTGTTTGAGCAGGATGAGTCGTACAGTATAATATTTGAAGTTTTAAAATGTATATGATATTATATACAGACATGCAAAGGAAAATAAATGAGAATATGAGAATAGACGCATCTTGATTGAGGTAAGCCTGGGCGTGAATAATAGGATCAGGCTATGGAGATTAAGTGATGTGAAGGGGTATCCCAGACAGAGGATGTGGCTTCCAATTAAAGTTTGATGGCAGAGGCAAGCCTGGTTTGGGTAGTAAGAGACAAGGGCAGTGCCAGGTCACAGAGAGTAAGGACAGAGGGCAAAAAGAGGCCTTGAAAATCAGCAGGAAAAAAATACTTATCTTCCCAGGTTTGGAGCATGCTAGGCATATACTCCACTTGAGATTCTATGTCCAGCCCCCTTTTCACTCTATTTTTGAAATATGGTCTAGCTAAGTAGAACAGGATAGA
Source organism: Tokudaia tokunoshimensis (assembly GCA_036184795.1). NCBI lineage: Eukaryota > Metazoa > Chordata > Mammalia > Rodentia > Muridae > Tokudaia > Tokudaia tokunoshimensis. Next base: position 29,549,467 of record BTHU01000008.1, on the reverse strand, counting down.
CCTGAACTTGCTCTGTAGGCCCCAACGGCCCTGGACTCATGATTCTCCTGTCTAAACATCTTGAGTATCTAGCATTGTAGTCCTGTCTAATACCCTTTTGTTAGAAATGAGAGGAGAATCTGTTGAGTGGTAACAAGCTGAGAAAACATCACTGAATCTCACCATGATGGGATCCGGGTCTCTGTGATGTGTCAACATCACATGGAGAGCTGTTGAGTTGGGATTCACTGTGCCATTCCCCTAGGCACAGGGGACCCAGGGCAGAGGTGAAGCAGCTGTTCTGCTAATCAGTCTCTGGAGCTACTGTTGTTGATCTTGAATACCACTGCTTAAGAATTGAACCGAGTTGTTTATTGAGGTATTGCTCACAATAGGCAAGATATAGAATCCACCTGCCTGCCCACAGGTGGATGAATAGAGAAAATGTGCTCAGACATGCAATAGGAAGTCTATCATCTGCAGTAACATGGATGTAACTTGACAACATTAATTAATTAAAATAAAATTGACACACGTTTGTTTTTCCTTGTACATGGGTGCTAAACTTGATCTCACAGAAAGAGACACTTTTCCAGAACCCGGAAAGGATGTAAGAGGAAGAAGTGTGTGTGTGTGTGTGTGTGTGTGTGTGTTGGGGGGAGGGGGCTGCTAATGGGTTCTGAGGCACAGGTGGCGAGGATGGATAACTTTCTAGTGTTCTCTATAATATAATAGAAAAACTGTGGTTGGTAATAAGGCTAATAATGCAACATAACTAATTAGGCAAAGGAATGATATGTGATTGAGGCAGTTGGTATACCAATTACCCTAACTGAATTTTTAAACATTGTATACATATACTGAAATGCCACACTATGTCCCAGAAGTATATATGTAATATTACAATGTCAGTTAAAAATAATAAGAAAAACATGTTTCAAAGAAGTTTTGCTATAACAGAAATAATAGAAAAGATGTGGAATAAGGTGTTTGAGACCTCTGCTTACAGGGGTAAATTGGTTTTAGGTCATGGAGAGGGTCATTAAAGGAAAAAAAGCTTCCATGAGCAGTTGCGTTTTCTTTCCTATTCTACATTCTGCTGAAGAATTTGGAGTGGTTTCTGGGGAAGGCATGGAGCTGTATAAAACATTTATCTACAGACTTACCCTTTAAGAGTGTTCTCTGAAACCTTATATAAGTTGTGGTAAGTTCTAGCCTCTCTGCTGCACCTTTTCAAATTTCCCACTATTCTACTATGTTTAAAGCAAAGGGGAGGTCTCTCAAATCAACATCTCCCATTGGTCTTCCCGGTGTCATCTGCTTTTTTGTCTCCTGACACCTACTCTCGTTTTTGGACACTTGTCTGCTGGAAAAGACATGAACTCTTTTCTAGGCTGATTGATCCTGGCCCAAGGTTACTGCGAGGGACAGACTTTTACTGTGAGCTTGAAGCATAGTGTAACAGCACAGAAAATAGCTTAAAACGAGCTACCAAACATCACAGCCCTAAAACCTTCTCTGCCATCCCTGTCACTGGGAGTTAGGAAATGTCTTCTTGGCCAGTATCCCTCCAAGCTTCAGTCTGATGTTTTGTAACCAAGTTCATTTCTTTCTCCCAAGTACCCTCTTCTTCAATACTATTGGAGCTGAATCCCTCCTCAGCCTGTCAGACCAACTCCAGAATCTCTCTTCCATTACTGTGCAGAGCAGATTAGCCTGGTGCCATCTAAATCCCTTTCCTCCAGTTTGGATTCATGCACTTAGCTGTGGGTGCTTCTCCTAGAAGAGCAGTGTTCCTCTAGGAAGGCAAATACTATATTCCCTTGGAACACTTGCCTTCCAAAGCAGTGAGTTTATAAGGGAGTGCTTTTCTTCCTTTTCTAATTACACACGAGGGAGCAAGGTCAGATGTATTTTAAATATATCTTTAAAGGATGTGGAATCTGGAATCAAAGTCAGAAAGTAAGGTAAAGCCAGCCCACTTAACAGATGGCTTTATGCTCCAACTGTTGTGGGAAGACAGCTACAAATCTTGCTTTCCCTTAACTTCATCGAAACAAGGGTACCAATCTATGGGGGGCTGTTTATGAGTTAGTAAGATCAGCTTACCATAGCAGAAGGAGTACTCGCTAATTAGGTGAGTTAGAGGGGGAAGCTGACAACCAGGGGGGTGGGTAGACTAAATATGAAATAAAGCAGGCATCCCTGTAAGGTGGCTGTTCAAAGAAAGATAGATTTTAAACATACTTCTAAGTCTTGAAGGTAGATTATTGAATGGGGAGTACGGAATCAGAGACACCAAGCATCTTTGTCCACTTTCTATCACTGTGATTAAACATTCTGACCAAACGCACCTTGGAGGAGAAAGGGTTTATGTCTGGTGACAGCTTATAGTCCACCATGAAGGGAAGTCAGGGCAGAAACTCAAGGCAGGAACTCAATTCAGATATCAAATTCAATAGACTGAATTCTAATCTGAACCTTTTTGTCCTTACACATCATCGCCCACCTCTGCACCGCATTGTCTCATCCTCTGCTGAGCTAGTGTACCTTTAAAGAGAGTGTGATAATTGCTCGGTTTGTTATTCTGTTCCATGTCAGACAACAGCGCTTACGATCTAGTTCCTGCCCTCCCCACATTTATTTCCTAAACGATGCATAACCACAGCCTACAGTCCAGAAAAAAATCATGTACCGCTGCTGTGTCCCAGCTAAGATCTCCATTGCTAGCACTTTGGGAAATAAGCTTGCTGAGGGGAGGAAGTAGATCATAAGCTCCGTTGCCTGATGTGAAACAGGATAACAAACTCAGCAGTTATCATGCTCTCTGTAGACATACTCTAGCTCAGCGGAGTATGGGATGACACAGTGTGGAGGTGGGCAATAGTGTGTAATGATAAAAAGCATGAGTTTAGAATCCAGTCTATTGGATTTGACATCTGAAATGTCCTGGCATTTCCTAGCACCATGACCTTGAGCAAATTCAACAACTCCTGTCTGTGTTTTATAATCTGTACAAAGGTTGGTGAGGAGGATTCAATGAGTCAATATGTGTGAGGGATGTCAGCACTAGCAGGGCAGATTCTTGAGTTCAGAATGGACACAATGGGGCCCAGGCAAGGCATTTACTGGGGCGCCTGCTCCAGTCAGGTGGGAAATACAGATCTGATAAAGGGCAAATAGTTGGCAGCTCCCTGATCAACGACAAAATGGAAAGGGGTAGCGAATATTGGAAGAATTCCCACCAAGCTGTCTCTTCCTGACCCTTCATGAAGAAAGGGCTCAAGCCGCAGAATGACTGTGCTAACAGGCCAGGGGCCTCGCTTAGCTCCCGGCAGCTCATAGGTCTGCTCTGCCTGAGGACAATGCGGAGGAGGCTGTGCTTATTTATGTCTGTCTTGTAGCTGTTGTGCTTTTAACTCTAGGACCCTGGGTGAGTTCTGACCCTCAATTAATGTCCTTGCTTGGCTTTTCTATGAAAGCAAATCAGTCCCCTGCAGCATGGGATGCTTCAGTTCTACTTTGGGTGGTGCCCTCTCTGTTTGTGTAGATCACTTGATATGGACTGAAAGGTTACTATAGCTACCAGGATCATTAAACACAGTGGGGCATCCCATAGGTGTTGGTGTGGTGGATTCTTTGGGCTTGGACTTAGCTGTCTGATTTGACAGCTAACAAGAGAGTAAGCAAACAAAAATTGTGTCAATAAACCTCAAGTCAAATGGAATAATGCTGGATGTATCAGAATACCTGATTTCAAAGTATACCACAGAGCGACAGTAAAAAGAACAGCATGGAACAAGCGAGAAAACAGGTGCAAGCAAGGCGGAGTAGAATCGAAGGCCCAGAAGTAAGTCTATGCCACTACAACCATTCTATTTTCAACAAAGCTGCTACAAAATATTTTAGAAGAAGGACAGCCTCTTCAACAAAATTGTTTTGAGAAAACTAGACACCCACTAGTGGAAACTGAATTTCTGTCTATCACCCTTTACAAAATCAGTTTACGAGGGATTGAAGACCTTAATGGAAAACCTGACACTACTTCAGAAAAGCTCAGGGCAATTCCTTACAAAGGCAGAGGCAAGGAGATTTGGGAAAGGATTCTAGTAATCTAGGAAGTAACAGCAAGAATTGAAGAATAGCATTGCATGTAATTGAACAGCTTCTCACAGCACGAGAAACAAACAGAAGTGGGGAGACCACCTATAGAGCGAGGGAAAAAAATCTTTGACAGCATTTCAACCCACAGCTAATTACCATCTAGAATTTACAAAGAACTCAAAATACTTAAGTACTCAAACTATAAATAATCCAGTCAATAAATGATCAAATGAGTTGAAAGGATTTTTTTTTTCAAATGAAGGCATTCCCGGTCAGTAAGTGCACAGTTAAAATGTTCAACATCTTTACAGCAGTGTAAATACAAATCAGGATTACACCGTGAATACACTGAGAAATCAGCATTACAGTGAGAATAGCTATTACCAAGAAAGCAAAACCCAGTGCAGGCCATTGAGGATAAGGGGGAAAGGATCTCTCCTGGTGAGGGTGTGACTTATTTCAGCTACTGTAGAAATCAGTATAGAAGGTTCTCAAAACATAGAAGCAGAATACTATTTGATGAAGTTCTACTAATTCTGTGTGTGTACCTGAAGCAATTTAAGTCAGCACACTACACAGGTACCTGCATATCAATATATATGGGAATACTCTTGAAAATATCCATGAAATCAGTTAAGATGTCCATCTACTGACAAATGAAAAGAGAATATACATGGTATACACACAGAGGAATTTTATTCAGACACAAAGAAGTACCTGGGAGAAACAATTTGTGGAAGGTAAGATTTATCTTGGGTCATGGTCTCAGGGGTTCCTACCTGCTTACCTCAGGAGGGGATGAGAGATGGGGGATGGGGCAGCAAGAGCAGGGGGAGGGAAAAGGGCATATGAGACTCTTGGGTAGGGGGGATCCAGTAAGAGAGAAATTATTTGAAATGTAAATAAAGAATATATCCAATAAAAAAAGAGCATTTTACTGAAGCTGTTCTCAGGGCAAGATGCCAGGAAGCAGAAGGCACAGAAAACCAGAGGCTGTGCTATAATCTTCAAAGATCCACACCTTATGACCTACTTCTACTGGCAAAGCTATATCTCCTAAGGGTCCCAAACTTCCTCAAATAGCTTTGCTAGTGGGAGCTAAGGATTCAAACCAGGGCACTATGGAAAGCATTTCAGATTCCAGTCATAACAGGGATCATTTGGAAACAATAGGGGGAGGGGAGGCAAAGGGACCTTGATAATAAAGAGTAAGGGAAGAGATGCATATGAACAATACACGCTACCGAAATAACAACAAAACAAAAACAAACAAAAAAGCAGGAACCAGAAAGAATTCTCACAGACTTGGCTGTGTCAAAGGTTTTAAATATGAAAGCAAAAGTGGCTACCTGGTGGCATTCACCAGTGACGGCAAGCTAGGTAGCCATGGATGAGCAGGAGGAAGCTCATCTCTCTCTGGCTCTCTGCTCCTCACTTCCTGTTGACTTGAGTTTTGAGTTTTATATCTCAGTACTCATGAGGGCACTGCTTTTTTTTTTAAATAAAAATTCATCAAGATAAAAGAATTTTTGTATAAATAAGTTAACTTTCATAGTATAAATTGGTTTGAAATTGATACCCAATTAACACACAATAAGAAACTCTGTTTCAAAGTATACAAAGTATATGTTCTGGGTGACAACTGCCACAGACACCAAAACATTTATCAGCAATTTCTAGAGTAACATCAGCAATCACTTCCCTTTCTCTTCCTCCAAATTCCCGGAAAACTTGTATCTACATTCTGACTGAACTTGCTTCGTCTGCATATTCCATAGGTATAGAACCATTCTGTCTGTCTGTGGTATGATATGATATATGATATGATATGATAAAATATGACATATGACTCTTCATGATTGGCTTCTTCGCTTAGCACAATGTTGTCAACATTCATGCATGCTGTAACATAGCTCTGTGACTTGCATCCATTTTTAGCTGTGAATACACTGTATTTTTCTTTTTTTAATCCATGCACAGAGTAGTAGAAACCTTGGGAATTTCTGCTATGGAACTGTCATTAAGGATGCTGTTCAAAATTTTTGCACACAGGATTCACTTGATGAAAACTTTAAATTTTCTTTACTTAGGAAATATACGTAGGACAGAGTTCCTGGGTTGTGTGGCAATTCTGTTTAATGGTTGTGTGGCAATTCTGTTAAACATTTTGAGGAGCCGGCAACTTCCTTCCAAAATGCCTTCAGCATCCTTTCTTCCCACCTATACGGGAGCAGCCACTTTCTTGCAAACCTTTACTAGTATCTGTGTCTTCTTGTGATTTTATTTCATTCTACAAAAGATTAATGATTTTAAGCACATTTTCACGTGTGTACTAACTATTTGTGTAAATTTCCAGATCTTTAGATTTTTAACGTGCTCTACTTGAGGTTGGAATGACAGATCTCAATAAAAAATTTCAAGTGAGCACATATCCCCTCTAAAGACACAGACATAAGACTTGAGAGAAAAACACCAGACTCAGAGGTGTTTTTAAGCTACATTTGTGGTGCATGAGGTGTGGTGTTTGTGCTCATGCATGTTTGTGTGTGTGGTGTGTGGGTGTGTATGTGTGTGTGTATTTGGTGTGAGGTGTGGTGTGGGTGTATGTGAATGTGTGCATAGTGTGTGAGGTGTGGTGCCTGTGTTCATGTATATGTCTCTGTGTGTTCATGCATGCGTGTGTGTGTGTGTGTGTGTGTGTGTGTGTGTGTATACATGTGCATGGATCCCATTGTGTACATGTCAGAGGACAAGTGTGGGAATTATATCTCTCCTTACACTGTATGATTCCTGGGGATTGAAATCGATTTCTCAGGGTTGATAGCAAATGCCTTTTCCCACCGTATCACCTCACTGACTGAGGTTACAACACACAGACAGACAGAGGACTACCGAGAATAAGCTGTTCCTCCAAAGGACTTGAGTTTACTTCCCAACTTCCAGGCCTGGTGGCTCGTAATTCCATCTAAGTGCATCTGCCACTTTTCCTCCAGCCTCCATGGGCTTCTGGTCATATAAGTCAGATGCAAAGACACATTCACATGCACATAAAAATAAAAATAAAAAAATCTAAAAAAAAATGTATATAGATAGTTGCTGGGGCGGAGTCAGAAAGCAGAAATAATTTCTAATTGGAAGAAGAGAGTGAGAATCCTTGCATTGTTTGTTGAGGAAAATAAAAGAGAGGAAAAGAGGAAAAATGAAAACAGGGTTATCTGTACAAACCAGGAATGGGCCTGCAGCACCTCTGACAGATCAAAATTCAGATTCCAGAGTTTCTGTTAGGATCTAACTGAGGTCAGTTTCTCCCTGATGTAAAACTATCTCGGCAAAGGTCTAGCGACCAGTTAGATCTCACCAGGTCTCCCCTGAAGCAGAGTTACACTCAGAGGACCTTTCCTCAATTCTCCAGCACAACAGACACCAAGACAGCTCTCTTTGTTTTCCAGTCTGTGAAACACCTCATATGAAAATGAAATAGTCTTCACTTATCATTTCCCAAGCCAGAAAAACAATAATAATAAAGTAGACTGACTGCTGGTTCTAAAATCTTATGAGACCCATGTCCCCCGACTGTGGACTTTGCCTATGATTTTTCAGTTGCAAACTCTTGACCCTGATTTTATTCTACTAAGGGGACGTGGAAGAAAAACCATAAGCCTTGCGAATCATCCTCTTCCACGCCTTTACCCGCTTTCTTAGGATCTGAGATATGTACATCAGTCCCCCTTTCATGTTGCTCAAAATAACTTCCTTAGTCTCATCAGGCAGGCCAACGCTCAGGTTTCATGCTGCTCTTCCATTTGTGAGCAAGATCAAAGGGCTTCCTTGTATATGATTTTATTTAATCAACTCCCAATTCCTCTAGAAAGGGCTCTTAACTTCTCCTGTTTACCCCTCTTATTCCAGCTCATTTTGCACAGCTTCAAACACAACTGACCCTCATCCAGACCCCACTAATGGAAAATTAAGGTCATGTCTGGGGCACCGATCATCACCTTTGCAGACTTACACACAGTCTGTGCATACCTATGCCAATCTTTTCAATCTCCTCCTTGATTCAGTGGAAGGCATCAGAGCAGAAATGAGCCTGCATATTGGCTGCAGAGCTCCCTTGAAGCAATCCACCAGCTGTTGAAAACTACATCAGTGACTTAGTCCACCAAATCTATCAATGGAGCAAAGAACAGGCTCAACCCAGCTTCAGAGAGCCCCCTTCCCCATAAAAAATACCTTTTTGGGTTCAGCATGCTGGTTGGTGTTGACACCTGTCTTTATACCTCGGCAATGCCTAAGTGGATGTGCTTAATGCCTTTATCTGTTTATACACTTGCCAACCTCATTACCTCTTAGGTTTGACATAAGACAATACTTGGTAACAGGCCTGTGATTTCTAGTTAGTTACTGAGTTTTAGTGTATGCAGAAGGTGGTTTTGAGTGTATAGTGAATATATATTTATCTATATCTATATGTATATCTATATGTATTATAAGATACATATATATGCAAATAATGCATGTTCCCAGGAGTGGGTCCAAGGCCAGAGAAGGCTCTCAGGTGTCCTGCTCCATCACTTGCCACCTTATTCCTTTGAGACAGATCTTTTACTGAACTTGATAGCCAGTAGGTCCAAGAAATCTTACTGTTTCTGCTTCCCACAGCTGCACAGGTAACCTGGTTTGGTTGTTGTTTTTATGAGGCTCTTCGGGATTTGAACTCAGTTCCTCAGGCGTGTATAGCAAGCACTGTTATCCACTGAGCCATCTGACTGTCCTCTGAACCATTTCTTAACTAGATGATCTTGAGGATATTTTACTGAAATTTTCCTGGCTTCCATTTATTCATCTGTAAAGTGAAGATAATTAAGGAACCCTCTTTTGGGGCTGTCATGAGAATTAATGAGTTAGTCTATAGCAAGTTCTTAGTACAATATAAAGTTTCAAGCCAGTCTTGTATTGTTTTACTTAGTCACACAGTTGGTTACTCTTGCATCTAGTCATCCAAGCTGGATATGCAGAGCCTTTTTAAATATTCCTTTACCTCTGTTTCCTTCTTGTTGAATAAATTGGCCTTTTCCTTGTGTGGCAGAACCCATCATCTTCCATCCGTTCCCAGTGCCATTGGTCAACTCGGGCTTCCATAGGTGTTAGTGATCTTGTTCCTGTTCTTAGCCTCACCGAGGTTAGTTTCTTTAGCACATAACCCATTATTTCAAACTGAATAACTAACTTCATCCATGTGAACTTTAGCAGGGAAAAATCCTAAGGCACTACACCCCATTATGATTTTGATAATGTGTCCCTGTCTTAGTCAGTGTTCTATTGCTGTGAAGAGACACCATGAGCACAGCAACTTCTATAAAGAAAAACATTTCATTGGAGCCTGATGTTCAGTCCATTGTCATCATGGTGGGAAAGATGGCAGTACATAGGCAGAGATGGTGCTATCTGGATCATCCGGCAGCAGCAGAGAGAGAGACAGAAGGGGAGAGGAGGGAGGGAGAGGGGAAGAGAGAGAGAGAAAGAGAGAGGGGGGGGAGGGATGGAGGGAGAAAGGGAAGGAGGGGAGGGAGGGAGAGTGAGAGAGAGAGAGAGAGGGAGGGGGAGGGAGGGAGGGAGAGAGGGAAGGAGGGGAGGGGGAGGGAGGGAGAGAGAGAAAGAGAGGGAGAGAGAGAGAGAGAGAGAGAGAGAGAGAGAGAGAGAGAGAGAGAGAGAGAGAGAGAGAGAGAGAGAATGAGATGAGAGATTGGGTCTGGCTCAGTGATCCACTTCCCAAACAAAGGCCATACCTACTCCAAAAAGGCAACACCTCCCAACAGTGCCACTCCTTATGATCCTATGGGGCCATTTTCATTCAAAGCATCACATCCAACATTTTTTTTTTCATGAATTTTAGTATTCGCAGGGAGGTTTCATTACCTCAAGCCGATAATAGTGTTGTATAGGGCATCATATTTACATAGATGGTTTTATGTATTTGCAGAGGGCACCAAAGTATCTCAGAGATGTTTAGAGGTGTGGAGAGTTTCTTTCCACACAGTATTTAGTAGAAGACTCAATTGAATACAGAAGTGCCTTCTGTATTCTCCTTGTGTGCATGGCTTTGCACACAGCTGCATATTTCCATTCATTTCTAGGGATTCTGCTTGGTGTCATGTTTACTACCATGCACGGAGGTAATAATCATTGACTAATGTGTAGCATCTGTATGGAGAGCATAATGATTGGACACATGCTTAAGCCTTAGTTTAGTGAAGGCCATTTATATTAGCTGACAACTGTGCTACTATGTGAAAATGCCACTGCCTTTGAACTACATCCAAATGCCCACAGGCCTCTAGGTGTGTCTGTGGTCCCCGATGCAAAATAAAGAGCTCCAGCCTTTGTCTCCTCTTGTAGCCTCCTAATCACCATTTCATACCCTAACATTTTATAATGTAATTAAAATTAATCCTAAAATGTTCTTTTAACAGCTACATGACTACATATCATATGGGTATGTTATAACTTATCTACATTACAATATTGTTGACCATTAAGATTTTCAATGATCTGGTATTATGAATGACACTGTGAAAGAACTGTGCTGTGCATTCATGTTTTTGGCTGCATCAATAAAAAGTCTTTGGAATAACTAATTGCCAACTGAAAGTTTACTTAAGGAGCAGCTGACTGCAGAGCCTCTTGTATAGATGTATCACACAGCAAAGGGACATTATGGTGGGACTGTGCAGGGTAGGAAGACATGGCAGGAAGAGGGCGCAGGGAATGGCATAGGAGTCAATGGCTTTGGACTCATCATTCTCTGCAGCTCCCCTGACTCAGAAGCTGAGCCCCTGGGTGAATGGGGAGCATAGTTTTAATTGTCATTCTAGAAACCAACCGCATTTGAAAAAAATGCAAACGTCTTTCCCATAATATCACAGAGCCAGGTGCAGCACACACATTTAACCCCAGCAAAAAGAGGCAGTTGGTCCTCTGTGAATTCAACGATAGCCAAGAGCAAGTACTGAGACCCTGTCTCAAAAACACAATAAATGCACAACAATAAAAATGCTCCTGTCCCCAAATCCCTCACGTTAACACAGCCTAAGGGCTGGCCCTTTGCTCTTGACCCTTTCTGTTCCTGATGAATAACTTTCAACTTAGCGATTCAGTCTTCTCACTTTCCCTTCCACCCTCCCTTCCTCTTGATTCCTTTTCCTGCCTTATTTCCCATCATTCAATAAGCAGGGATGGTGAGCCAAACACGTGTTTAGTTGTATGCTCGGCAAAGCAGCCCAGATGTTCAGGAGACACGGGTCATCCTAGAGGATAACCCTCATCATCTGCGGGGGTACTGTCACTCTCACCTCCAACTGTGCTTTGAAGTTGTCAAGACTCCCAACTGTTCCTTGCACTCAGTTGCCTATGGCTTGCCCTTAGTTTATAGCAAATGTGCTATCAGCATTCTGCCCTCTGTTTGACTCTGAGACGTGTCACCGGGCACAAATTACTATTTCTCTGAAACGCTGAGCTTCCAAGCTAGTCGCTACTCTGATTATTGCCACTATTAATAATGTTATCAATGACCCACATAGAAATATTTGCAATATCTGTACCATGATGTCCCCTGTGCTACCATTCGCAATCCCCGTTGCTATATTTCTTTTCATCATTTTGTGTGACAGCACCCAGGGGCTGTTCAGACAATTAGGATCCAATAATAAAAGGAAAGAATAATTAAAATAATACCAAGAGAAACAGAAACCAGATGACAAACACTGAAAAAGCCAAGAAAACCTAACCAAGGGCCTTATTTCACGGTGACAACTGTTAATAAGATCAACTGAAAATACATGACAAAACCTTTCCCAGGAACTTGAGAACCTTCTCCTCCTTTCTCATCAGCCTTTTTGCCACTGAGGTCTCGAGGGCTCCTGGATTGTATCACACTTATTTAGCTGAAGCTGCCAAGAATGTGGTACAAGGAGGAGTGATGAATAAAAGAAAGCCTTCTCAGTATGGGAGCCAGGCTGAAGAGAAGTCTCCCTCTCAAGAAGGCGAGAATCTGGCAGGTCTCCCAGGCTGTCTTACAGATGCCCAGGCTCTGTAACAGCTTTGCAGAGCTGAGACATTCCCCTTTCCCTGTCTTATATGTTTTGGCCCTCAGTGGCTACATCTGAAAAATGGATATAATGCTCGGATGCACGACTTAAGAAAAACATCAAGTGAAATATCTGCCGATATAGAGAATAGGAACATGGTGGTCATCTTGCTGAAAGAAACTGGAATTAAAAACCTGAGTGGAGAGGCTTAGCAGTCAAAGCCAGTCCTGCTCTCTCAGAAGACTAGAGTTCTCTGGGTGGCCTGACACTCCAGCTCCCGGGCTCTGACTGGCTCTTCTGGCTTGCCATCTAGGCTCTTGCTCTGTGAAACAAAATCAAGTAGAAAAAAAAAAGAAGAAGAATCATTTATGCCAGTTTAGTTTCATGTATGCCCTAACCAGGAGCTTGATTCTGAACTAAGACCACAGGTTTGAGTGTTCCCTTCAATAGATGCTTAGTTCTTGTCTCTGGGTAGAGTGTGTTTTGCCATTTTGATTACAAGCTCTGGTACTCCTTGCTTCAGCTGATTGTGTGGTTAAGTTCAGTGTGGCTAGGCCCTTCATGAATGCGGTGGACAAAGCAATGGTCGGGGATTGCCAGAGCTTAGACTTCCACAAGGTCAATGTGGTAAGTGCCTATCTCCATGGTGATGTTATTAGGAGCTGGTGGAGCCCTACAGATGAGACCTCCTGTGAGGTTTTCATATTATTGCCACGCCCCTAAGTCGATAAGAGATAATCACAGCCTCACTTCTTTCTATTGTTTTCTAGTACACTTCCCAACCATGCCCCCTCAACTTACAACTGCTACAGACCCTAAGCAAATGGATATATCAGCACGACAAAATTTAAGCTCGTATATCAAATCTTTATAAACCAATAACAGACTGAAATCTCCAAAACTGAAAGCCAAAGCAAACCTTTTCACTTAGTTAACTAGCTCGGGTATTTTGTTACAGCAATGGAGAGCTGATTGGCAGGAACTTTGGCCATTCCTGTGGTTTCCTTTCATCAGATAATGTTCCCTGAGTCACTTCTGTGGATGTACTTAATGTAGTATGACCATATCATCCTGAAGTCACCTGCTCTGAGTCCAAGATTTTTTGGGTAATAATAAAAGTGCATCAGGCAGCTTGACCCACCAGGTCTCTCTTCTTTTTGTCTCACAGATGAGAAACTGAGTGCTAGGAAAGGTGACTTGTCTGAAGTCACAGTTCTCAGTGGATGTTTCACTTGTGACAAGGCTGCAGAGTCAATTCTAAAATCCAATGTTATTTCTAGGTCACCAAATCACCCTGTCTCCAGAATGACATGAAATTAGTTACCCTGTCTTTCTCAGACGGAACACACCCTTCCTGTCTTCCAAGCCTGTTCCACCAGGCCCAGAGCTCACCAGTTCGTAGCAAATTCAACCTATTAGGTGGCTGAAAACCGCATCATCTGACGAGTATCACTCTGTCCTCTACTCTCTAAGCTGCCAGGCACCTTAGAAGTGGCAGGCCAGCCTCACCCACACCTCCCTTATCCATCAGCCCAGCCATCGTGGCTTCCTCAAATGGATTTTACTTTCCGTTCCATCTCATTTGACACTTTATCAGCTGGAAATGGCTCTGCAGTGGTATTCTGTCAGCTCCACACCTGCCAGAAACTTCTCGTTCTCTGAAAAGATGTGGAGGGCATAGTGAAGGAAGAGAAAAAGACATATAGTGCTAAGCTTAACTTGGAGAAATGGCAGAGAATACTGCCATCTTCTCCTGTGGTCTTCTGTGGTTGCTGCTGATGGTTTTTTCTTGGGGGGGGCTTTGTTGTTGTTTTGTCTGTTTTTTGTTTTTGTTTTAACTGAGAGTAGTGTATAAAAAGAAGGGAGAAGCAGCACAAATGAAATGAGGGAAACATTTTTCCCTATTTCCATTTTGAAAAGCGATTTCTCAAGTTTAGCTGAAAATTCAGCCTAAACCCTTCATGTTCTTATGGCTTGCACATGAAGAGACATGCCAGTGTATGATCTGCACACAAAGCACGTGTCCTCAGGGAGCATGGAGTTGCACTTGGAGTCTGACGCGATGCTCCTGTAGGTTCTCTTAGACAGATCCTTTCTCCGTAAGTCAAGCTGCTGAGCCAATAGCATCTGTAATGGGCAAGGGAGGGAGATGTCGGGCCTCGAAGCATGGAGGGGGATTTCCACACATTCCTTCCTAACTTATTCCCAAGAGATGTGTTCCAACTATTGAATGTAAGAAAAGTTTGGAGAAGATGCAAAAGGATTGGAAGGATGCCAGCAAATCAGAACGATGAGGACCAGCTGCAGGTGCAACTCCAATCTGAATCCCATCACTCTTGAGAGAACCACTCCTCTCCCGGACCACACACCAGAGTTCCAGAAGGACCTCGACTCCTAATTTCCATTAGCATATCTGTACCATTCTGCTTCTTGGTAGAACGGAAGCCAGTGAAGGCAGGCATGCTATTTGTTTTTGGTCCACATCTATTTTTGTCTGATATCAACTGTGTTGATTTTCCAAGTGCTTTCTTATTTATCATCTCCTTTGCCCTCCAGAGCTCTGAAAAGAGCACCGAAGCTCTTTTAGTGCTGCTCATTGGATCCCAGGGAAAGATGGATGACTCTGGGTGTGCGGAAACCTGAGCTCTGCTCCCTCTCCTCTCTGTCTCCTTCATGTGCCTCCTCCTCGACACCGTTGCTTCCAAAAGATCTTCCACTTGGAATCAGATGCTTGATTTCTACCTTGGAGTGAGCAGGTTGGGAAATGTTCCCAGGCTACCGGAGAAACCCTGTCCAAGTTATTAATACCCAGAGCAGGGCTGATACCCGGGCCCCAGGTCGCCATCCTTGGCCTTTTCTTTCCTTTGTTCTATTTGGTTTCACAACTTAAATGGTTTCTTTTTTTTTGATATGAAAATTAATTTCTGGACAAAAAGAAATATACCTGCAGCGGGGCTAAATTTGTGTTGTCTCCCAGCATGGCTGTAATTACACTGTAGATCAAACTGACGCTTTCGTTTTCCGTGGCTTTTCCCTCTCTTGATGTCCCTGAAGCTGCCAGGATCGCCAACAGCGGCAGTTTTCATTAGCAGGGAGCAAGGGGATGCGGATGAATGGGCCAGGTTAGCCATCATTCCTCCCTGTCTGTCTTCGAATTCTTCTTTGGGATGGGCAGGTGCAATCCAGACAAACGAATAGCCCCAGAATTCAGACTCCCAAGCTTCTGTCCTTGATGTTGGGATGGACAGGGGCAAGAGAGGAGGCCCCTGCTTCTGTTGCCTGCTCCTCTGAGGAATTTAGAATGCCTTGCCTGCCTTTCACGTGTCAGCATTCAAGAGTTGACACATGTCTCAAGGTCTCTACATCTTTCCCATTACCTTCCTTCCTATGAGAAATCCATATTCACTTGAGGACAGTAGAACACTCACAAGTGAATAGGTTCAAAACATCAGAAACACCAGTGACAAGGGAGATAAATCCAACTGCTTAGACGAAGGAGTGTGATAACTTGGCACTTCGGTTTAATGGAAAAACTCAGTGTTTTGGGATGAGTGTGTGGTTAAGGCCTCCCTCAGACAGTGTACCCTATCAAGTGTGGAATCAGCTATTCGCACCCCAGCCTCTTGTGTTTTTATTTACGGTGCTCCAACAGTGCCCACCTCATGGGGCTGCAGTGAGAACCTGGCCCTTGTGACTGTGCACAGTGGTGAAGGCCTCATCAGTTAACCCTCCTACTTCTTTGGGAAAGCTGCCTACATTTCTGTGCCTCAGTTTCCCCACTCGTGAAATGAGAATAAGTGTGCTTGTCTCAGAAGGTGTTTGTGTGGAGAGTTAATATGAAACTGATCGACGGCCCGAGGCGTGCACAGGGAATCCTCGTACTGTACATCCAATGTACATGTTCCCTTTTCATAGAAACTGCGATTGTCAACATCAGTATAATATTGACTTTAGCTTATTATCCATAAAATGAATAGTTCTTATCTATTAATTGGATGAGAACATTATATCAACTATACTGTGTGTGGTTTTAAAGGATTGTACCAAAATCCATGGGTTGTTCATTATTTTCAACTTTTTTCTTGACCCTATAACAAAGTCTCTCTCTCTCTCTCTCTCTCTCTCTCTCTCTCTCTCTCTCTCTCCCTCCCTCCCACCCTCCCTCCATCCCTCTTTTTCTCCATGCAGTAAAACAGAGCTGCAGGCAGTCAATTTTGAGTCAGTGGGCTGTGAAAAGCAGCTAGAATAATAGTTTATTGACCCTGAATGTGGCAGCTGGAACCGAGGGCAGGCTGGTCTCTGGGAGACATAATCGTCACAACAGAGGTTTGATCATCTTTGATCATTTCCGTGACCTTTAAGAGACAAGATGTCTGGGTGGAGCCTGGTGAGCCCCTACAGAAAGCTGAATGAAGGGGGTGGCCTCATGTAGGAGGGAGCGGCTCTAATTCTGAGAGACACTTCTGCACTCCCCAAAGGAGGGAACCGCCATCAACAGAGTAACTGCCTACCTGGGCTCAGAAGACTCCTTGCTCAAGGGATATCCTCAGAGACACAGAAAACAGTCTTCAGCAATGGGACTTCCTTTGTCCTTCATTCAAGTGAATCCCACATCTGGGGACAGACTTCATTGTAAAATAAAATACACTTTCTAAAACAAACTTATCAGTAGTATTTCAGCAATGTAAATGGTTTCATTGAAAGTGGAATATGTAGCCTAATGGCTGAAAGCCAAGTGTTAAAAAGAAACACAGGGACGTCAGCAAAGAATGAGTGAATGAATGAATGAATGAGTGACGCACTGCAGCTGTATAATTTGCGAATGAAATATAGTTGAACAAAAATAGGAGAAGATATTGTTAAAGAATTTCACCAACTTAAGCTACAGACCTGAAATATGTAAAGTTGAGAGAAATTGATCACGGCCTTTAGAAAACACTTGCAACTTTCTTCTGCGTATTCCCTCTTGGAGTCTGCATGGATTTATTTACTGTTTGCTTCTTTGCTTCCATTCTTTCTATAGTGTGGAGGCTGTAGATTTTTTTTTCTTCATTTTAAAAGCAAAATACCAGGACAAATAAAGAGCCTGTGTGTCTTTTGGTGTATTTGTAATCTGAATTATGAAGTTGTTTTTCCAGGGGCTAGACAAATAACCCATGTGAATTACACGGAGTCTCTGATTTTTAACCAAGCTATTTTCAGCATTAGATAAAGAGGGCATTTTCATTAGTTGAAAGGTATTGTGGACTCTGTGCCAAATATTTGGAGAAAAGGAGGGTTAATTATTTCTTTTTATTTTTCCCCACTTAAAATAGAGAAAGTCTGGTAAACATGCTATTATCCAGAAGCCAGAAGATTCCTTTGTGAATAATGCATGTAAATAGAACTGATTGCTGCGGGAGAAATGAAGGGCCCCATACTTAAGGGAAGTAGAATTCAGGTGAAGGACAAAAGCCGAGGAAAAGAGTGGCATTTTGCTTTGCAGAACAACAGTTGGGTAAGTGCACAGGTTCAAGTTGCTGGGCTTGCGTGCGCAACCATGGGCGAGGAACTAAGCTCTGTGAGGAGGGCTCTCCTGTGGTTCACCCCAGAGCCACAGTGCTTAAGCCTCCTTTCCTTCCCTGGGTTATACACTTGTAGGAAACATCTTCAGTCTCGATTTATTTTCAGCTCAACCATGGCCAGGAAAATCGTCTTTACCTCTTTATGTTTCTCTGGTACCGGGTATGTCATTGTTTCAATGGGAGTTCAGAGTTTACAGAAGCCCCCTGGCCCTGTTCCTATGCTATACAATTGCTTAATAATTTTATAACCCTCCCCCAATATTCTGGCTTGATATTTGGTGAACTGGACACAAACCAGGGGCATCTGGGAAAACATAACTTCAATGGAGAAGAGCCTTCTATCAGGCCTGTAGGCAAATCTGTGAGGCCATTTTTGTAGTTAATGATTGAAATGGGAGAACTCAGATCACTGTAGGTGGTGTGACTCCACTAAGCCAGTGGTCCTGGGTGCTGTAAAAAAGCAACCCAAGTAAACCATGTGAAAAGCTATTGCTCATGGTCTCTGGTTCAGTTTCTGCTTCTGGGTTCCTGCCCAGAGTTCCTGTATTGGCTTCTCTCATGGATGAACAAGCCATACTATGAAATAAACTCTTCCCCGCCGCCCCCCCCTCAAGTTGCTTTTGGTCATTGTCTTTATCAAAGCAGTAGAAAGCAAATAAAAACACCTGGCTTTCTGTTTTATTGGCTGTTGTTAGCTTTGTTTTATTTTTTTGGGGGGGGAGTGTTTTTTTTGTTTTTGTTTGTTTCTAAGTATTTAGAACAGTAACTTTTGACTGGGTGGCATTCATTTCTGGTAGCTAGTAATTATTTAAGCACTGGTTTGCATAGAGGTAAAATGGAAGAGGGAAGAACTTCCATGTGACTTTTTTTTCAAAAACTTGAGGTGTCAAATGGCTACAGAAATTATGAACCAAAGTAAAAGCCAATTCCACAAGTTTAGCCTTCGTGGTAATTTTCTTAAAAGCGATAATTCCCTGTGGAATTTTAAGGAACTTAGAACCACAGATTCAATAAAAATTCAACGCTGTTGGCAGAGTTCCTACCAAGTGCTTGGTCAGAATGCAGGTGTGCCCAGCAGAGTGAAGACTCACCTCATTGTCCACACACATAGGCAGATGACCACTAAGTCATTCTCCTTCTGCAACTCAGGAGGAAGATGGGGTGAGCACCAATGCTGGGAGACCTTGTGAGATGGCAGCAGTCATACTTGTTGTTTTTCTGAATCCAAGCACATCCTTTAGCACAGCACAGAACACTGGGAATTTTAACTGCATGGGCCTTTGGGAAGAACTACTGCATCCAGTGTGACTGTCCCAAGCACACAACCCCTAATCATTTGCACGCGTAGACCCTATAGTCACCTGCATTTTCCTCTGGTGGGTACTGAGTCTTTCTATTAACCTGCCAGCACCTAAATTGGCTCTTCAGTCGAAGCCTAAATGACTGCTTACCCTAGAAGCGATTCATGTTCCAAAATTAGCCCACAGTTGAAGAGCGGGTCATGTTGCTTCCTGTCTTGGGTGATAGCAACTTTCTCTGCCACTGGAAGCACATCTCTTAACCTTTCCTGACTTCCCCATCTGTGATTTGCAGTTAATTATTCCGAACATTAAGGGGCGATGGAGAGGATTAATTTGTTAATGTTTGTAAAGTACTTTAGATATGTAAAGTGCTATGTATTTCTAAATTCCACACAAATAAATTGCAATTTGGGATCTAAAGGGAATAAATAGTTACTTTTATTTAATCAATCTACAAAAAAATGTAGTTTTAGACATCCAACATCTGTACAGAGGTGATTATTACATATAATACAGAACATGTAGATCAAATGAATTTTTCTAGTCAAGTTAATAAAAATTTAAAGAAATTGGTGTTATTAGAAGCAAAGTATGCATCAGAGGGAAAGTGTCTCCCAGTTTCAAATATGGCAGGGGATTCCTTCCTGCAGCTGTCTGCAGAGAACCTGTCAGAGATGGTGAGAGGTTAGTTAGAGAATCAATGTTTTTAAAAATGAAGGAGAATTTCCTGATAGTACTGTTATGAGACTCTGCAACACTTTGGGTAAAGAGGTCTAAGTGTCCCCTGCACTTATTTATGGCAGATACCCACTCACCCCCAAGCTCTTTTCAGGCACAGTGATAGAAGATGGAACCAAGTGTACTTAGTCTCTTTGGCCAAGGGGAAACTCAAGTCTTAATCATTTCTACTTCTGACATCACTGTGCTTAAGTTAATGTGTTGATGAAAGCATTTGTTTCATGCCTGGAGAGTCATGGGCTTTCTAGCTGTGGCTGTGCTTATCTTTTGGGCAGATAGAAGCATTTTACACACAGACAGAGGGTTAGAAAAGTCTTCAAATAAAGATACAACCTAAGTCACATCTAGTCTATAAAGGGCTGGCATTCCTTAAACAAACCCTGACACACAAAGGCAGGGACTTCCACTGGGACTCTGGTGACATGCTCTCTGATTGAGGGTGTTACCACAAACCACTTTTGAGGCATTATACCCTTGGGTGACAATGATTATGGCTTATATTCCTGGGGCTATGATTCCTAGAACTCTCTCTGGGAGACTCAAAAGCATTTCTGATGAAAATGGAGCCTTTGCATCCTGCACTAGAAATTAGGAAGCTGTAGCCAGGTAGCCTGACATGGGTCAGTTTTGTGTCTCTGACCATCTGGGCACGCTCTACCTCCCTTTCAAATAGGTAGAGTCATCATCAACACGGAACACCCTTCTTATAAGACAGAATTAACTCCATGCAAACATCATAGTATCAGGATTATTAAGTTTGCAATGATCAGGCTTTACCAGGGATTATTTAGTGCTTTTTTGCTCCCCCACTTCCCTCGTTGGCCTTGGATCCCACATCATGACCAAGGATTCAGCAATGAACAGAGAGGAGAACCAGGGGATGGAGCCATGGTCCTGACTCACTCCTTACTGATTTGCTGTGAGAGTCTTACCCAAGTTACTAGACCTCAATTTTATTTCCTGTAAGATTGGGTTAGAATGCCCAATCTACAAGGTTTTCATAATGAGAAAGAGAGAGAGAGAGAGAGATACTTTATCATAAAACATTGTTCAGATCTGATAGGATGACTCTTAATCCTTCCTGGGTAGTATTTCTAGCTCTTGGGGAAACTCACTTCTTCACAGAGAACAAGAGATGTTGTAGCCCTCGGATACATACCTCCTAGTAGATAGTGAACCCTGTGTGTTATTTCAATTTAAGAAAGGAAGCTCTTCTTGAGGAAACATGCTCATTTTTTAATCTGTGTCCCCTCCTTCTGCTGCTCCCAGTGACATTCCAGCTAGTGGGAAGTGAGAGGAGCCAGGGTTTCCACCCAGTGCCCTCAGACAGCGTCATCCATCTCTCAGGGATATATTATATGCCCTATTTTGGGGTCTTCACATTCTCCCACCCCTATGAGTAATTGGAAGGACATGGAAGTCACTATGGTAGAGAACAAGAATAGCAAAACCTCTTCCCTAAGAAGGTGACTTTCAGGGCTGGCGAGATTTAATTTATTTCTCTGTGGCAACCATCAGGGACAGACATCTTTCACAGAGCTGGTTGGGGACATTTCTTGCATGCTGGCAGGACTTGGATACATGCTGCTCTTTTTCAACTCCTGGAAAGAGAACAGTTGTCCCATGGAGAGTAGTCCATCCATGTGTACAACCCGCACACGAGGATATGATGTAGTCAAGTTGGCATAGGGGAAGTTTTGCTGACAGGAAAGGAGGGAGCTGCAAAGAAAAAGTGAACCGATGCTCATGAATGCGTTTGCTCCTTACGTATCCAGGCCCGAAGCCTGCCTTTCTTCATCCTTATGCCATAATTTTCCAAATCAAGATTAGCATGAATCACACTCTCTCTCTCCTCCTGTACAATTTGCAGTTTTGGGTTATGCTCAGATGGAGAGAACTGTAAGTACACAGGCATTAATAAGCCTATGCATTTAAATAACCTTTATCTTCCAAGGATCTCAGCACTTTATAAATGACGGGACATTGCTTCTTTCTCCTCTCTCTCTCTCTCTCTCTCTCTCTCTCTCTCTCTCTCTCTCTCTCTCTCCTGTCTTCAGCCTTTGGCATTCTTTGCATTCTTGTAAAACTTTCAACTTCCAGTCTTATCCTCCCCAAGCCTCCTGTACCATAGGAGCCCCACACAAAATTATAACAAAGAGTTAGCAATATAGCAGAAAAGAGGCAGTGTCTAGAGCTGAGGTCTCGATTCTTCGCTTTCTGATGTGCTGCAGTGTCCTTACCGCAGTCACTCGCTCCGTGAGAAGCAAATTGAGATAAAAAATATATAACCTGTAGGACTGTGATGAGAGAATCAAAGAGATACCTATTTTATGATCGAGCATTAGGCAGACGAGGATCTTATAAACATTTCTTGGAAGGCACCGCGTCCCTGAGGAACAGTTTACTTTTTATATTAATATGCCAGAGGGAAACTAAGGCACAGATGGAAAATGTATTTTTTTTTCCTAGTACAATATATAAACTAACAACTCTGACAACTACTGATGCAGTCAGGGTGCAGTCAGTCTCTCTGTGAGTTTACGCCTGGCTCATTGAGATGCTGGTAGAATAGCTAATGAGCTCCTAGCTCAGTGTCTTGGCTGCACTTTCCCTGTGGATCTATTCCTCCTCCTGGGCTTTGCCTGCAAAATCTATGCTGCCTTCCATTCAATCGCTGGCACAGATACCTGTGCCTATGTTCTGTGACCAGCCCCACCCCCACCCCCACTCCCATCCCCAGTTTTCCTCCCATTCATCTTCTCTTTACTATTCAGGCCACTGACCTCACCGTGAAACTTTCCTCATTCCCTAGTAATGCAGAACTTTGAACTGGGGTCCCATCTCTGTCTCCTGCTTTGCCCCTAAATCATCCTTTCATCCTTCCCAGGGCAAACTAATCATGCCACTTCCCAATATAGAACAAGTGTATGAAACTACACAGCCTGCAGAAACTGCACAGCCTGTAGTGTAATCACAAGCTTCTTTTTTTTAAGTGTCTGTGGGTGAGGAGACATTGAGCACGTGAATGTGACTCTGTGGTAGACACATGTTGTTGTGCCTTTGTGCACAGTTGCGTGAGTATGTGGGCATGTTCAGGTGAATGCCTGAAGTTGACATCAGGTGCCTTTCTAAATTGTTCTCTACTAATGTTTATCAGAGCAGGGTCTCGTGCTGAGCCCAGAGTTCTCCAATTTCCGCTAGAATAGATAGCCAGCTTACCCCAGGGACCCCTTGTCTCTTCCTCTGCTGGGATTACAGGAGGGCCACCATGCCTGCCTTGCTTTGATGTGAGCCCTGGGGATCTGAACTCTGGAACTCATTTCAACCACTAAGCCATTTTTCCAACAGTAAGCATTTTAATCAGGAGAGAGAGGGCTCCATTTCATCCGGCCTACCAAACAGCAGCTCATCACCAGTCCTGCCTCCCAGTGCAACTCTGCACAGTACCATGGGAATTTTTTTTTTGAAAGCCCCCTGCCACTTGCCATCGACATCCTGTCTTTTTTGCATAGAACCCCTCCCTTCCCTGTGTTTCTCTACCTGGCAAACTCCTAGTTATCCTGTAATGTCAGGCATGCCTCCACAAGACACAGCCAACATATTACCTCATGTCACGGTGATTAATGATGTGCCTCTCCAATATCTAATGGCTGAGAAGTACCTAAAGAGATGTTCATCATCCTTAGTCATTAGGGAAATGCAAATCAAAACAACCCTGAGATTCCATCTCACACCAGTCAGGATGGCTAAGATCAAAAACACAGGAGACAGCAGTTGTTGGCGAGGATGTGGAGAAAGAGGAACACTCCTCCACTGCTGGTGGAATTGCAGGCTGGTACAACCACTCTGGAAAGCAGTCTGGCGGCTCCTCAGAAAACTGGGCATGACACTTCCGGAGGATCCGGCTATACCACTCCTGGGCATATACCCAGAGACTTTACCTGCATGCAATAAGGACACATGCTCCACTATATTCATAGCAGCCTTATTTATAATAGCCAGAAGCTGGAAAGAACCCAGATGTCCCTCAACGGAGGAATGGATTCAGAAGATGTGGTATATTTACACAATGGAATACTACTCTGCAATTAAAAACAATGAATTCACGAAATTCCTAGGCAAATGGTCAGAACTTGAAAATATCATCCTTAGTGAGGTAACCCAATCACAAAAGATCACACATGGTATGAAGTCACTGATAAGGGGATATTGACCCAGAATCTCAGAATACCCTAGACACAATCAGCATATCAATAGATTTCTAAAAAGATGGAAGGAGAGACCCCTGGTCCTGGAAAGACTGGATGTAGGGGAACGCCAGGACAGAATAATGAGAGGGGGTTGAACGGAGAAAAGAGGGAGGGAAGGGGGCTTATGGGACTTTCGGGGAGGGAGGAAACGGGAAAGGGGAAGTGATTTGGAATGTAAATTAAAAAAATAAAATAAAATTAAATTAAAAAAAAAAAGAAGATGTGGTATATTTACACAATGGAATACTACTCTGCAATTAAAAACAATGAATTCACGAAATTCCTAGGCAAATGGTCAGAACTTGAAAATATCATCCTTAGTGAGGTAACCCAATCACAAAAGATCACACATGGTATGAAGTCACTGATAAGGGGATATTGACCCAGAATCTCAGAATACCCTAGACACAATCAGCATATCAATAGATTTCTAAAAAGATGGAAGGAGAGACCCCTGGTCCTGGAAAGACTGGATGTAGGGGAACGCCAGGACAGAGTAATGAGAGGGGGTTGAACGGAGAAAAGAGGGAGGGAAGGGGGCTTATGGGACTTTCGGGGAGGGAGGAAACGGGAAAGGGGAAGTGATTTGGAATGTAAATTAAAAAAATAAAATAAAATTAAATTAAAAAAAATATTTTGTGATAAAATCAGAGATTTACATGGAAAAAAAAATGATGTGCCTCTCCAGTGTCCTAGCTGCCAGGGCAGTTTCTGGCACTTGCTGGTTCACACGGTGACTCTAGCTTTCCCTGATACATCTTTCTTAGAAGAACCTGTTGATTGGCTTGAGGAAGTTCCGATGATAATGTCCATGTAAGATTTAAGGTGCCACAAGCTAACTTCAGTCAGTATTTGCATTACATCTGTGCCTCTTGGATCAAAGCCGTGCAAGCTCTGTCAAGGGTTTACTGTGGGGAAGATACTTTAATATATCCTAGGTAATTCTACGGTGTGAGACATCTTAGTAGAGCTAGCAGGGAAAGGGACTGTTAGGGGTGTCAAGTTCTGGGTTTGATGTCCTAGTTGTGCTTTGTATGCACACCTAAATGAGGACACAAGCTTGTCAGGCATTCACCAGTACTGGAGCGGGCAGATGCAGCCGTGGAGAAGGATTCTGAGCAGCAGGGGGCAGTGCAGCAAAGCAGACTCCTAAATCAGGAGCTCGGTCTTGAATTAATACCGTTCAAAATAAACCTTTCCGATTTATTTGTAAAAATTCACATCCTCGCCTTTGGGGACCAAACTAGATCTATTCATCTTCCCTTTGTGTCTTTGTAGACAGTGTGCCTCCTGTGACCTGCTACCCTCTCTCCCTGCACCAGATACCTCTTCCTCCACCAAGCGAGACCCCTAAGAGCATTCATTGCACAACCACTCATATGACTTTCTGTGTTGAAAATGTTTCCAGTGGAGTGCAATATCATCTGACAAGCAAAGCAGACAGAGGAACATTCATTCTCTCTCTCTCTCTCTCTCTCTCTCTCTCTCTCTCTCTCTCTCTCTCTCTCTCTCTTTCCCTTCTTCCCTCTGTCCCCCTTCTTTCTCCCTTCTTTTCCCTCTCTTCACTCACTTGAGACTCTGCTTGAGTAGGGACTGTAGCACCATGTGGGAGTGACAATAGCATAAAGTCACTAAGTGACCTTGACTTAGCTTTTCTTGGGTTTTTCTGTGGCCTGCATCTCTGCTTTGTTTGGATATGGAGCCAGTAGTGGGGGAAGCCACAGAATAGAGTGTGTCCTTTGGACTTAGACACACAGCATTGCATATAGATATACAATAGGCTTTGGACACCAGAATCCATCAAGAGTCAACCATTACATTGCAGTCGGCATTGCAGAAAGGGCGACACAACTTTGCTTCCTGACGAATCTGTTCTGAATAACCCAACATCAAAAGTCTTGGAATAATCAAAATTTCCTGGGCTAAAGGACTGTACAAACCTGGCCATTGCACCCTACTCAGCAGCTAATTCCTAAGAATAAAACCTTAGGCAAAGCAGACTGTTTAAGTCCAGGTTTTCTAGGAGATAAAAGGAGATTGATGCCCACCTCCATCACCAGGGTTGCTGTGAAGACAAGGTGATATAGCACTTGCTCTGTGCCTGTCAAAGAGTGAGTATCCAAAAGGGCAAGGCTGAGCAATTGTGCCCATTTCTAGAATTTCTAGAATTCACAGGGATAGAAATTATTTGTTCTCTTTGTACTATATTACTTGAGTCATTAGACTGACATCTTTAATTTTTCCTCCCTCCCAACCTAGATCCCTATATTGACATTGTGGCACTCAGGATCATGAGACTTCTCAGCAGCTCTATGGTGCAGACAATGAATTTTCAGTATCTTCATAGCTCCGATGGTTAGAGGATTTCTGTTAGAGTAGCGATCCCATTAATGTCTGGTGAAGAGATGTAGGTAAAATGGCCAACCAGCAACCACAGAGCCCTTACTTTGCTTACTTGGGATCTCAGTGAGTCCAGGTAATAAACCAGCAGACACTAGTCTAGTCGACATGAGACAGAAGGAAAGCAACAGTCACCAATGTGTTCCTATTTCGCTACAAAAGAATCTTCTCAAACGTCAGTCTTGCTTTATTTCTTGCCTTTGCTTCTCTGAGATGCCATAGCCAGGCTGGCCTCTCGTCTCAGCCTCCAGAGCATTGGGATATAGATGTATAGACGGGCACCAGCTCTCCTAGCCTTTCATTTATTTCAGGATGTCTTTAACTTTCATTTGTGACTCCAGGTACTTCCAGCTGTGCTCAATGCCATAGCAGGTTGGCTCAAGCTGGTCAATGCATGATCTGTGTCTCAGTTGTCATCAGTGTCCAGCCAAGGGCACAAAAGGCACAGCATTAATTCATACGCTCATTGCTACGTGCCCGTGTATTTTTTACTGTCAGGGAAAATACTACCGCGATAACAAGCTCATCACCTAGCACGCCTGCTCGGCATGCCATATACTGTTCTCCTCAATCTTGTCCTCTCTCTACCTCATGTCACCACCAAGCCTCCTGCTCGAACCCAAGACCCAGAACATCTCACCAGCCACTACTGTCGCTATACTCCTGCTGCTGAAGGGAGGCCAGCTTATTTTATCTTGATGCTACCTCCAAATTTCATCTTGAATTTCTGTTTTCCTAACTGTGCATTCAGGAAAGCCTGCGCCTTTCAATGACAGCAGTGGCATCTAGCTAACACCTTCTCCTCCTCATCAGAACACCGGGGCAGAGGGGGAGAAGCTAAATGCATGTCTGTCTTTGGGTCACCACCATTATTTGCCCATCGGTGAGTGTCCTTGCTACTGGAGCTGACCCTGAATGTTTCTGAAAGATGAGAACTTGATGTGTAAATTTAATCACAAGGCCCTGCTGCCCATCCCAAGAAGCCAGCATTTAGTTTTCTTCCTTCTGGATTCCCATCTGTCTGGACCATTTCCCAACTCACCACACTATCTCAGCTTCCCTATCTTCCAATCACCACTAAATGCTGTGTTTTAAATGGTCTTGCAGAGAGCATATCTCTTGGTCTGTCTCATTCTGGTATTACCTGTTTTCTTGGTGTGATTTATGTGAGGCTCTGATGACTAAAATTTAAAAACTGACCACAAGCAAGTGTTGGCAAGGATCTTCTAGAACACTCAATACTGGCATTAGAAATGTAAAACACCAGAGGCATTTTAAAGATCATGTGTTATTTTTTCCTCAAAAAGTTCCTTGATAATTCCTCACATTTATCTAAGACAGACAAAAATCATATGTATACAAAAACACTTTCACACAAGTGTTGACAACATCTTTATTTGTGTCGTCCAAATTTGGAAACAATCGATTACCACCGAGAGATAAGTGGGTGAACAGATTATGGTAAATATAAATGACAGAATGAAATTGAGTAATTAAAAGGGAGAAATATTGACACACACAACAACAGGGATAGGTCTCATATCCTCTTGAGTATGAGACCTTGAACAAAGAGAAGGACTGGTTGTACAGAGAACGATTTTGGGATTTACATGAAAGTCTAGGAAAGACCAAACAGATATGTAGGCACAGAAAACATAAAGTGGTTGTGACTGGCTATGGGGTTCGTTAGCAAAGGCAGCAAATTAACCCTTGGTGAAGGCAATAAGAACGTTCTCTCCCCTGAGTGGGTTGGTGCTTATATAGATGTACACACTCCTCAAATCCCCTCAAGCCACACTGCCAAAATTTTACCTTGATTATTCATAAATTTATCTTGATAAAATTGGCTAAAAATGATTCAAGCATATATGACAGGATGGTTTAACTTTAGGTAGGTGCACAGATCTCAAATTTCCCTCTTGGCCTAGGAGAAGATCCAGTTGCCCTCAGGTTGCGACTGACAATGACACTAAAAACAGAGCCATTGCATTTCCCTTGACAGCATTTGCAGCTTCTCCCAGCCAAGTAAAGCTGGGGATTCAGGGTATTAAGACACAGATGGACCACCCTGAGGGTTGCCAGGAAAAGAAAGCACTGCTATATGACCAGCTAAGTTCCAATTTCTGGTAAATAGCAAGTGATGTTAGCATAAGTAGGCCCTATGCAATACCTGAGTCACTTATATTAAAATATTCATGAACCTAAATTTTGGGCTTAAGTGGGCCTCCTGTGTTTTGATTTGCCAAGGCTGGTAACTTTTCTAGCATGCCTTATTATCTCCACAGTGTTCAAACTCTCATGTGGAAAGACACTTTGAAATGATTCTCATGTATGGTGTCGTTGTCACTCAGAGCTAGACTCCAGAGTGCAAACGACATATGTTCCTTAGCATCTCTTCAGAGTGAGGATTCCTGTCTGAGTTCAAGCTTTGTGTGAGGGGTAGGGATACAGGTTTGGCTATAGTACTTTCCTTGAGACACTCTTTTCTTACTATCAACAGAGATCAGTTTCTCTCTTCCCAAGAAACAGTAAGACATGGTAACACTGGTAGTGGACAAGAAATGAGGGCAACCAGTTGTCAGTACTAGATCATAGCCTAATGGGAGTGAGGGCTAGAGTTGAAGTTGTTACCGTTAATATCCATACTCTTGCTGGCATGTGTAAACCGCACATGCCGTGATAGTGGGGGTTAGGGTGAGACTGAAATGTCACAGTCATGTCATGGTCACACAGTCTGCTCATGCTTCCTTTGAGTGTGTGTGTGTGTGTGTGTGTGTGTGTGTGTGTGTTGGGAGGCATAGATGTGGTATGTGTGTGTGGCGTATTCATGCATAGTTATGCCTGACTTTATAAATGTGTGTTAAAAAATGGAATTCGGGTTATTGTTATTGTAAGGCAAGTACTCTCTTAACCGCTGGGCCATCCCTAGGCCTTGCTTGTGCTTTTTTGATAAAGGTATTCCAAGTGAAATGAGGGAGGAATAGGAAGGGGTCTGGGTAGAAGCTAGGTGTCTTCATTTGTCATGGAGTTACTATACACTGAGATTACTTGACCTCAGGAAGAAGAGGAAAGACTGGGTGTTCAAGAGGGACATTTACAGTTACTTCCTGCCCTTGATCTACTCCACCTGAGCACAACGCAGAAACATAGAAGCACTGTATGAACGTCATAGTCAGCTACCTCCTGGACATTATATAAAAATGCTTCTTTGCTAGCTGTGGGAGATCACTGAAGCAAAAGAGGCTGAATTTTTAAAAGGTGACAACAATTTTATTATCCATCAAACCTTGACCACTGGTACAGCTGAGAGTCAGAGAGTAAATACCAGTGTATCCCTGAAAGGCAGGAGCCTTCGGAGGGAGCAGGCTGTCTTTGAGCAAGTTACTAATGGTTCAATACCTTTCTACCATTTTTTTCCTTCAAGAGATGAAGTGGCATCTCTAGAAATTGGTACATAGACTTTTATATTTGTAATTCTTCTTGAAGTCCCAAGGTGGTTCTAGCTTCAGCCAGGAGTCCTGCCTTGTGGTACTGAATACAATGTTTCTTTCTTGCCACAACCCTCCCTGTTAACTCTGACCTCTGTTGACCCATCTTTCCATTTGGCTAAAACCTTTGTGAAAAGATCCTAGTGTTAAATTAATGGATGGGGGGGCTGGTATTGTGAGCTCTGTTGTACAGACCCCCAGTAGTGTGTCTTGGAGTCTTCACTTCCCTGGGGATTTTTACCTATCACACCTTATCTAAATAGAACTGATACACTAATTCTGACCTATGAAAGTCCAATGTCAGGGCAAATTGGAGTGGAGAAGATGCTCACCTCTTACTCTTACGGAGCGCATTTTTAGGGTTGTATGAGGTCTGTGTTCAAGGCCAACTGATGAGAACAGAATCAGAAGGTATCTGGCTCAACTTGGCAGGGTGGGGTGGGAAGAAAGAAGTACTTTTGTGAGACAACGTTCAGTTAGATCCCTGGGTGACTATCAAAAGTGTGAAACTCTGCTCATTTTCTTTTCCTCTTGATTGCCTTGGTTGCAACATGGTGTTACCCCCAAGGCACTTTAACAGCATCAAGTTATGGATGAGTGCCATCAAATGATGGTGCAAACGAACCTAACCAGAAGGTAGACAAGGGTTAGAAATCCTATCTAGAGATAGAATGTGGGCAAAAGGCCTAAAGTTTAGTTACTACTTTACTAGCTTCAAGTTTTGAACAGATCTTCATTGAAAAATCTATCTTGTTAAATGAGCCACGCTTCGAGGAAACCCCAGATGGTCACTGGGCCCTGTAGCATCCCAGTGAGATCAAGTAGTCTTACTCAAGCAATAAAAAGGGAAGTCTGAGATTTTTAAGTCCAATGTAGGCTACTAAATTCCACTCCGCATTGTCCTAATTGGTTGCTGAGAATAAGCTTCATTTAAATATATGGCTGCAAATGTTACTATTTGTTTTATGCTTTGATCCTTTAACCCAACTTCTGTCTTCTCTTCCCACTAATCATTGCTAACTCTAATCATGTTTGTGAGCTTGTAGTGGAGACATACTTCATCTGGAGACATTTGTGGGAAACTAAATGTTATTTACATTTAAAAAATAAATTAGAGCATGCTTCGTACCCACTTCCAAATGCTGTCTCTGAAGTAACGTATCCGCACACAACAAAAAGAGATGGGCTGAGAAGGGAGAAGAAGGAGTCAAGAGAGAAAGAGGTCTAGGGGGAAACACCCTGTTCTTGAATAGAAAGGTTTTATGTCTCGGCCTACCAGTTTGGTATACATAGAGTTTTCTGGCTCATGTCTACTTATTGTGCCTGTGTGTCTAAGGGTGTCTCGGTGGAAGCAGGGACTCTTGGAAGATAAGTTCATGGCCCATTTTCATTGGAGCAATGATCCAGTCTAATCTCTGCAGTCATTTCATTTTAGGGTGTTTGTTTTAAGATAATCAAAAGAGAAGAACAAGAATTTGTCCTTACTGTTATTGTTTGGAGTGAAGTCGCCGAAAGCCCTCACGTCTTCATGATTCACATAAAACCTGGTAGCCATAATGGGAAGACTCCCAGCTGTGTGGTCTAGGAGGCTGGGGAAGATTGTGGGGCTCACAAGAGTACTGTACTCTATAATCCCTGAATACTATTCTTTGTCGTATTTATGAGTCCTCTAAAAATTGCTTGAGGCTTTCTAAGGAATGAGAAAATAATTCCATCTTCATGCTTCCAAGCGAAATATTCCTAGGGCTGCAAAAGCAATCCTCTAGAGGCTGAGATTGCTGGGCCTTCCAGAACCTGAGCGCAAACGGGAGACAATATGCAATTTACACACCTTTGCAGATCTTATTCAAACATGCTTTGGGGCAGCGACCTTTTCAGTGGCTTGCCCCCTTCTCTTTCCTCTTTCCCTTTGCTTGGCTCTTCTGCCCTTCCTCTTTATTTCCAGCACATTGTTTGCTTTGCTTTGACTTTGGAGAACACACATTTATGATTGTAACAATTCTATTTGTCTATAGTAACACATTTACAAACACACATAACAAATTTTTAAGTGGTTACTGGAAGGGCTCTTCTCTCCGTAGGAGGCCAATTGCCTGAGAGTGTTGGAAACCTTTCTTTTGATAGTAGGCCTTGGCCTGGGAGGGCTCCTTTTTACAGCTGTTGCCAAACTTTGTGGGAGAGACTGTGCCTCATCCAGTTCAATAATTTCCTTTCCTGAAAACTAATAAGATAAGAAGCAAAAACCCACTGAAACCTTGGTCCCAAATGGATTTCTCCCTGCAGGAAGCGATCCAACTTCACCTCTATTTTATTGCATTTAAAGGTATTCTTCATAAGAGGAAGCATGAGATGTGAGGGTGTTAATGAAAAAACTAAATAACTCTCCGAACATGAACCCATCATCTGAAAAGCAGAAGCTAATTTTGAATTATTAAAGGAGGCTGGATCACAACTCACTACTGAGAAACGGAGGGAGGGAAAATGGTGTTTGGGAAGTCCAATTATTTCTGAACCAGAGACAGTCTTATTAAGTTGGGCAGAAAATTAATTAGGCTAATTAGAAAACCTCATTGGAATTCAGCAAGGAGTTATGAGAGGCAACATGACAACAGTGGATGTACCGGGAGAAGGAGAAGGTTCTGGAAAAAGTAGAATGAGGTTTTTGGGGAAGAAATTAGGGGATTATTCATGGACATGCGGCTGATCACTGGGTCACATAAGAGGGAAGCTGCCATGTTTTTATAAGCTTTCTGCTCCTAGCTGTAAGTCTTCAATAAGTATTAAAAATGATGTCTAGTATACGTTAAAGGGAAGAAAAAGGAAAGGGAAAAAAATCCTAAGATTTATTCTAAGGCTTCAGTGGGATTTCGTGTTTATTTTGGTATTTCCGATATGCTGGTTCATCAGCATGGCGCATTGTTAAAAAGTGCTGCGTGGGTGGTTTTTTCATCTGCACGGATTTATAAAGTCCTTAAAACATCTGTTCCGTTCTGATTCCCCGCTCAGTACAAAGACGTTATTCAGGGAAGTGGTTTCCACACACTGGCGTTGACATCCCAGAGGCTAGAGATAGCTAAGCGGCAGTGGCGTGCGGGCCCAGAAATGGCCAGGGGATTCCATCTCTGAGAATATGCTGGTGGATATCTGGTCCTGTGACACAAGGCTTTGGAAACTGTGCCCCCCTGGATAGGGGTCGCAGAGCGCTGAGAAGCCAAGGAAGCCTGCTCCAGGGGAAATCAGAGCACAGCAGGAGCACTCTGCCATGCTATTGGCAGGTGACCATGCATCTCCTAAGTTCTCAGCACAGTGACCTCCTTCCTCCTAATGTCCCAGAGGAGTCCTCCTACCTCCTGAAGGGTGGGTTCGTCGGATAATTTTTGAATTGTAAAAAAAAAAAAATTAGTTAAAAATACACCATGAAAGGAATCTGAAAAGAGATTTTTTTCATGCAGTAGGGCAAGGTGCAAACCCCCATCAAAAACAACAACACAACCAAACAAAGCAAAGAAAACATAAATAATAATATCAACAACAAAAAGAACTCAAGGGAGACCCTTTGAAAAGGACAGGGAGAAAGTTGGGAGACAGACGATGGAGAACCTAGTGTGTGTGCATCGGGCTGTCCTACATTCTCTGGTCCCTTTCTACACAGCACCCAGATGCAGAATGTACCATGCACATCCTTTAGGCCGAGGAGCTGACACTGAAGCGAAGTCCCACAGAATCCACACCTGATTAAAAAAAGGAAGCAGGAGTTCCAACCAGGGTGTTATGACCAACTGTTTATTCTCCCCCAAAGTCCTACTTTGTAACCCTAATCTCTAATGTGATGTGCTTTGGAAATGGGGTATTTGGGGGAGTAATGATAGCTAAATATAATAGTGAGAATGGGGCCTTCATGATGGCGTGAGTTGGTGCTCTTGTTTTTTTTTGTTTTTTCTTTTTCTTTTTAATGGCTATTCTCCTGCTTCTGTGTTCTGGACACTGGGCCTCTAGACATGAACTAGCATGTCCTGTTTGGGGATTAAAACTCAGGGGCAGGCTAGGAACACACTCTAACCATGTAGGGACCCTGACTCTCAAGTTTCAACCTCCCTCACAGTAACAAATATATTTCTGATTTTTTTTTTTACAAAGCTGTCCAGCCTATGATATGATGGTACAAAAAGCCTGAGCTATTGTATCAGGTTCGTTTGTTTCGGAATCCCCAGGGAGTACACAGAACCACAGTACCCCAGCACCCTGGAGCCAGTCAGATGGAGCCAAGGAACCTAGCATTCTTTCCCTCGATTCTCAGAAAGTTCAAAGCACAGCTCCAGCAGGGCCCTTCGAGAAAGTTCCTGCATATCCCAGGAACACGCTGATTTCCCAGCTTTCCCAAAGATAAGGACTCTCCTTTCTCCTTCCTTTTGGGAAGGGTGCAAAAGACTTGTTCATGGGACAGGCTTAAAGGTGAGCTCCTGGGGAATGGGGACAAAAGGATGCTGAGAGCTCTAAATTCTAAATGTCCTTCATCACCATGTTGGTGTAGGACACAGGCAGATGGCAGCAGAGTCTCCCCATGGACCAGGGGCATGTCAGAGCTTCATGTCGGAAAACTGCAGCCTGAGCTTATGGGGATGACACTGGGCAGTCTGTTCGGCCTCCCTCAGGCCCAGCAGGTGCAATGGCCTGGCCCTTCCTAGGTGTGGACCTCTTCTGAGATCATACTTTTCCGATCGTTAGGTTTGCCTGTCAACCTGAGCCAAATAACGAGACAGGAGTCAATTAGTTCTCCCCAAAAGAATGCTCCCCTGTCTATTCCTAGCCTCCCAGGTGACCCCATTATGATAATGGCCCAGCCTGGCTGCTCTCAGAACAGGCCTGATGGAGAACTGAGAGCTTCCTTCAAATGTGAATTACAGAGAGACTGGCAGAATACAGCTCTGTTCCCTGCTGGCTCTGGACAGGGGCCTTCTGCCTCCCCATTGTCACTGCTGAGTGATGCCATGTGCTTATTCATCCCGCATGCTGCTGGCATCCCAGGGACATCCCATTGAGCCATTCATTCCAACAATGGGCTCAGTTCTGCTGACACCCAGGGAGACAGGTGGATTCAGAGTGCAAAATGTGTTGCTATCACTCTGGCTTCGCCCTCTGAGCTCAGCCTCTGTAGCAGGTGCCTGTTTTATGTCCTTAAGTGGAGGATGATGTCCCTCACTCCAGATCTCAATAAATGCACCTTTCTATAAAATCCAGGCAGCTTGACTGCAGATCTCAGGGATAAAAACATATTAGCAAGTCAGTCCATCATCTGGGTATTTGATTTAATACCAAGTATTGTGGTCTTTCCAAATATTGAGATATGTTAATACTTGGATAACACAACCAATGAAAGGTTCAGGTATGGTGATTGTCTCAATAATTTTTACAGTGATTTCATTTTTGGTCTCTGGTGAGCATTTCTTTTCAGGTGCCCCTACAGGTTTTTGAATCAATGCAGGTAACTAAGGAGTCATTTTCTAGTATTTAGTAAGAACTTAGGTAATATTGAGATCATTTGAAATGCATAGATGGAGTATATGTAGCATGTGGGTCATTTTATCGTATTATATTATCCAAGTAATTTATAGCCTTGGATAAATTGTTTTGTATTCTGAGGCTGATAAAAATAAATTTGCACACATGGATCTAGAACAGGAAGCAGAGAACTAACTGTCAGAGCCCCTCTTGTCAGGGCCAACCCTGCTTGATGGTGTCCCTCCCTTCCTATTCTGCAGACTGCTTTAGATCTGCATGTCTCTGTAGTTCTCCTATAATTTATTATTTAATTATGTAACCATTAAATAATTCTTCAGTTTTCGCCTTCAATGTTTCTCTTGTTCTTAATGGAACTGCTAGTGAGGCATGTAAGCTTTATTTATGGTTTCCATTGCAGAGCAATGATTATGTAACTCCGCAATTCTGCAACTATTATTTCTATTTGTTTAATTACATAACTATCACAATATTAAACCTCTAAAACATTCGGTGATAGATTTATAGGGAAGATGGTATAAGATGGTAATAATAATGATATATCAGACTAATAATAAAATTAAATAATAGCATTAATATTAATATTAATGGCAATAACAGTAATAAGCAGCAACAGTATCATTTGCTTTTCCTTCATGCTGTATTTGGTCTCTTTAATGGGTTCCTTCCCAGATCACTGCGGTTAATTAGCTATCTAACATTTGGTACTCAGCAGTGGATACAAACTCATTTCCAGACTTTACCTGGCAAAGCTGTACTCTACAGAATGCCAGATGGAAGAGGTCTGTTTTGTCCTTCTTTGGAAAGCATGGAACGGGCAGATTTCTTTTGTCCCTATGTGCCCCAGAGACCTCCCACGTATGCTGTACCTTGTGGGTGGGACCGAGAGGTTTTAGAACCTCAATAATCAGAGATGCACTTGGGATACAGGCATTGTGTTGCCTATGAGCCACCAAGGTGGGGAGAGTTTGGGAATTGATTTCAGCAGACATAGATTGAAATCTGGCTCTGCCACTAACTACTTGACCTTGAACAAGCTACCAGTCCTCTATGTGGACTGCATTTTCCTCAAACCAAAGTTGAGGGCGATAACACAACGGAAATGCAGTGGTAACACGACTTGTATTGCAAGACTGTTGGGAAATTCAATACAATACTGTGTGAAATAACCTCCAGTGCAATTGATAGCTGTTAGTAGCTCTTCTTTGGGAGCTATTGAATGACGGATTAAAAGCCAAAACCCAGCTCGAAGTTGCTCCTTTCCATGTGTATCATGTACTGACCTCAACCTGTGGCCGGAAACTCTTTACAGTCCCCTAAAAGTCATGATGACAGTTAACAAAGAATTGTTATTTTATAAAGTGACTGACCTCTATGTCCCAGTTTCATCAGACACAATACCTAACTGTCCATTCTAAATGGGTGCTCTGAACATTATCACTTAAGTGAGGAAATTGAGGCACGATGAGCCTAAGGACTACTGCAAGGTAATCACGCTTACTGATGTCACTGAAAGTGGGGGGAACCCAACCTGTCTGTTTCCAATTATTCCATACATCCTTGCTAGGTCTAACTACTGGCAAGGACCAACTCCTGCTTCCTTTCTGTCTTTCTCCAATCCATGACACACAGGGCAGTCAGACAGAGCACCTTAAAATGCGCATCAAGATCCATATTGTCCCTTTAAGTTCTTCAATGTCTTTCCACTGCTTTTAAACAAAATCCAAAGTCCAATTTCCCTAAACTCAGAGATCTGTGTGATTTGAGCCCTGCTTTCCATTTCAAACTCTCTTCTTCCTACTTTCCATCCTATCCCAAGCTTCTAGACCAATCTCCACTGTGCTCAGTACTTCTATCCCAAACTTCCAACCCAGATGCCCCTCTTAGAATCATGTCTACCTTCTCACCTTATAAGCTTCACTCATTCTAGTCTCTGAGTATTTACCTCAAATTCTATTTAAATGAATCTCCGTCAAGTGTCCTGTTCTTCATTATCAAATATTCCAATTGTTTTATGTATAGGCAGTTTGTTATAATTTCTGATCATCTGTCTCCCACCAAGATATAATTCTCAGGAAACAGCACCATGTCTTACCTCTATACTGAGCTACCACACAGCATCAGCCATACCTCTGCACAAACTAGGCTTATAAGAAGTATCTTCTGAAGGAGACATTGGCTATCTTCACTTGGGTAGCTGTTTGCTTTGTGTGGGTTTAAATAGTCATGTATAGTGGAATTCAAAAGAGGGAACACTTATTTCAAGAAGAATCTTTGAAGAGCATCCAAGAAGTTCTGTGGTGCTTGTCTTCAAATTCTAAAGTCTTGGTAAAAGTGCCTCATGTAGTAGAAGCCAGGTTCTATGAACACACAGGACAGTGGTGTGGTCAGCCTGAGATCAGAGGGCCTGGGGGTGGAGGAAAGAGAAACTATACCAGGTACATATGCTGGGCTCAGGAAGAGACAGTTCTTTTCCATTAAATGTTTGGGAGACAACCTCTGAGTTTTCTACCTTACATCTGAATGGGAAGTCTTCAATACAAAATAGCCACAGAGCCATAGCTATCTGCTGTGCCATTTCTTTGTACCATTATCAATGAAAGAATCCAGACCAGAGTCCTTTGTTCTGCCTGTTCTCCAGTTACTATTTGCGTAAAGCATTATCCATCCTTGAGGTGTGTGTGTGTGTGTGTGTGTGTGTGTGTGTGTGTGTAAATTTAATAATGAGTAACTGTGGGACCGTGATGTGAGACAGTCTGTAGCTTGGTTGAGCAAGGCCAACTCCATAATCCTGTGACCATCAGTCATGTGTGGCCGTGCCCCAGGCCCCTAGTGTTCTGGCTGGACTCCACCTCTGCAGTCACCTGGCTATAATCAGGCTTTCCCCGCCCCTTGGTTAACTGGCTTTTGCCAGGTAACCCAGTCCATTATTTAAGGAGGATTCCTGCCCTTCCTCGCTCTCTTCTCTCTTCTCTCTCTCTCCTCTCTCTCTCTCTTTCTCTCTCTCTCTCTCTCTCTCTCTCTCTCTCTCTCTCTCTCTCTCTCTCTCTCTCTCTTTCTCTCTCTCTCGTCTCTCCCCATCTCTTTCATCTCTCTCTGTTCTTTCCCCCCTGTCCACGTGGTCATGGCCTTCCCTCATCTCTCTATCTTCTCTTTTCTCTTTACTTCCCTATCTCCTTTTCTCATTTTACTCTTTTAATAATAAAGCATAAAACTGTGAGCTGTCTCTTACTAAACTCGCCGTGTAAAAGCATGGAGCAGGCCTCAGCATTTCCAGCTGCTGGGGAAGGATCAAGCCTCCTCACAGCAGCCGCATCTCAGCCAAAAGGCAGCTTCCACAGGTATTTGGGGCAGTGTAAAAGGCCATGCCCTCTAGACAAAGACCTCCGCGCTAGCCAGGAAGTCCGTGCCCCACAGGTATTCAGGGCGCCCGCATTCGCTATCGCGGTGTGTGGTGTGTGGTGTGTGGTCCTGCCGGTCTCCTTATCCCCCACGTGGGCTCTGCCTGCCAGTGTTTCTCCTATGCAGAACTTGCGCTGCCACTGCTGCCCACGTGCTCCCCCCTTTTTTCCCCCACAAGTAACATTATTTATAGTGACGTGTTCATTCTCCCTTTCCACTGACCATTTCTCTTTTCAATCAGAATCTTCATTCTTACACATCCTACTTTAGCCACTGCCACCTAGATGCAGGGCACTTAAGTATTCAGACCTAGCCTACTTTGTCCCACTTTTAATTCCCATTTTTCTTTCCATTCACCTTCAGGGGGATATTTCTTCCTTTTATTGTTAACTTTGTTTCTATCACCCTGTCTTCTTTGTCAGTCTTTGGATGATTTCATCTTAAAATTATTCACTAGCATGACCAAGCAGTAAACAGTAAACCTTGTATATCATCTCTTTACACCATTTTCTTTTCTGCCCAGAATTGAGTAAGACAATAATTCCCATGGGAAGGCTTGTAGGCTGCAGCATCCACTCCTGCATGATTCCTCTTGCAGCTTGAAGTTTGATGAATACTCAAGACAGATTACACAACCTGGCTCTTTTACTCAAATCAGAATTTGAGTAAAGGTGTAGGGTAGGTTATAGGTAGCTGGAAAATATCCTAAGTATGTTTGGACTGTTTTTGAAAGTGTGTATGTATCATTATGCTTAATACTATAAAATGCTCTAAACATTATAGGATTTGAAAAACTGAACGATAACCCTTGTATTA
Organism: Tokudaia tokunoshimensis; assembly: GCA_036184795.1. Taxonomy (NCBI): domain Eukaryota; kingdom Metazoa; phylum Chordata; class Mammalia; order Rodentia; family Muridae; genus Tokudaia; species Tokudaia tokunoshimensis. Next base: position 29,509,821 of record BTHU01000008.1, on the reverse strand, counting down.
TGTATATATTTATCTGAAATTCTCTAAAGTTCATGAAAGAATTGTCTTACTACTTCATCCTATATGGGATTAATATTCAAAATATATAAATGCAAAGTCAAGAAGGTCATGAGTCCAGGATTGGTTTAGTATTTGCATCAGAGGAGACTAGGAACACGTGAGGTGGTGAGAAGGACTTCGACACTCTGTTGACACCTGTACTTCAACTTCCCGACCTGTGAGAAAGGTTCAGGAAATAGGAGAGAGAATTGAAAACTAGGATTGAAAAACTATCATTGAAAAGCTTCTGTACAGCAAAAGAAAGGATCAAAAAAAAAAAGATAGTTTATCAAATGAAAGAATTGTTTGTCTTACTACTTCATCCTATATGGGATTAATATTCAAAATATATAAAGAATATTAAAAATCAAAGTCAAAAGAGCAGATTATCCAGTAAGTGAGCAAATTATTGGAACAAATACTTCTCAAATGGAAAAGCAAGCAAACAAAAATATATGAAAAAATTAACAATTTTAGCAGCCTTTGTAGGGAAGAGGGGAATGTAGATCAAACTATATTGATATTTCATATCAGTTCAGACAGAATGCTGTCATCAAGAAAACAAAGAGCAGTAAGGGCCAGAGATGATACTCACAAAAGAATCCATACACACCACTGGTGGATCACCCCAGCCTTATGGAATCTATTACAGAACTTTCCCAAAATCGTAAAATTAGAGCTGCTGTATGATTCAGAAACACCACTTCAACTATACCCAAATGAATTGAGGTCAACTACAAACTTCCCTATACACTAATGTTTATAACGGAACTATTCCAAATATGCAGTCTATGGAATCAACCTAAATGTCTATCAAAATGAGTAATTTAAGAAAATATGGTATATACATAGTTTTATTTAGCCATGAAAGAGAATGGAAGTGGATGGATCATAAATTAAACAAAATAAACTGTGTCACAATAACAAATACAATGTTTTCCCTCATAGGTACAATTTATGGAGGAGAAAAGACTGTGAAGGAGGGATTATTTAGAATATGGAAAGATAAATGGGGTGTGTTGGGGGATAAGCAGGGGAAAGATGAATATGATAAAAGCACATTAGAAACATGTATGGAAACGCCACAATGATGACTCTCATGTTGAACAATCAATATATGGAAATGAAAAGCTAAACTATGAAAGAAAGAAAGAAAGAAAGAGAGAGAGAGAGAGAGAGGAAGGAAGGAAGGAAGGAAGGAAGGAAGGAAGGAAGGAAGAAAGAAAACTTATCCCTTAACCATACCCCACTTTTAATACCTGTCATATATGTCTTATTAAGGCACCAGGATTGTACGATATTTAATAATTTCTCAGTGTATATGAGTCTGTTGCTATTGCTTGCTGTAGCAATAATTGAAGTATGTAGGGTATAAACACTCCAAAAGGGGATGGGGAACTGGGAGTAGCAACCAGAAAATCCCAGATACCAGGAAAGCAAGAGCCTCCCAGGACCCCACAGGGATGACATTAGCTGAAATACCCCGCAAAGGGGAGAACCTGTTGAGACCATATCCAGAGGTTAGGCATGGCTCCCTGGTTGAGGGATGGGACCACTGACCCATCTCCAAAATTTTAACCCAGAATTGCTCCTGTCTAAAGGAAATACAAGGACAAAGAGTAGAGACTGAAGGAAAGGCCATCCAGAGACTGCTCCACCTGGGGTTCCATCCCACAGGCAGACACCAAACCCAGCCACTTACTGATGTCAAGAAATGCTTGCTGACAGGAGCCTGATGCAGCTGTCTCCTGAGAGGCTCTGCCAGATCCTGACCAATACGGATGGGTTGTGGAGGCTCTCTGTCAACTATTGAACTGAGTACAGAGACCCCAATGGAGGAGTCAGGGGAAGGACTGAAGAAGCCGAAGGGGCCTTATCTGGCATCAATGGAAGGGGAAGTCCTTGGTCCTGTGAAGACTTGATGCTTTCACCACTGTTCCCAGTCTGTGGGACCCAGATCTCAGGGTAGGGTAGAGGTACTTGAAAAATCCACCCACACATTTTTGGACTATTTTTGAAAATGAGTGTGTGTCATTATGTTTAATACTATACAATGTTCTAAACACTACAGGTTTTATTGGATATGAATAAATGTTAATGCTAAGAAAAGGTTAGGAAACGTTGACAGACGTTTTCCAAGTGCAAAGGCCAGGTGTGTAGCCTATCTTCCTAGTCCCATCCCCATGCAGATAGCTCCCTCTCTGAAGAGTAGGCATCCAAATCTATAATGGAGTCTTTCCTGGAACCAGGTGCTTATCTCACAGGACTCTCTCCTGAGTTCCCCTTCTGTTTAGCATTTTACTGCAGCTCAGAATCCCCTGTACTTTTTTCTTTCTCTCAGCTCTTATTTTATTCTCCAAGATTCTGGTATTTTTAGTTTCTTTAGGGCTAAAAAGTCTCCTACGGAAAGTACTCTTTCAATTAAGTCAAAAAGCACTCAAAACCCTCTGAAAGTTTTATACCTCTAAAAACGCTGGCAGAGAAGCTCCCACGGAAAACTAAGATGAGAAAGGAGACCAGAAGGAATGGAAGGAAAAGAAATTAAAGTGCAAAGAAGAAATATAAGCGTTCACTAGTAACTGATTCTTCTGGTATTTACAAAGCATTTACTTTTCCCCCTGGGAGATCAAGAAATGTTGAGTTCATTAATTACAGACACTTCTATAGTGCTGTCTTATAGGAGCCCACACAAACCTGCCTGCTCAGTTAGTATCATTAAGTTTCTTCAACAAATGAGGCAACAGGGAGGATCACAGCATTGGAGGGAAATGTTCAAGGCCACACAGGCAGAGATTTGGATTGAAGCCTCGGGTTCCAAATATGATGGTCTGTATCCATAAGAGAGGTTTGGTGAATGTGCACCACCCATTGTATCTTTATTGTCATATTGGGAAATATACCTAGAAATCAATAGAAGAATGACAGTTTTGTTACTGATAATAAATATCATCCAGTTCCAAGCATCTCAGGGGTGCAAACTAAGCTCTCACTTCTTGACTATTCGACTCACAGCGGTATACATTCTGGAGACCCTTTCCTGCCAGAGCCTAGCTGAGAACTCAGCAAGAACCAGTGACCAGCCATTTAGGTGGGTTTGTTCTTGCAGAGGAAGGGGTCAGCGTCCTCAGGAAGTGGCTTAAGGACAACTATAGGTCACGATCTTTTATGGAAATTGGAGGGTCGGATGACAAGTTCCTTCTGAATCACACATAATGCTATTTAGGTAGCAAGACTCATGTCCTCAGTCACCTGATTTGCCCTTCCCAGATGGACATGCTGAGAACCCAGTCGTAAGCTCAGATGGAACTAGACTCGATGTTAAAGAAAGGGAGAAATGAGGTCATGCAATTGCAACCTAGCTTAATTTAAATGCCCAAAGTTTTCAACCCAGCTGACCTCCTCCCTTTCACCAACTGCAAAAATACTCTGGTTGCAAATGATGATACACACATCCCAGGCTTCCCCGAACAATCAGTAATGCTGTTATGCGTGTGAACTCTCTGGGGAGTCTAAGGAAGGTGAAGCTCTTATGATTATGACCCTGAGATGATGACAACTCCTGTGTATGGTGTGATAAAATTTCCCTAAGAACAACAACAACAACAACAACAACAAAAAGGTTCTAAAATTATACCACAGCCTGTGAGTGGAAAAGATATCTTCACTTCTAGCAATCTCAGATTCTGGTGCATGAAACAGAATGGGAGTGGTTAGAGTGTCCTCTCGGGTATTTTCTCCTGGAACTTTGATGTTGATCTTCGTAAAAATGGTCTTTGGCAAATGGGCTGTGCAGCTTCGGAGGCAGGAACATCAAGATTGGCATTGGGTCAACTTCCTTCCCCACCTCAGGTAGTATTTTCTGTGTGACAGAAGGACACTCTCCATGTCTTTTCCCATATTGAGATCCCTAAGCTTTTGCTGACACAATTCTTGCTGCAGCTGTCCCGAGCACTGGACAGCAGCTATTGGAGATTCAGAACCTTAGGGGCATATTCTTTTTCCATTGATCAAAGTACTGGTCCGTGAGTCCCAGTAAGGAGGTCCTCTGTGCACTTGTGTAGCAAAACTAAAAGACACTTCTGTGAAGCAACTATAAAATGCCACCAGTCGCAGCTGTAAAACTGACATCACACAAGTCTGGCAATAAAAATGTGTAGTCTCTCGATACAAGGAATCTTGGAAATTCTCAAAATGTTGCTTTCACCTTGGGTTGTGGTTTTATCAATTACATTACTCTTGTTTGTGAGTACAGTAAAAAGGAGTTGGGTTTTTATGTGCTCCTTTGGGTGGATTGCAGGATGCGAAGGCCCTGTGATCTGGACCATGAGTTCTGTCTATTACGTAGATGACAAGGTTAGAAATGAAGGTATCAGTGTTGTCTTTGTGACTGCCCAGAAATCTGATTAGGATTAAAGCATCCAGGATCCTATATTTTGGGCCTCTAGTCACCTTCATCATGTGACTAAAACTGCCAGAAATAATATGAGGCACCCTTTGGGCCTAATTCCATCTTGTTTTATAAGGTGGTTCTTCAGAAGTAAAAATTTGTTTTCAGGCAAGGCATCTCTTCAGCTGACTGTGACCAGTACTGATGCCCACATGCTGGGCCTCCGAGCCTTTTGTTCTTAAACAATTTCCTTCCAAAGCTGCCTCCATTGCATGCAAGGAGCTCAAAGTTTGGAAAACCAGAGAACATGAAGTCCATCCCTGCTTCTCATGTTGCTTGTCTTTGATTTTGAAGTTAGTTGAACAAACCAGTACTTCCCTTGGAGTGATGTAAAATAGAGTGTTCCTTGTTAACAATTCTGGAGTGTTCCAGGGGACCCAATGCCCTCTTCTAGTCTCTTCAGATTTCATACTCACTGGTGCACATGCATGCATGCAGATAAAAACATCTACACACATACAATAGAATAAACAAGCATTAAACTTTATTTAAGATAGCCTCCATCCCCCAATCTATTTGTCAGTGTTTCTTTCATGACTATTTCCACATTTTCCTGTTGTCTGTTGACTGGCTTGTTGCTTTTTTTCTATCAATATTTACCTGAAAAGCTATTGAGTATCTGTTACTGTTTTGTTGAGTCAGTCTTGCTTCATAGCCCAGGCTGGTTGTGACTTTGTGAATCTCCTGCCTGTCCTCTACATGCTGGGATGACAGGCATGGCTCACCGTACCCAGCTACAACTTCCTCACATTCACCACAGCCCAGGGAAGCTAGACAGTAAATATCCTCTGCCTTCATGACTTCAAATAAGGACACAACCAGCTCACACCTTGACTTCAGCCTCTTGCGACCTCAAGGAGGCTACCCCACTAACACACAAGGAACCCTGGACAGAGAATGTGTGTTATTTTAAGTTCTTAAATGTATTGATCCATTTATTTGTTGTAGCAGTAGAATGTTCACATGTAGACTTTAATGCTAAGCACAAGAGGTTTTGATGGAAGCTAGCTCTCCATGGAAAGGGATGCACAGTCATAAGGCAAGGTGGCTTCATGGGGTAACTCGGGAAGGGTGGGGATTTCCCAGATAGACCAGGGGAGTGATGCCATAGAAAGTATGTGTGTCCCACACTTGGGTCTGAGTTATCTAAAGAGTAACTATGTAAACCAAACCTCAATAAATACAGACTGTTTATAAGGAGGAAATATTTGTTTCCATTCACAATTTCAAAATTTGCAGGCCATGGTCACTTACACATCAGAGAAACCTCCTTATATCTTTGTATCTGGAAAGCAGAAAAAGGCGGGGCATCTTGAATTACGTGATCCCTTTTAAGTGTGTGCCCTCAATGATCTGAAGACTGTACCCTAGGCACCATCTTTTAAAGATTGCACCAAGCTGGAGATCGTTCTTTTAGCACACAGGAGACTTGGAAGACATCTTAGATCCAAACTCTAGCATTCTCTTTGTGTATCCTGATTCTATGACAAAATAATGAATGGAGGGTAGTTTGTAAATAATAGAAATTGATTACTCACAGTTCTTTCAATGAATGGGCTAAGGTGCTGGCAAGTCAGTGTCAAGGTGTGTCACAGTCTGCTCTAACACTTTAAGGTAGTGCCCTCAACAGCGGACATGTTATGTTTGCGCACGGATAGAAGCTTAGAAAAACTGACAGGGAAAGACAGCCTAATTCATTAATAGAATTAGTTCCATGCAACTACCGAAAAACCTGCTTCCAGAGATTAACCCTTTGGTGACCGGGTTTTTAGCTATAAAATTTGAAGAGATATATTCATTAACAAACATAGTAGAAGGGTACCTATGCTTCCATTTCTTCTTTGGTTTTGCAACCTTTTCACAATTACATTCTTGACCTGTGTGTGCAAGAAAAGGCAGCTACCATCCCCAACTGTCTTGCTGTTCACTATCTTCTTGACCCTCTTATCAATGTTAGTCTCCTACTGATACACTTTTAAGTCAGATGTACATTACCAATGCACACACAGAAAAGAGCTGAATGCTTATTTTGACACTATCCTAGGGTATTTTCTCTTTTCTCAGACTGTCCACGTTCTCACAGCTAACCTGTTATTTAAATCTTATAACCTTGGCTGCCCCAAACCACACGTTGTCTTGTCAAATACACTGCTCGTATCCACGAGTGGTAGGTAACCTGAGTCTGTTCCAACCTCAGTGATGTCGTATGTTTTCACTAAGGGTGACTAAGCAGTGCGTGATCTCCCTGCCTTTATTACACGGTCTGGTTCCTCGTGCATCATTCTGTCAGCTATGACTGCGGGATGCACCTCACCATTCCCACAGGTGTGTTAAGACTTGAATTCAATAGTTTTAAGGACCTCCGACCACTGGCATCTTTCGTCATCTCATTTTTAAACAAAATAGTCCCCAGTCTTGGTACTGCTGACTTTGCTTTCTTCTGTTTTTGTTTTTGTTTGTTTGTTTTTGTTGTTGTTGTTGTTGTTGTTTGTTTTTTTCCAAAATTGCTCTGAAACCTTCCACCAAACCAAAAGTACTTAATCGTCTGTGGATTCTTCATAAATGTCAGTGGAACCCCATCTGTTACAAGAGTTTTCCCTTATCTCAATAGCCTTTATTAAGCCTCCTACCCTGCAGGCACTGGGTTTTGCCCCTTACAACCTCAATTTCTTCTTTGGTAGCAGCATCTCAGGGAGACAGCCGATGTGCTTTATTTCTTCCTCTCTCCCATTCTGCCTTCCCCTTGGGGAAGCCCATTCTTATCACTCACACTAACCCTTGACTCTGCACACAACCACACGCACACTTTCATAAGGAACTGGAGAAATCATTTTCAAAAGTCATTCCCTCGTAATTCACTTTGGTAGAATAACATACATTTCCCCCACCTTCTTCAAGCTGGAATAATGGTCTCTACTTGTATCATTCTGCGCAGGCCAACTGAGGCTCAATTTGCAATAAACTCATTCATTGCATGCAAAATAAATGAGGGTGTCCTATCTGGAGGCTCCAAATATAATTTCCATTCTCCGTTTCAGATAACCATGTCGTCACAAAGAATCCTAGTGAGAATTCTTTTTGAGGAACCCTCCATTAGAGAATGATCCTAAGAGTGGGTCTCACTGCAGCCTCCAGGAATGCATTAAACTGAAGGTGAAGATAATTTGCCTCTGCCTTCAGTGTGACTGCGTCACTAATGATCTGAGAGCTATTGTGGGCTACTTCCTTCCTGGATGCCTGTGGTTTTTAAAGCACACTCAGATTTCAGATCTGCTGAGAAGCCCAGCCTGTTCTAACATTTCCATGATATCTCCTGAGGGAAGAGGGTTTGCTTTTCTTGCCCTTTTTCTGTTCTCTCCTTTCCTGCAATGGATGCTTAGGGCTTAGAGATGTACTTCTTTCTTGGTGGTTTGTTCTCATGGGGTTTGGAAATAATCATTCTGAGACGAATGCTTGTGCAGTTGACAGAGGACCACCACTGCTGCTATCCTGATGTACCTTTGTGACTATTCCAATGTCCCTGGAGGGTAACTCAGGACAGCACTCCTCCAGGGATGTGCTGCCATGACAGTTAGTTTATCATTTACAGATTATAGTGAGTTGTTCCTTAACAAATATATGTTGTTACAGTTTTGGATAGCCTTGAGTCCTGAAAATGTTCATTTGAATGGAACTTTATGGCTCAAATGCGGCTGACTCCTTAACCTATGAGATCATTTCGTATATATCTCCATAGAAGATCACTTTTGCTATGAACAGTTCCTGCTTAGAAAGGATAGCAAGCCATGCACTTCCTCCCCGGAAGAGTTAGACCTCTCAGTCAGAGAGATGGGAAGCAGGAGAGGGAGAAAGAGGGGGAGGGAGAGGGGGAGACTGAAAGACTTCCAGGGAGTTTCAGACAGCAGAATTAGTAGTGAAGTATTGTTATGTTGTCCTTACTAAATTCCCACAGGAAAATATTTGGACCTGGATTTTCTTACCCCTGCTATTGATAGCACCCCTGGGGACCTACCAAGGAATATCTTTTCCAGATGCTGGTTTCAGTTAACTCTTCTGTCCCCAGAGTGTGGTCAATAAACAACAGTGTTTATACAAAAATATGGCACATGTTTTAGAGCAGCTCTGTTTAACACATAGATGCTTGGAAAATAACTCCACATAGGTGTTCTGCATTGTCTAGAGGTTTTTAATTCAAGATATTAATTATATGGGGATTTGAGAAACTTGGTCAGTACTATTCCGACATCCCTCCTTACCAAATAGCATTGGTGATGGGAAGTAAAGCCCGAGTTGTAGGCTTTATGTATTTATTTTAAGTGTGTTAAGTGACTACTTGAGATGGTGTAGTCATTAGAACAGAGTAGATACTTTTAAAAAAATACCCACACTGTCCATTGGTTTTCTTATCCTTTTTTCAAGTTAGATATCAGACCAGAAGACCTTTTCGCAAATAATAAGGTATCTAACCTCCTGCTCTGAGCCCTCACTCTCTCAAGATGGTAGTGGGTCATTTAAGGTTGTTTGGAATGACAGTCTTGAGCAGGTGCTCCAGCTTCAGTCTGATCCAAACTGCATGGCTGCAGCACTTGGTTTAACTGAGAGTTTTTAAAGAGCCTTTGCCACTGTTTTCACATTCCTTGTCCTTTAGGTGCGATTTCAGATGAGCGCATGACTTTAACATTCTGGTACTTTTTTCCCCCTGTTTCTTTTTGTGTGCAAACCAGCTAATTCCATCTCAAACTCATCTTTCTTAAAATACCTTGCCAAACACAGCAAGGGAAGATCAACATATGCTAGCATTCTGCCTCTTTCCAACTACTTCCCTGAGATGCACCAGCTCAGTAGGCACTTGGTCTGTCTTCCATGTTAACAAGGGTGACAGTTTTACCAAATGTTTCACTACAGCAGAGCAGGGATTTCCAGCTTGCTAGGTCTGTTTCCTCACTGTCTACCACTAAACTGTTAAGCTGGTGTCAGATAGTGCAGACATTTTTTTTTAAAAAAGTACAATGATAGTGTCTACTTCAAGACCCTGAGTTATGTATTAGTTAAGCTAATATTATCTGCTGCTGCTGCAAAAAAAATCCCTACACTTTAATGTCATAACAGACTGAATGTTTCTTTCATCTTGCCCTAAAGTTTTATGCAAGCCTCATTGAAAGATGGAGAATTAGCATCCTTCCACACAGTGGTTACAGAAGCCCATGTTCCTCTATCGCATGATTCTGCTTTTGTATTGATCCCTTTATCCCCTCAACAACCAACTAGCTAAGGAAAGGAAAAGCAGGCTTTGGAGAGCAGTCTTGGAAGTGGTGAATCTTACTTCAGCCAGACTGTATCCTGCTAGGACTCAGGACATGCTGAATGGGTAAAGAGTCTTTCTGTGCTGACAGTCCTTTCCCGGAACAAACTGAATGTGTGTGTGTGTGTGTGTGTACATATACATATGTATGTATATATATATATATATACATATATATGTGTGTGTGTATGAGTATACATACACACACACACACACACACACACATATATATATATTTGCATCCCCAAATTTATAATTCACTTTTTTGTGAAAATAACTCCACATATGCATTCCGCATTGTCTAGGAGTAGCAGAGAATCACAATTGCCACACATGCAAAAAAGCTCTAGAGGAAATTTTTGAGTTCTACTTATAAATGAATTGTTCAGCACACAGTTAGATCTTCACATCTTCAGTGTGCATGTCCATGGATTCAGCCAACCTTGGATCAAAAACCAGGAATGAATGAATGAATGAAACCATATCTGCACTAACACATGCAGACCTTTTTTCTTGGAATTATCCCATAACCAAAATAATTTGAGAACTTTGTATAGAAAATTTGCTTGATAATAGGTATTACAAATAATCTAAAAGGATTTTAAGTACATGATGTGTGTGTGTGTGTATTATGCAAAAAAAAAATTTAGATGAGACTGAACATCCTTAACTTTCAGTATTTTCAGGGGATCCTGGAGTCACCCATAGATGTTGGCTATATTTATCACTGTTTACTTATTTATTTATATTGTGATGCTGTATTCTCAGGCCATATCATCAGGAATCTTCCCCTTTTTTTAAGATAAAGTCTTATTATATAGTCCTGGTTGCCACTGAACTCACTAGGTAGTCAAGACTGGCCTCAAAGTCCAGACCCTCCTCTGTTAGCCATCCAAATGCTAGGATTCTAGGCATCAACATCACACACCACTGCCTGTGTATCTTGAATGAAGTCATTTTGCTATGTCTCCTACTTCTTTGGTAAGGTGTCATCTATTTGTGGGTGTGAGATATATATCTTAGTTCAGTTCTGAGTTGATGTTATGGAGAAACATTGGTTTCAGTGAAGAAAACACACATTGTACATAAGCACAGAGATGCCCATTAAATAATTAATGAAAAATATTATTCCAATTAATAGCAATTCTTATTACACAGGGCTTTTAACATTAAATTATAAGACCTTTAAGCCATGCATTTCTATACTTCATTTTTGTTAGTAAAATGTTCACAATTTTGTTGTGCAATGAAGCCTGTAGTGAGACAGGTTCTGTTGATGCTAAAATACTGCACACCATGCAGTTACGCAACGAACTCACTTTAAAGCATAGCATTTTAAAAAAAAAACCCAATTTTTGCAAACAAAGAGTTTAACAGTATTTTTCACAATGTACAGTTCATTCTAATTTCCTGGCAAATTGACATGCTAGGTTATTCCAGTTGCTACCGAGTTCTTGGTTGCTTCAGAAATATTTACCTTGCATTTGTGTAATGATAAAGTGTATAGAGAGCATATAACTGCAAATACTGAGGGATACATTTCCATTAATAGGACACCATTGTGTTTTTTTACATTAGTTGTAAAGGGAATTGATAATTGCCTATGGGATATTTTTTACCTATGAGAAAAAAAAAAGAAAATGTTTGACCCAATTCTGCTTGCATGGTGAGGGATGAATAATATATTGAATTATGATATACAGATCATTGGTGGATTTCAAGACAGAGAAGGAGCTATCCCAGGGGACTACGCCATGAGTGAGCAAATGTTAAAAGTTTGAAAGCTGATAATACTGTCATTCCATCACCTGTCACAGCTCAGAAGTGTAATCCCATTCAATACAGGAGATGAAAAGGTAAACCTGGCATGTTCGGTAACATTAAGCACCTGTCATTCAAATCCTAGGATCCAGGAGGATTTGTAGAAAAGAAGCAGGGCCCTCTGCAATGAGCCAAAAGCCTATGACTGTGTTTGGTGACTGGTTTTCCAAAAGGTTAAACTGAAGCTAACACAATTGGTTTCTACCCACTTGTTCTTTACCAAAAGGTTGGCTGTCAATCTTACTATAAAAACCATCAACTATAATGTTTAACACTTTAGGATTCCACTTAGGGTTGATCAAGCAGAGGAAGAAATTTAAGAGCCACTACTCAGACTTAATACCAAAGTCAAGTTCCTTTTCACATATTTATTCCAAGGCTGAGAGTTTTTTTTTCTTTGTTGCTAATGAGTAGGAGAAGAAGGCAATTATAATGCAGAACACCCCGTTAGCTGTAGTCAGGAATTCTACCATAAATTACAAGTTCCTCAATTTTCATGTTCATTTATAGAAGAAGAATTTAAACACCCAAAATAGCTCTCGAATATAATCATGGTAAAACTCATATAATGTAAACATATTTAACATCTCCTTTTATCTTTCTTAAGATTGACTTTTTCTCCTATCTTCTTCAAGCTTGTTATGCAGGTTAGTCTTCTGTCAATTTGACACCAGCTATGGTCATTTTAGAGGAGGAACCCTCAATTGAGAAAATGATCCTACAAATTGGGCTGCTGGCACATCTATGCTACTTTTTTTTTCTTTGAAGGATAGTTGACAGGGAAGGGCTTGGCTCACTGTGGGTAATGCCGCCACCTCTGGGCTGGTTATTTTGGTTGCTATAAGCAAACAGCCTGATCAAGCCATAGGAGCAAGCCAGGAATCAAAATTCCTCTTTAGCCTCTGCTTCAGTTCCTGCCTCTAAGTCCCTGCCTTGAGTTCTTGCTCTGACTTCCTTCAATGATAAATCATTAATTGGAAGCATAAGAAAAAAGTAAACCCTTCCCACCATAAGTTGTCTTTGGTTATGGTGTTTTATTTTTTTTTTAATTTTATTTTATTTTCTAAGTTTTTTTATTTACATTCAAAATCATTTCCCCTTTCCCGTTTCCTCCCTCCCCGAAAGTCCCATAAGCCCCCTTCCTTCCCTCTTTTCCCCATTCAACCCCCTCTCGCTTTATAGCAATACAAACATTATCTAAGACCCTTGTGGCCATTTCCATTTTTCCAGTCAAGTATTGTGGCATGAAGAATTCTAAAGATAATCACCAATATATCTACCTCCCACTGTGATGAACATGCAGAATGCTCTTGTCTTTGAATGAGGACATAGCCTGTGACTCTGATGGAATAGTTTCTCTCTGCTCCTTGGCCAGGTTGTGCTATATAACAAATGTTGAGCAGATGGCCACTTCTGTGACTGTGTGGCATTGTGTACATGGTTACCATAGTAAGCTAGGAATGATGAGAAATGAAGACAAGTTCCTGTTGACCTAGAAGAAAGCAAACAGCATTATTGTAATTCGTCCATATAATGGTATGTGGCAAAGAATCGCAGCTAGCTTACAGCCACTGGATAGAGCCAGACAATATCTATCTGGAATATGGTGCCCCTAAAAGTATGGAAGGTGGTCTGTGCCCACAGGCAATGTCCTTGGGAGGGAACTTGTAGTCAAACTGAGAACTGTGGATCAGACTGACATTTCCCTTTCAGCCTGGGCAGATCCTGAGTAGAAGACTACTCGATTTCCCACTGTGAGATAATAAGGACTCATTTCTTTGAACTGACTAGTCAGTAATAATAGTTTTTTGGTAATGGAAGCCAAATATAAGTGCAGAATATTTCTAATTAATGCTTAACACATTGTTGTATTATATGTTTATCCTTTCTTACAAAAGGTAATACCCACAACGTGAGAAACAATGCAAAATCTATTAAGCATGCTCTGAGAGTAGCTTCATCCTGATGTAGCCAGTGAGCAGGAGGGAAGCAAGGATAGGAAAGAATTTACTAAAGACAACCCTTAAATGCATCTTGGATTAGATGTTGAGAGAAACAATTGCTTTTGAAGTGGAGGGAAGATAGAACATGCAGACAGAGAAGATATGGGACAGATCATTAGCAGTTTTCTCTAGAAACCGTCTGAAGGTACAACGGGGGGAAGGGGCACACATGCAGTGGAGAAATGGATAAAATGCTGAGTCTAGAGATGCATGCATACAAAAAGATGCCTTAGCAATGTGCTACTTGGAGTGTTGTGAAATGTAGCTGTGTGGGCATCTAGCAGGAATGCTTCAGACACGCAGACCTCCCCGGCACACACAGACATTCACATCTAATCAGATTCTGTGGGTTCATCATAGGATTTGGACGGTGGAGATCACGTTCAAAGTAATGCTTTGGGGAATGCTTTGGGGTGCATCTGGTTATTCATTTCAGAGATAAAGGTGTTTTTGCTATGCCTTCCATTGAAACATGTTAAATTTCTCATAGAAGAAGCCTTGAGCTAGGATTACTAATTCATCCCAGAACTCCTGTGTCAGAGGCAGGTGGATTTCTGTGAGTTTGAGGCCAGACTGGTCTGTATTTAGAATTCCAGACCAGCTGTGGTTATAGAGTGAGACCCTATCTCAAAAAGATAAAAAGGGTGGGGGGCAGCTTGGAAGACACGAGGAAGCCTAAAGAGATGCAAGATAGAAAAGGGAAAATTCCAACAGAAGCAAACATAAGAAGGAAACTCAGAGCAGACAGAAGCAAAGACTGCACAGCAGGCAAGCTCACTGCAGCTCACAGGAGCATCTAAAACAAAGCCCAGGTCTGCCTGGGTCATTGAGATGACAGTGCTAGTTCCAACCAGAGGAAGTGCAGGAGGAATTATGAGTTTCATTTTGGACATGCTGAGTTGGAGATGCCTGTGGGACCAACCAGTGATGTTCTGGAGGAAGTAGGTATATAGCTGAGATCGCCATCACAGTCTGGGTTGTTAATTCAGTTGTCAGAGACACTCAGGGACTCTCAGGTGCCATGAGAGTGAGTGGGAGGGTGAGAGGGTGTCTCTAACCTGACAGTTCCTGTTTAGAGTTCTCTTCTAAATTCCTCAGACTTTCCGTAGTGCTTTTCTACTTGGTGACTACCCCACCTTACTTGAAGACCACTCAAAAAACATCTAAGTATGGGAAATGTTAAAAAATGTAGAATGGGATAAGCCCATTATGTAGCCTTTATATGGATGGTAACAGAGGATCCTGATGGTTCTGCCCACCCACCAATGTTTACGCAAATACCTTCCCTACCAATAAGCACGAGGAGAGATTTAGTGGTCATCAAAGCCCTTAAACAAGATGAATGCTAGTACACTCAAGCATAAGAGAAGTGGTTTAGGTTCTTTTTGTTTTAAGCACATTACAGTTCTGCTTATAGTACAGGTCTGTAACCTTAGCTACTTGGGAGTTTGAGGCAGAGAGATTTTAAATGTACAGACTGCCTGGGTTACAGAGAGAGTACCAGGTCCAGGTCAGCCTGTAGGAGACAAAATACAAAAGGAATAAAAATAGAGTTTATCAGTAGGGTGCTTGCCTACTGTGTGTGAATCCTGGATTTAATCTACAATAACACACACACAAACACACACATACACACACTCACCCGACAGAAACCAGAAGGCATCTTTAGTGAGCATCTTAAAGAGAATTTCATAAAGACAAAAAGAGCCAACCAACTTTCTGAAAATGAAAAAATAGCACATGATGTAGCAGCAAACTGAGTAAAAGGGGGAGTCTCATTATATCAAGAAGTATTTAAGGAAACTAAAAATGCCAGAGAAGAAGTACAGGACTGAAATAGCGATCTAAAATTTAATCGGTGATGCAGAGAACATGTTTGAGAGTGGCTTTTTTTTTCCTTCAAAAGTTTAAAAGAACAAAGAAATGAATAGAACAAAATGCAAAGCCCTGCAGCTCTGAACTGAGGAGAGTTTGTGTCTTGTAAGGACAAAGTGTGCCTATCAGGAGCAAGATCCAAACAATACATAATCATTTCTTCAGTTGAATAAACATTCTAATCTATAGCTTGAAAATATTGAGTAAACACCAGGTGAGATAAATGAAAACAAGAACATAGTGATGTATGAAACCAATTTACATGTTTTATTATATACTAATTTATTATTGTTAAATGTGTGCCACTGCTGTAAGTGCTGAATAAGATCCTGCTGAATTAATTAATTGAAAAACAGAAAAGAGACATCAGAATGCTAATAGTAAGACTCATAATTTTGCTTGTGGTCATGAGTTATTAATTTGCACCAGAATCCCCTCCAGCCATAAACATCTACAAATGGCACAAATATATTTTTCAGCCAATAGTCAGCGAGGACTGTAATCCTTGAGGAAATGAAAATAGATGAGGGAAACCCATTGGCTCAGACAGCATTCTGCCTAGAAGGCCTTTCTGGAAGTCTCCTTGAGCTGGAGAGACAAAGCACTGTTCACTGAGGCTAAGGAGACAAAGGAGGTATCAGGGGCAAGGAGCTTAAGAAACTGCTATAGGAAACCTGGTGCTTCTCCTGGGGAATTTGAAAGGGGAATCTATGTAGAGGGAACATGGACCCAGCTGTGATCCTTACAATAGATAATTTCTTGGAAAAGCCTGGGATATATGTCATTTCTGTCCAACTAGAGTAAAAAAATTCCATTGTACTTGTGGAACAGTCCATGGGAACACCAGAAGGATGGCAAGACAGAAAAAAAGATAGTAAAACCAAAAGTTTAATCTTTGGAATGATTAAAAAACAGGAAGTTTGATTAAAAAACCCAGGTCACGATTAGCAAAGCAGAAGTGAAGGAAAGTATAGCCCAAAAACTTGTTAAATAGTAAAGAGTAAGAAGATATAGTAGAAATTATATGCTAAAAAAACCTACATTATGAATACTGTCACAAGACTAAATAAAAATGAATATATAATGACATAAAATGTTCCTTCAAAGAAAATTCTAGACTTATACGACTTCAGCATTAATTTTACCAAGTAATGAAGGAAAAAAATAATGCCAAATCTACTGAAACAATATTGGGAGCTAGAGAAGAAAGAAACAACTCTTAATTAAATTTATGAAGTTAACATTATATAGATAACAAAGCTAAAGAAATTGCATGAGAAGAAAATCTATAAACCAAAATTACATCTAAACATAAACACAGCTAACTTTGACACTATGTTAGAAAATTGAATCGGGAAATACATGAGTAGGATAATTCATTATGACAAGTAGATTTTTATTCTAAGAAGGCCAGGTTGGTTTAATATTTGAAACACAATCAATAAACTTTCCTATACTAACAAAATAAGAAAGACAAAAATCAATAGAAGCAGAGGAACGTTTGACAAGTTCCAACATTATTTGCAATTACACCTCTTAGCAAACTAGTGCACAAAAGTTCCTTTCTCAACTTGATAATGGACATGTATAGGGAATCCATATCTATCATGACCCTTAGTAGGAAAAGTAAGTGTTTTCTGTCTAAAGCTAAGCAGTAAAGAATATCAGCTCTCATCACTTCTATTCACCATTGAGCTTGAGGTTCTAGCTAGAGCAATAACACAAGAAAAAGAATAATATACAAGTCTGAAACGGTGCTCAGGTATCCAAAATTACAATATATAGGTATATATTTGTTGTGGGAAATGCTAAAAAACAAACTGGCATCTTCCCCCACTTGTGCCTGGCCAGCCATGTACTGGCACGCAATGGCTGACCTCTTTTTATCTAGTGGAGATTCTGACTCTGAACTCCACAATCCCTCCAACAATCTCGCTAGTTTCCCACTGCCTACCATGGCAACCCTGTGCTTTAAATCTCCCATGACCTTTGTGGAGCGCCTCAGGCAAACCCACACTTGGCCACCGTACCTTTCCCTCTTGAACCCCAGACAAACTGTTGCATGAAGGAAAACGCAACACAAGCTTAGTTCAGAAACAATGGTAACTCAATCTCTCCGCCCAACAACTAAAACCTAATCTTGTAAGCCTTACTAAAATCTGATTCCTCTGAGGGCGAATCTTTGCAGATCCACCATGATACTGGGAAACTCTAACAGCTACATCTTACCCTTCTGCTGTCCCAGTTCCAAAAAGACCTAACTCTCTCCTGCTTCCTCTCTTCCTCTGTCCAACCTGGAAGTCCTTCCTACTCGCCCAGTGATTGGCTCCTTTATTCGTTAGGAGAATGGTTCACTGGAACAACACCAAGCCCATCCACAACATATATTAGATAAGGATAGAGATAGATACAGATGTAAATATAAAGATATGGACAATGTAGATATAGACAATATAGATATATTCTTTCAGTAACCTACAACAAAACCCCATTAATGTTGATAAGTAAATTTAACAATATTGAATAATAAAAGGCCAATAAATACGTTAAGTTGATTTTTGCATACTAAAGGTGATTTTGGAAGTTCAGTTCTGAAAAATCACATTTACAGTAGCATTACACACACAAAATGCTTGGGAATAAGGTTTATCCATATGAAGCTACAAAGCATTGCTTACAGTTCTTTAAATGTAAAATCTGAATCAGACGAGAGAAGGTGTGTCATGTCCATGATTTCAAAGAAAAATCCTTTATATGTCAATTCTTCCCAAATCATAATAAGTTTAGCAAAAATCTAATCAAAGTTTCGACCTGTCTTTCATAAAAATCAGCAACCCAACTTAGAACTGTCATGCACATATGTTTGGGGGTGGGTCATCTGGTAATGAAGTGGAGGGACAGGAAGATTCCCTTCAATGTATGCTATCAAAACCATTGCTAGATATGGAAAATGGAGAATAGAGTACATCATCTTTGTATGATATGTTCCTCAATTTAGGATGATGGTAGGTACAAAACTTAAAGTTAAAACTTCTGTAAAATTTATACAAAGAGATGTAGTTACTTTGAGCTGTGGACTTGAGACACTTAGGAATAGGCAGCATCAAGTGAAGGATTTCCTCCATTAGATTGACCTGTGGCCTTTTGTGCAGAGCATCTCCTTTATTACCAGTTGAGACTGGAGAGCTCAAGCCACTGTGGGCAGTGCCACCCAAAGGCAGGTGGTCCTGGGTTGTACGATAAGGTGAGCTAAGGCAAGCCAGAAGGAGGGAATTGTAGTGCTCATTCCTCCTTTGGTTTCTGCTTCAAGCTCCTGCCTTGAGTTCTTGCCTCAACTTTCTTAAACGATGGGTTGCAATCTGTAAATGAAAATAAACCTTTTCTTCCCCAATCATGTTCATTCATGGTGTTTATCATAGCAACGGAAAACAAACCAGAGCAAGAGATCACAGAAAATCCTTGCAACCTGTGGCATATTATTTCTTTCACCAGTGGTTGAGACAAAACACCTTTTCAAAGCAGTAAAATGGAAGGGACGGTTTACTCTGGATCAGTTTAAGGAAACAGTTCATCATGGCAGGCAAGCCATGTAGCAAGAGTGTGAGGTAGCTTGTCACACTGCATCTGCATTCAGGAAGGCACAACAAGTGAATGTTGGCACTTAGATCCTTGTCATTCCATTGGACATCCTAGCCTTGGAATATTGCTGCTCATAATTAGAGTATGTTTTCCTACCTCAGTTAAACAAGTCCAGAAGCTCCCTCATAGGTACACCCAGACACTTATCTTCTAGGTTATTCTGGATCCTGTCAAGGGGCCCATAAGTGTAATTCTAGCATCTGGAAGATTGAGTCAGGAAGACCGTGCGTTCAAGACCAGCCTGAGATACACAGCAAGTAACAGGGCAACCAAGGGTACATAGCCAAACCCTAATTTTAAAAAACACAGTAGTGAAAATAACATGGCTAGCCACAAAGTTGATGAAAGTATTCTTTATGCCAGTATGTGAGAACTGACTTTTATCTATAAAGCACTATCACAATTCTATAGTATAGGGCAAGTAGTTCATTCAAAGTGTTTTAATGAGAAAACTCTCTAAGCAAATACTCACAAATGATCAATATGTAAAGCTGGCAATCCAAGGAGCTGAAAACGGACTGGATTCTTTGCTCTGCCCTTCAGCATAGGATGCAGAAGGCTAAAGGGGGAAGTATTCATCAGGATGTGGGGAGAAACAGAACTCTAATCCTCTAGTAATAGGAATGATGAAATTAAACAGACAGTTTGAAAAAGAATTAGGTGGTTTATGATAGAATTTAATATACTTTAGTGTGTGATCTAGTAATCCCTGGGTATTTGTCTAAGATAAATGAGCACATGCCCTTACAAAATGCACACAACTGTTCATAGCAACTTCACTCACAATAGCTTAAAAAAAAAAAAGGAATGTTTCAGGTGTCCCCAGAAAGTGACTGGATAAAATATATTATATCCACATAGTGAAATCCTATTGAGTAATGAAAAGAAACGCTGGTATACAAAACCAAATGAATAAATTCAAAAAGCATTACACTGAGCCAAGAAACTAGACACAAGGGCAGCTGTATTACAGATGCCCCTCAACTTATGATATGGTTATGTCCTCAGGAGCCTTCAAAACCTGAAATACCTGAAGTCCAAAATTCGTTTAACAAAACGCACCTTCTGCGCATCATAATTTGGTGTAGCTTAATTTAACGTGCTTAGAACATTTATACTGCATTACAGGTGGACAAAACCTTGTCACACAAAGCCTATTCTATAATAAAGAGTTGAATAGCTAGTATAATTTATTTGATACAGTACCCCATGGAATGTTACCTGTATCCACTCGTGGTAGTGTAGCTGGCTTGGAGCTGTAGGTACTGCCATTGCTTGTTATCACAAGACAGAATTATGCTGCATATTGCTAGTTTGAGGAAGAGAGAAAATTCAAAACCTGAAGTATGGTTTCCACTGAATGCATATTGCCCCCACAAGATAACCAGTCTTCCAACTCTTAGGTGCCTTCTATGAAAGATGCTGATTAACATTCCTACTTTAAATCATTTCTAGGTGGCTTATAACATCTAATGCAATGTAAACATTATGTAAAGAGTCTTTAGTCTTTGCTGTATTGTTCATGAAGCAATAGCAAGAACATAGATGTTTTCAATATAGACACCTATATTTTCAAATTATTTTCAGTCTTCAGGTGGCTGAGTACACAGGTCTACACTTGGATTCCATATATGTGGAGTGCAAAGTGTATATGGTTGTAGGATTTATATTTTACCAACAACAGAGTGGATTCATCATTTAAAACTAAAAGGAAACCCATCAGGGGATGAAAAACATCTGGATTTATAATTTTCCTTGCCAGTCTTTAAAGATGAACTGTGCAATTTCTTGTTTTGCTACACAAGGTCATGGGTACTGACAGGCAGGTATGGTGGTGGGAGGGGGGTTCCGGGTCAGCAAGCTGATCAACACAGGAGGACACCTGAGTCCTGCCAAGGCCAAAGCCTGATCAGAGGCAAAAATGAAATGAAATGAAACAAAATAATATAAAATAAAATAAAAATGATGATGACATGGAATTTACGTAACTAAATGAGACAGAAATTAAAACACATAGAACACAGCAGAATTTTAAAAGCAGGAGTTGATCCTTCTATCCACCCAGGAAAGATAATTTTGTAATTGGACTGTAGCATGTAAGACCAGCAAGGAAGTCACACAACATTCGTTACTCTTCTCAACAGAGAGGAACTATGCCACCAAGGGTAGAAAGTGTGTTCCTGGAGCAGAACTCAAGACACACTTGCTGTGAGGATGACTGTTCTCTAGTAAGAAGGCGAAAGGTGCTGAGTAGAAAAATCTTACAAAACAACCTTCCCAGGGCTCTGTGCTCCTGACCAAGGTGGCAGAGAGGACTCTAAGGAGAAACGGTATTGTCAATTTGGGTCAAACATTTACAGTACCTTTTTGTGTGTGATAATCTAATTTAACATCATTCTAGTAGGAATGGGAGAAAATAGAAGAAAAATAATTGTGAATATCACTGTTAACCTATCTTATTAAAACCTATCCGCTGTATTCTGAGAGTCGCTGGCTAACTCTGGGACTCAGACGATTAATGACCGAGTTCTCTAACAGGTACTTGTAGTGCCGGCATCCTACGTTGCTGTGATGGCCATATGCTTGAGACACCAGATGGGGAGGGGATGTCATTCTGCTGTGAGCAGTGAGGAGCCAGACAGAAGGCTGGCTCAGTGTTGAACAGGTGCAGACAGCAGGGTGTCTTTCAGGTAGAGCCAGCATTTCCTTCAGGGAAGCACTTTCTACCCTCTAAATTATTTCAGCCAGTGTTTGCTTAAGAACGGGAAGTCATTCACAGCCTGCAAATGAAAGACTTCAGCTCGAATCTTATTTAATTTCTTGGTACTAGAGATTAAAGCTAGGGTGTCATGCACTCGAGGCAAACTGTAGCACTGATCGAGAGCCTCATCTCAAAGTCTGAGAACTTTCGGACAACCTTAGAGCTGTCTACTGTGTGTATTCGTGACCACACTGAGTGATGGCTGAGTGTTAGACTTTACCTTGATATGCATACATAGATGATTCAGCTGCCAAGGCACGACAGCGGTGAACTGGTTATTGCTGTATTAGGAATGTCTCCCGGAGGTATACGAGTGAAGCCTGGTTCTCAGACACACAACTTAGATGTGTGATGTTGAAGAGGACTTTGGGACCCCAGTCACACCCCAATCTCGCTCTCGCTCGCTCTCCATTTTTTCTGCCACAAGACAAGCGGCTCTGCTCTGTATTGAGCTTCCACTATAGGATCCGCTGCCTGACTACAAACACAAGAGATGGGCCAACCAATCACGTGCTAAAAACCTCAAATCTGGGAGCCAAGGTAAAATGTTCCTCGGTGTGCATCTACTTATCGAGAGGTTTTAAATTTTGCATTTATGGGGCTTATGGGACTTTCGGGGAGGGAGGAAACGGGAAAGGGGAAATGATTTTGAATGTAAATTAAAAAAACCCTTAGAAAATAAAAAAAAATTTAAAAAAATTTAGCATTTATGTATTTCTTGGAGCGTGAGTGGCATCCACATGCCATAGTGCACCTGTGGAGTTAAGAGGACAGCTTGCAGGACATCATTGTCTCTTCCACTATGTGGGTCCTAGGGGTTTGAACTCAGGTTGTCAGGCTTGTCTGCGAGCATCTCATTGGCTCCACCCCACTTTACCAGGCATTTCTTTTTTTTTTTTTTTTTTTGGTTTTTCGAGACAGGGTTTCTCTGTGTAGCCCTGGCTGTCCTGGAACTCACTTTGTAGACCAGGCTGGCCTCGAACTCAGAAATCCACCTGCCTCTGCCTCCCAAGTGCTGGGATTAAAGGCGTGCGCCACCACCGCCCGGCGAGGCATTTCTTAAAGTAGTAGAAAGCGAGAATGGTAGTGTAGGCTTATTAGCGTGATTATACTCATGAGCGCCTTACAGAGACAGTGTTTGCCTTTGTGTTAAAAGTGATGAGTCCAGATTCTTCTAAAAACAAACAAACACACACAACACAACAAAACCATACTATCTTTTAATAGCAAATGTACAGGACCAGCAAAGACATATGTATGACATCTCAGAAAAGCATAGTGAATGGAAAAATCTATTGTACGCTAACTGAAGTGATACAGGGAATCAAGGTGCTAGCAGGTTGTTAGCTCAGCACTATTTCATGACCTAGATAATGACCGAGCTCCCAGCCAAGATGAAGTAGTAATGTACAGAGAACATAGGAAGTTGCAAAGATGAGACCTTTTACACGTAGCATGCTGTCTAGCTATGAAAAGGGAGCTAAACATCATGTTCAAGACTAGGTCTGGCTGGTTGCATTTAAAGCAGAGACTGCACCTTCAGGGACTGTACCTTCAGGGACTGCTTCTGTGCAACACTGTAGGGGAGTTTAGATAGAAACGGAAGGGACATTCACTGAAGGGCATCTGTTGACTGCAACTATTGTGTACTGATCTGCTTCAATGAATCTGGCAAACAGGCTCAAGTTTAATTATCACATCCTTTATTTCTGTATGATGTTGTGAAATTGTGTAAATGGAACTAAATAAATAGGTCCTACTATAAACATTCATGTGTATGCCATCTCGTAAGTGTTAATATATGAAATCTTTCCTTGCTGTTAATTGCGTTTGACAGCTAAGATCAAATCTTTGACTATAGTCACTAAATTCTTGAAGGCAGAGAGGTTAGCTTTCAAGCCTCCTTAGCTGAGACAATTTCCAGTGATCACTGGCTTCTTTTGCTCTTTTGTTTAGGGCTCCTCCACCCTGGCTAGAAACAATGTTTCATTGTAATATAGCACATTTTAGCTAACAGCTCAATTCTCTCCCTGATGGAATTACTACTAAGATCTCTGCACATAGATGAAAGACTGGAATCAATTCACAGTATTTTGATTAGGTCCTAGCCTTAATAGAATACAGATTCATAAAACGAATTTGAAAATTTTATTTATTGTGTGGCCTAGAGTAGTTTGAATACTAGTGGAATTTAAATGTTAGCGAAACCTCGCTTGTGAACCCTGTCCCAGTACCTAATGAAAAAAATGGGTCCTTCCCTGTTTCTGCCTGGGTTTCCACCTCCTGGGTGACTTTGGCCCCTTCCATTTTGCTGCCTCTTGGTTCCAACCAAGTTTCATTTAAAAGACCCTATCTTCCAGAGTCCGCCAGAGTCTGCGTATTTGGGAGGTGTCTCAAAAACTGTGTCTACATTTGTTTACGTGTGTGTTCTGCCTCCTTAGTCAGGTTCACAAACAGCTAGTCAGTGAAGTCGACTTTGTTTTTAACTAATGCTTGATTGCATCCTTGTTAATTCCTTTTCCCTAATTCAGTATCTTTCACAGTTCATTCTCTGCTTTCTAAAAAAAAAAAACTGAATATTTAATCTTCAAATCCCCTTGTTAATAATAAAGAAAATTAGGGATATACTTACTCCTGCTGTCAGAAGATTAGATGTCAGATCTCTTTATTTCCTTTGCTTCTTGGATTAAAATTAAAATTCTCTTATTTTTTGTTATTGTTGTGTTGTACCAAATATGACCAAACTATCTTGTTTATTTTAAGTAGTCTCCAATAATTGTTTTATTATTCTAATATGAAAATTTGGTCTGATAAGATTACCTATTAGAATGTTTAAAATGTTTTCAAGTTTCCTTATAGCCAGTGAAAGTTCTTTGTCTCTTTGTCTCTGTCTCTGTCTCTCTCTTTCTTTGTGTGTGTGTGTGTGTGTGTGTGTGTGTGTGTGTGCAGGTGTGCTTACCTGTGACTGTACATATGGAGGTCAGAGGTTGACGTCAAGTGTCTGCCTCCATCACGCTCCACATTGTTATTTTCATTATTATTAATACTATTATTATTATTATCTGATAGCGTCTAACCATGAACTGGGAACTTGCCATTTCAGCTGGAGTGGCTAGCCAGCTAGCCCTTGGGAGCTGTCAGTTCTTACCTGCTCAGTGCTAGGATCACAGATGTGTGCCTTCACATCTGGATTTTCACAAGGATGCAACAGATCCAAACTCAGGGTCTCATATTCACAGGGCACTTTGCCCACAGGGCCTTCTCTCCAGCTCTTCCCCATTTTGTAGATGGTACTGAAGATTGATCCAAGAGTCTCATGATGGGCAAGAGCTCTACCACTAAGACATAGCCCTAGCTCTCATTTATTTTCTTTGTATTATTTAAAAATCAGTATAATGTATTAGTATATACATATATATAGCAGCAATATTGTTTATTTTCACCTAGACTCCAAAATGTTATATTTGTCTCCAGAGTTCAAGAACTGAAGCGCAACGATTGTCATGATATTGTACCAGGCCAGCTAAGGCTATATCATAAGATGACCTTGCGGAGGTTCCATTTTTTGGTATAGTGCTCTAGACACTTGGCAAAGCCATTTCTGATGGTTTGCCTACTGCTTGAGGGTGGGTTAAGCACATTCCTGAGCACTCTCTCCTTATCCCTGGTTCCTTACTCACTTCTCTGTCTCTTGCCTTTCCCACGTTCGGGCCTTATTCTGGTTTGTCTTTTGGCTTGAGTTGCTGTTGGGCTCTTCTTGAGTGTTGTTACACTCAGGGTCGATGTGTGAGGTTCTTTCTGAGTTGATTCTTTCTTCTTTGTCCTTGGGGGTAAATCTGAGTTTGAGCACAGGATTCTGACTGTCGCGTTTTCTCTCAGTACGAATGGAGGTTGTACTGTTGTCTTCTCATTTCTAGTTTGCCAGTAAGATGCATGCCAGTCGGATTCTTTACCCCCTATACCCCTGGATAAAAACTGTTTCCTTCACAGAATATAAGTTGCATGTTTATGTGTGATACAGAAATACATTGCAGTATTCCTGTGTGATGGAGCATACATCATATGACAGCCATCTTACTTCATCAACTCAGTCTGGAACTGAATGAACCAACTGAACCTCAGGTCTGTCCTCAGCTTCCCCACAAGTTCTTCTATTGTTTGTTCAGATTTTTTCCCACCTTCTTTCTCCCTGTTTTGCTTCATATAAAACAATTGTGTGTATGCATATTCGAATATGTATGTAAAGTACTGTGGTATATGTATGTGAATGCGTGTGTGCTTCTGCCCATTCATGTGTGCAGAGGCAGAAAACAAAGTCCAGTCTGCTGCTCTATTACTCACCATTCTTTTCCCTTAAAGCAGCATCTCTCAGTGATAGAGTGCTTGTCTCATCTGCATGTTGCTCTAGGTTTAATCTCACCTACTAGAGGGGGGGAAGAAAGGATGGAAGGAGGGAGGAAGGGAGGAAAGAGAAAGAGGAGGAGGCTGCAGTGGCTGGAAGGCAGACAGTTTTAGTGAGATCCTCATTCATTTTGTTAATCTTCACCAGGTTCACATTTTCACCTGCAGCCCACAGGGCACAGGTTAAATTCACATATGCAGACACACACACCTACACCTTTCTTATGAGTGTTGGGGATTTGAACTCATGTCCTCATGCTTGTTCAAACACAGTCATTTGTTCACTGAGCCATCTCTTCTGCCACACATACATATGTGTGTGTGTGTGTGTGTGTGTGTGTGTGTGTGTGTGTATTTCCATTAATATATATCCATTTAACTTCTTTTCCTAACTTCACAAATATCTTTTTGTTCCACTGATCTATGCTTTGAAATATATTTTTTCTCCTAATAGTCTTGACCAGTAGCTCTCAACCTTCCTAATACAATGACCTCTTTAATACAGTTTCCCATGTTGTCATGACTCCCAACCGTATAATTATTTTTGTTGCTACTTCATAACTGTAATTTGCCACTGTTCTGAGCCATAATGTAAATATCTGAGATGCAGGGTATCTGATAGAAGACCTTAACAGGGTTGTGACCCACAGGTTGGGAATCACTGGTCTAGACAAAAAAAATTGGAATTTCAACACTGGCATTTTCTCTTTCTATTCAATTACAGAACTAAAAAGAGCATTTTTGGTTGAGAAAACATGGGTGCTTTTAAAAATTATTTTAGAAATTCTTCTGTGGTGTGTTTGGATCTTCTGGCTGTCCATCTGTCTGTTTGTTTAATTCCTATGTCAATTCCTGCAGCTCTGCCTTGTTGGCATATGCCTCCTCTGTTTTGATGTTGTAATTTTCTAATTGTTGGGTTTTTAAAATGAATTTTTCCCCTGTCAATATTGTGAAAATTCTGAATAAGTTTGGGGAAATGAAAATATATCTCCTAAGATAAGAAGTAAAGAGTGACCATGGCCTCCAATTCAATACATACTTACACTTCTTTTCCCACTCCTGGCCTCAAGGACAAGAACCTGTTCAGCACTGGGGCATTGGGCTTCTTAAAATAGGCCACTGCTGAGATGTGGGGCTTCTACCTAGGAGATAACATATTGCTATAAGAAAGGTTTGCTCCAAGATTTGAGGTGTGTGTCTTTCTGGTGCTGAGGATAATTTCCAGTTCTCATCCAGCCCTCAAAAAAGGAAGACCTACAGAAATATCCTCATAGCAATTCAAGCAGAGCTGCCGGCATCAGGCTGCCCTCTAGCAGGATACATGTGGCTCAAGAGATGATAGATTAAAGTTAGAAATAAGAGGTAATGGACACATCTAGGTCTCCTAGGTACTACTGTTTTCATCACTCAAAAATATCTTTGAGGCAATCTCCTGAAAGACCAGAGTGTAAGCAGCAGTAACAGCATGGACTGCCAATTAGTGTTATTGCTTTCAGCACTAAGTTTTGAGATCGTTGGATTTCTCAAGGAAAATGGAACTTGTCATTCTCTATCCAGCATTTAAGGCACAATATTCATGTTCTGTGGTGTCACTTAGAGAGGACAGGATCGAATAAGCTTTGATTGATGTCTACAATCCTAAGTAATAACAACAAAACTAAGGCTATTTCCTCTATGCTCTATGGGCTTTTGTCTATTTAAATAAGGAAGTAGAAGTGACTGCTACTTCCAAATAAATACAAAAAGTAGTCATAAGTGATTAATGATTTCTAACAATAGCCTAAATAGATGTTTAAATAGTCTGGTTAAGGAAGTGTGATATCTTTCTAAAGCTGGAAGAAATATCTCTTTTGCTTGTTTGAGTGTGCATTTAAAGTTTTATGTAGTATAATTTATGAATATGGGATATCTATATACAGAGGTGTTTGCATATAGGTGAAAATCCATATGTCATGAGCACATAATTCATAAAATTTCCACATCGAACACATTTGTGTAATTGACACCCAAATTGAGCAATAGCACCCTACGACATCTGAAAAGGTCCTTCATGCTTCTTCACAGCCATTATATACACCTCCAAGGAGAGTCATGATCCCAGCCGCAACTATTTAAAATAACCTTTGCAAGTGCAGTAGATCTTGACTTTCACTGTCTAACTTGTAATGATGAATGCTTATTGGATGAACTGCAAATGAATGAAATAGAACAATAAACCAACTATAAGTAAAGAGATCTTCAGAAGATATTCAGAGTTTGCAGTGATGATCTGCAGATTAATCTGAAACAAGATATTAAATCTCACTAACCCTTGAGCTATTCATCCAAAACTGTGAATGACAATGTCTGTTTAATAAAATTGACTGAAGCTTTAAGTTAAAGAATATGGAACCAGTTCCTGGCACCACCAAAAGTAGAAGTTATGACCCTGTTCTTCCTCCCAGCCCCATGCTCCCAGAAATAATACTCAGACTCAAAATACATTTACAGATACCTTGGCCATATAGCTAGGCTCTTCTCTAACTAGATCATAACTAAAGATGACCCATTTATTTTAACCTACTTTCTGCCACATGGTTGGTTACCTGTGTATCCTTCTCATTACATCTTACCAGCCCAATCTCCCATCTGGCTCTATTCCAGAATTATTTTCTCCTCCAGGATGTCCTCCCTCTATTTCCTTTCTAAGCCATAGACTTTTTGATTGACAGGTGATTCATCAATACAATACAATACACAAGATATTTTCTCTTTTTAGTCCAATAAAAGACTCTGTTTCTTTCAAATATAAATTGAATACAAGCCGGGCGGTGGTGGCGCACGCCTTTAATCCCAGCACTTGGGAGGCAGAGGCAGGAGGATTTCTGAGTTCGAGGCCAGCCTGGTCTACAAAGTGAGTTCCAGGACAGCCAGGGCTACACAGAGAAACCCTGTCTCGAAAAACCAAAAAAAAAAAATTGAATACAAATATAATAATTATGAAACAATTATAAAACTATAAGGTATAATATATATATTTACGATGTCCAGTCCATTTATATTTGGGAACTTAGATAAAGCGCTCTATTTTCTATCTTCTATCCTATCTTGTTGACTCAGAATTCTCTAAATCATTTTTTATCTTAACTTGTATTATTAACTTAAAAATATTTTCTTAGATCTAGAACATCATCTTTAAATCCTAAACAACTTAAGTTTATACTAAGACTATGACTATCTAGTCTTCAAACTCAGCAGAGACCTGAAAAGGAATAAATATTATCTGAGCATGCAGAAAGTGCAGGAACACAGCTTTCAAAAATTATAGAAATGACAGAGACAACTGACGGCCTTTATAGTCCCCAGTGTTCTCTAACATTGGAGCATCTATCTTCAGCCTTCTGGCCCAGAATATCTGACAAACCTTTTATGAAGAAGGACTTATGAAGGACTTGTTTACACTGTCTTGGCAGAGTTTGGTAGACTACTGTGCAGTATCTGTCTGTTCTTTCTGGACAGCAACTTTTTCATGACATGAGGCAAGTTTAGATTGAGATGTGGATTTCTATTTTCTCTGCCTGTCTTCCTTTCTGTACACAGGAGTTTCTTATTGATTTTTTGACTCATCAGCTATATCTGGTTAAAGTGAACTAGCATCATATCAAATCTGTCTTATGCATCTATACCTTGGTTCCTTGAATCCCATAATCACTATGACTCCTATTCTTCACCTGTTCATAAGCCTCCTGCTTGCTCATCACCACTCTCAGCCATTAGTGCCCACCTGCTCTCTGCTCCTTGTATCATCCTTAGCATAAAAGATCCATGAAAAGGCATGCCTCTTCATGACTGAAGAGCCACACTCAGCCTGTGCTCTCTGAATTGCTATTGTTTTTTTTTGTCAAGTTTGCAAAATAAAACAGAGTAAACATCGTGCAATTGGTTTCTCGTGCAAAAAGAAACATTAGGTTTCACAAGCTTTGCTTTCTACATTTTGAATCAAATATCTGAAGATAAATATTTGTACAATTAATTGTATTTACTTTAACCGGTTACTTAATTTCCCTTTTTGCCATTTACATAGAATATGAAGTAAGAATGGTCTAAATTCCATTCTCAGAGTACAGTTAGGGAAGTTGAGGGGAACCAGTCCCATTCAAATGGCAGTTCTGGACTTAACCTTGGCAAGAATTACCAACTGGCTTAGAAATTCTTTTCAGTATTTCCATTATGCATCTATAGCTACAACATTGCAAGACGTGGAAAGTTTCCTATAAATACCACCTGAGAAGTCCACAAGAAGTCTGTCATGTTTGCAGAGTACATTTTGTATTACTAATAATGGTCATACATAGTTGAATGCTATTATAATATTACCAGTATTGATAATGATGATAAGAGTAACAATGATTTATTAAGTACTTTTTGAATTCTGTGAATCAAATGACTATCTCAATGCCATTATACCTTATTCTTAGCATTTTTTTAAACTGGCACAAACAGTAGATGCTACAAACAGGGATACAGAAGCATCGAATGACTGCGAAGCAAGCAGAGGTGGAGTGCAGAACTTTGCTGTGATATCTCCCTCAACTGGAAACAACTGTGTGAAACAAAAAGCCTTATCTCCATTCCACAGATAACAAAACTGAATAGCAGGGATGCTAAACAACGCACCAAAGCCACAGCACCTAAGTGTGTGCCAATCTGTCTTATTCCAGTCTGTGAAGTACTCTATTCTTCTAAGGAGATGGGCCTTTGTGGAACCACAGGAAGAAATCCTTCAGAGAAGAGTTGAAACCCCTTCATTGAGCATGCATGCCTCATCACATCACATCCCCCACCACCCATCCTATTCTTTTCAGAAGTAAGAGTGTTAGGGAAACATTCTGGCCAAATTGCCAAAGAGAAGACCGGAAGGGCTGTGATTATCTATGGATCTGAGCATCAGAACCTGGAGCTGAGGGATGCATTGAAGCTGCTGCTGGACTTACTTGATCACTGACTCAGAGGGCAATAACCAGCTTGAAGGGTCCTCATCACAGCACCACAAGAACAAGACCGGGAGTGGGGGCTTGACTGGGGAGGTGAGATTAAAAGACTTCATTATCATTTATCTGGGCTTTGACTGAGACAGAGGGTGAAAAGTGTTGATAAATACCCACTGGATGTGGTCATCTCTGTCTATGAGACTCACCGGTGGCTCTCCAGGCAAGAAGATGCTGCCCATGAAAGAGCAAGGAGACTTGTGAGGTGTAAAGGGTGCCTTCTGCTAATCTTTGCTCATGTTTCTGGTGATGCTCAGTCTCTTTCTTAACTTCTGGGTGGGAAGGTTAAGCTTACTATGTACTTCTCTAAGGTAAGAAATCATACTGATACTTTAGGAATAAGCCAGGCTTAATCACAAGTTTAGGCATTTTTCTAAATCCTAACCTAATCCAATGAAGGAAGGGGAAGCATCCCTTGACATGGTGTGCTTGGGTTATGGACCCTGAGTGATAACCTCTCAATTATCATTCATAAAAGAATGCCCAAACCTCACCTTGTGCCACTCTGCTCTGGGGTTCCTTTATACACATCCTGTGCTGCTAGCTAGCATCCACTTTTGTTCCTCATTCATAGTCCACTGTCTCGTCCCTCGGGAGTTATATTCAGGAAGACAATCTCACCTCTCACTATTTTTTTTTTTAGCCAGTTTATTCACTGAATCTCCAAGTGTTTGAATGGATCATGCTAATAGACTGCTATAGAATAAATGCTCAGGGACTGTTCTTAATTGAGTGGATAGATGGGTAAGCAGTACATACACTGTTAACACTGTACCTTTCGGTCATCATTTGTACAGTGGTGCTCTAGAATGTGTGACATCTAAAACCAGAGACACGCTCCATTGAATTTAGAAAAGCAAGCCTTCCATATGAAGTGTGGAATGTTTATATGATTTGGAGGCTCCTACCTTGATTGTAAGACATCAAACAAAATGTTAATTTCAGAAACCTATAGTAAGTGATGTGCCCTCAGAAATCTTGGTACCATCATTTAGACCATGTCAGTGTTTCTTTTCCTCCTTCCTCTCTCATTTCTTTAAATTCTACTTCCAGGGTGAAGGTGTTACACACCCTGTTTTAATCCCAGACCTCATGGTATCTTTTCTGCATTTGCAAGTAGGATAATAATTTCTCTCCTAGAGAGGTGTTGTGGGGATTTAATGAAATCCTGCAGTATCATACCCACGAGTGACAGATATTCACTGGCTTTTTGTTCTTGTCATCCTGAGGAGGAACTATGACCCTAGGATATCTACCCTGGCTCCCAGGAGCAGGCAAGAGGGGTGATACAAAGAGATGTGGAAGAAGCAGTGGGCACTGAGTTCTGGCCTGGCTGGGGAGGATGCTAAGAAGCTTCTGAATTGAATGGCCATTTCTTCAGTAATTCTGACAAAAAGAACAAGTTAGGTCAAAGGAGCAGGACTCTTGTCCCATTGCTGCCTTTTCTTTTTTTCTATATTTTTTTATTTACATTCCAAATGATTTCCCGTTTCTCATTTCCTCCCTCCCCGAAAGTCCCATAAGCCCTCTTCCCTCCCCCTGTTCCCCATTCAACCCCCTCTCACTTCTCTGTCCTGGTATTCCCTTACATCCAGTCTTTCCAGGACCAGGGGTTTCTCCTTCTGTCTTGGAAATCTATTGATATGTGAATTGGCTTTCTAACCTTACTTAATGGACCCCTGCTGAAGCACTTGACAGGAACTCAGCTGAGAAAAAAGGTGATTTAGAAGCCCAACTCAAGCAGCACAAGGCATAAGATAGAGGGTGCAGATGGGGTGGAAGACACAGCAGACTAGATAGGAATATGGATGGCACTGAGTGTCAGTTCAGATGTGGTAAATAGTTGGAGTTAGAGTGAGATAGGGCTCAAGAGAAGATGAGCTTGGTCACACCAAAGCACCCAAAAATGCATAGCCCAATGATAACAGTGTTCTACCCATCCTGATAAATCCACATGCCTCATCCTCCTAGAGAAGACGTAGCAAGTCAGTGTAGGAGGAGTTGAGATTATTACACCAATAGTTGAAATCAATCCTTAGTAATTCATCACAAATATGTTTAGCAAATGATGAAATGGAAGTGTTTTTCTTCCTTTCCCCCCTCTAACCAAACCACTTCATTGTTTAAAGACTAACTGAAAAAAAAAAAACACTTATCAAATTCTAAGAATGTAATTCTAATTAAATGTTTTTTTAACATAGGAAAGACCCTGGGGAATGTGTTTTGTAACTAACAGTGTTCCTGAATAGTCCTTACATGTAGTAAATGGGTCAGACCATCTATTAAAACCCAGTGGTATCTTTTCTTCATTATTTTATCCTCACAGTTTCCAAAAGTGAGCAGAAGAACCCCATAAAAGAAGAAAGGTACTTTGTAGAGATTGGCAAGTCTCCCTGGCCCACATCTTTAGCTGTATCTTTCCACAGAACATCATTTTAAATGACATTCTTTTTTTTTAAAGCTTTATTTATTATATGTAAGTACATAGTAGCTATCTTCAGACACACCGGAAGGCAACAGAACTCATTACAGATGGTTGTGAGCCACCATGTGGTTGCTGGCATTTGAACTCAAGACCTCTGGAGAAGCTCTTAACCGCTGAGCCACCTCTCCAGCCCTTATATGACATTCTTAAAGGGAGGACTGGATGCATCCCTCTAGGAATTTGTAATGGAAATGGACAGACTGATTGGAAAAAGTATATGAGTATAAGTCTATAGCAACAAACATTGTTATTCCAGACACAACCTATGGATGTATGCAGCAAACAGGTCCATTGTATTGACTGCCTTTTTTTCTAGTTGATCACCCACTTTTTACAGCTGTTCTTTACTTTTGTCTTCTTTTGCTGATGAAAGCAAGAATCTGCCAAACATTGAAAAGTAATAACATAAGTATGATATACAATCAATAATGCATTTTAGAACAGTTACTAATGTAAATCCCACGTGTCCTTTCTCATGGATGGATTTTAATATTTGCTGGAGAGTAACAATCACTTTAGTATGTATTGCTAATTAAAAAGTTTGAATAATTTCCAGCAGATATTAAGTAATTATTGGCATTTCCATGTCAGCACCAGTAAATAATTATCTCACCTTGTATTACATAATTAAAATTACAATGCACCCCCCAACAAATATTAAACAGTCATAAATAATTGCAGTTGTTCACAGGTACCGGCCATGCACCGACTCGGTTATGTTTGTAATTTAAAATGACATTTTTCATTTGACTGCTGATTTATGAATTTTTTTAAAAAAATCAATTTGCCTTTCGTAATGGGCTAATGCCCTTTGGGGATATACCAGATGTTCTCCGACCCAAGGTTGGCAGCGAGGCAGCAAAAAAAAATTAGCCAAGCATATTGATGTAAGACCTAAACAAGGAAAGGGTAGTAATAATGGGTGTCTGGGTAAAATAAATTAAAAGACTATCTGCTGTAACTGGTTCATGGGCTCCTCAGCCTGGTGATTATGGGCTGGTGTACAGGCAGATGTCTGTCAATTCCGCTTTCCTCCATCCATCCTTCTTCCTAGTTGCCACTGCCAGACCGGAGAACTTGTCTAAACCAGCAATTTCCTCTGACTTGGGCCAGAAAATTGTGGAAAAGAGATGGAGTTTCCTCAAAATGTCTTTATATACCTGACCTCCTACAGACTCCATTGTACCAAAGGAAGGACAGAATCGCATAGGGAAGTTCTCAAGAACCAGCACTCTAAATTCTGATTAGTTTAGGCCTTCGACATCAGAAAGTAGTTATTGTGCTCTAAGGGTGCTGGTTGTTGTTGGTTTTAAGGTTTTATTTTGTTGGGTTTGTTTTAAAATGGGATCGTATTCTTTAGTCCAGGAGGGCCTAGAACCCAAAATACCATGGCCAAAATGCAATTCAGGGAAGAAAGATTTCTTTGGAAATTGGGCCAGGAAGCCAAGCAGCGCAGGAACCTGGAGGAGGAGCTGACGCAGAGGCCATGGAGAGATGTTACTTACTGGCTTGCTTCTCATGGCTTGCTCAGCCTGCTTTCTTATGGAACCCAGGGATGGCACCACCCACAATGGGATAGGCCCTCCCCCACTGATCACTATTTGAGAAAATGCCTTACAACTGGATCTCATGGAAGCTTTCCTTCAGTGAGGCTCCTTCCTCTCTGATGACTCCTGTCAAGTTGAAACACAAAACCTGTTGAACACCAACAATGTAGACTTACCTGATCTCAAATCTGTCTTAGACTTCCTAGTGTTAGTATTACAGTCCTGAACCACCATAGTCAGTCTCTTATCTTTTAAATAGAGAGATAGCTAACTCTTATCATTCCTTCATCTCAGACAATTCAGAGGCCTGTTGATATGTAGTCTAGAACAGCATGTGGTCATTGCCCATCCGATGAAGGTGTGAACGTCAGCCATTGTGGAGACAGATCATCTCCACCTCTATTAGAATGACTGATGGTTCTGGGTCATTTAGAGCACCTGCCCCCACCTTCACTGCAGGTGGATCCTGACCATCTGGACTGACACCTGCCTGGGGTTATTTCAATGCTTCCTGGAACCAGATGGCAACATCCAGTGAACTTCAAACTGTTTACTGAATGATAGTTCCTCCTCCAGAGCATTAAACTCCAGGAGGGCAGAGTCCACGCCTGCATTAATCAACAATGTGTTACTAGCAATTAGTCCAGAGTAAATATTTATTCAATTAATTGTTGATTAAGATCCCGAAAGAGTGAGAGTAAAAATGTCCAAGACTCTTTTAGAAAAACATTTTGTTGTTTAATTGCTACTTAATTGTTTGGTTAATCAGTAAGGAACTTCATTGTTCATAACAAATAACACCCACTCTTTATGATTAACTAAAAGTATTCATCTTGAAAGACAAACATGGTTATATGTTATACTCTGCCCTATCCCACCCCAGCCTGGCTCCATTCTATGTGATTCTCAGTAACAAGCATATGTCAAATGACCCAACGCTATGTCCGCACATAGAGTCCTCGGTGAGTCTTGCCATTTGAATATGGTATCGTTTGTGCTAATGGGCAACATCAATCTTTGTACAAGAAATGAATCGTCTAAGCCCTCAAGTTACGTTGAAAATCATCTTTGGGTTTTTTAATCTCAAGTGATGTGTATAGGACGCAGTCTCAATTGGAAAAGGGAGTGGTTAAAAGGCCTTTAAGGGAGACAGGGAGACACAGGGTTTGGGTTCTGAAGAACAATATGGTGGACCATCCCCTCAGTGGAGAGGTTGTTCCCCATCTGTATAGGTGGCTCCTTCTGGACCTTTGGATTCTTATCAGCTGTTCAAGGCAATATTCAAAGCACACTGTCTCTTGCTTGGAATCCTCCTTCTACAAGGAACACAGGAAGTGGTGGATGGAAAGGGATGGGGAACAGAAAGAGAAAACCGGTATACTCTGCAAAATAGTTCATATGCTGGCGTGCCATTACATTCAGAAGCTCAAACCTATGCTTGATCTTCCCAAAAGCTACTTCCGAGAGCTTGTTGATATGAGTAGATGGTTGAAGGCACGAGACAATGGGGGATGCTGCAGAAAAGCTGGAGAATTGTGGCTGGAGTGGATTTTATGCAAAGCCCTGGTCAGTTATAAGATTATATAGAGTCAGTGCTACAAGATGGAAAATGTTTACAATCTACTTGTAACAAGTAGATTTGAGTGGGTGACACCTGGATTTTCAAATATCTTTGCTTTGGGGATTACAGCAGTTCACTTAAAACTGAGTAACCTTTTGAAAACATACAGTATTTGATGAAATTCTACATGTATCAATGTCTACATTGAGAAATCTCTCCATATATAAATTCCCAAAGGCATTATATCAAGTGGCAAAGGATTATGGAATTCTGGTTCCCATAGCCCTGGAAACACATCTCTGAGTTGGCAGTGGTTGTGGGCTTGGACATAGGTGGTTTTGTATTGCGTCCAGTCCACCTCATACAGCCTATACCAACATAAGTACTTAAAGCATCAAACATTTACAGAACTCATTATCTTTATTTGAAAATAGAAAAATAGTAATCATCTCCAAGGAAGATTTAATAAGACAGTGGACTTAAAGCACCCTGGAACAGTTCTTGGCACACCCTAGGTCCTCAGTAAATTTCTATTCCCTACAAGCTTGGCACCAAGCCAGGAAGAATGGGTAATGCTGAAGAAATTAGTGTCCCTTTTAGTACTTGTGCAAAAAGCAAAAACCAACAACAGCAAAAAACAGATTTACCAACAAAGGCAAAAGAATTTCAACTTTTACATCCTTAGTGTTTCAGAAACTAATCACAGTCTTCATTGTCTCATTGGGCTGGGCAGAAGTGGCCTAAAGAAGTAAAATTTCCATCTGACTAAATGCAAATCAGATAGACAAAAAGGTTTCCCTGTCGCTTAGCCCATCATCCTGTTTGTGATCAGAGACTAAGCTTCAAAGCTGGAGCACGGGATCCTATCCCTTCTTGTCCAGATCCCTGGGTTCTCAGCATGGAGTTAGAAACAGAAAACCACAGGTGTCCCCAGTCAAAGCTACCTACCTTCCATTCTCCCTGCAGAAGATTCATATGGGGCACAGAAGTTGGATAGGGCACATTGTGCTTTGTTTAAATAACACTTGGTTTGTTGCTTCTAATCACGGGTTTCCCTGAGTGCGAGCTCATGTTTTCCGTACCACACACTGGCTGCATACCTAACAGATATTTTGAATACAACAGCTTGATTCCCCTGCTGCTTGGATGATGGCAATTGGCTAGGTGTTCTTCCCTCTTCCTTCTCTGGCCCCAGCCCCCAAGGAGATTTCA
Organism: Tokudaia tokunoshimensis; assembly: GCA_036184795.1. Lineage (NCBI taxonomy): Eukaryota > Metazoa > Chordata > Mammalia > Rodentia > Muridae > Tokudaia > Tokudaia tokunoshimensis. The sequence goes on along the minus strand of BTHU01000008.1, from coordinate 29,471,701 downwards.
AGTGCAATTTGGCCTTGCACATCAAACAGCAATTTTCCTGTAGAAATCACAACCTCCAAAAACTCTCCCCTAATCAAATCTATCAAGCCCAATTTAGGGGTGAGCTTGTGTCTGTTTATCAAGGAAATGGAGTTGAAATTGCCCCCTTTAATGGAATCACAGCTGCTCACCACAATCTTTCATATGGTTGTTTGAATTAATGGCTGGACTTGGCCCGTGCTCTCCAACCTTGGAATTTGATTCAGGTTACAGGAAATTGCTATAATTTCTGTTCTGGGATTCTCAGGGATGTTGGGGCTTTGGGGACTGGGGTTAGAATTAATGTGTCAGAGAAATTAAAGAATTCAGAAGTGTTTGGGGGGAGAGAAGATTAGTACTTTTACACAATACCGAATGAGTCACCTCTGCATCAAAGCAAGATCATTGGGAGCCATATGAACTATTTTTACCAAGCTATGGAAGAGAGAAAAGAAAAAGGCAAAAAGTGACTTTTTCCAGAGCCAGATTTCAAATCAGAGCACTGCCCATATGGGTAGAATGTATTTGTCTGTGGAAGGTCCCTTGGATTCAGAGCATGCTGGAGTTACTACCCTGAGGAGGCAAGCAGACATCCTGAGATAGCCAGATACTTGCTGAACCAAGAACACGCTAGCAGCTTTGCCTATCCTTTTCCTTGATCACTCATTGGATTCTCAGCACATTAAACTTTCCCATCGATGCTACCTTTAAAGACTGTGCTCTTTCCAGTTCATAGAAAAAAATCCTGTGGCAGCTTTCCCACAACACAGTCATGTCATCTTTTAAAAATAAATGTCCTTATCATTATTAATAAAAGCCTTAAATGGAAAATCTAGTCCTTTTTAGTGTGTGTTATCGTCATTGTCATTATCGTCGTCATCGTCACCATCATCATCATGAGCAGCAGCAGCATTTTAGATGGTGTCTCATGTTTCCCAGGCTAGCTCAAAACTGGTACCTGAGCAGGACCATGGTATGCTGTATCCGTCTCCATCACTTGAGTGTGGGATTTGTTGGGATTACAGGTATATGCCACCAAACAGTTTGTACAGTACTGGGAATCCAACCATAAGACTTTATGCATGCTAGACAAGTACTCTAGCAACTGAGAGCTTATCCCCGACTTGTGTATTAGATTCTGGTGTTTATACGAAACCATTTCAACCATTTTTTTTTCATGTGTTTCCATATTTTTATCCCATTTTGTTCTCACAGTTAAGAAGGTAGTGAACTATTTATAGTATCACAAATAAGGAAACCAATTAGATGACATATCCAATTACTGCCCTTGCCAGGACAAAACCACTTTGCTGCAAAATCTGTTTTCTATAACACTTTTGGCACTCTAAACTTTCTTTCATCCCCCTGGTTTGTATCTCTCCCATGCTGCCTCCAGAAACCAGCCTGGCACTGCCCACCCAGGCTGTCCCAGGAGCTTCCTGTGGCTCTTTCCCCTCCTCAAGCCCCACCCCCATTGCAGTTACTGGTGCTATTACCATGCTTGTTAAAGGGGGATTCTCTTTTCTGAATACACTTGAAGTTTCTCATCCTCCAAATGAACAGCAAAGACTTCCACATTAGAGAATTATGGGAATTTAATAAATTCGAGGGAAAAAGCCTGATCATTTTCTTCAAGAGTGGCTAATGCTCCTCAGAAATTCTCTTTCTCAGAACTAATTCAGCTTTTTCTCTTGCGTCTTTTTCCTGTTCCATTTCCTCCTCCCAACTCTGCCTTTTCCCTCTTTTACTTAGGGCCATTTGCGTGAGAAGAGCATTCTAGCTATTCACAGTTTTATTGGCTCCTCTCTGTTCTCTCTTAGTATGGGCAGCCTCATCCACAATTGGGGATATCTTTGAAAAGAAGGGGATATGCAGCTGGTGCCAATGAACACTGCCCTCTAACCCCAGGACTCTGAAGATATGGATGTAACTGGATTGCCCCGAGGCAAAAGAAGAGCTGTGTCTAATGGACAGGTGTCCAAGGAAGAGCTGTAGAGGGTGGGGTATCAGTTGGCTTGCTTTCCACCAGTAGATCCCTGATTTGTATTTTGGGTATGAATAGGCAAAAGTTAGTTCCCTAGCCCTGAGCTTACCTGACCTCACCTTCCTGCCAATGACTATGGTATATCTTCTCGCCCAACAGACTGCAAAAGAAACTGAAATCCACAGTGGCATTTGGCCCACTTCAAGGAATTGTTCCTGGGGTTATCAATAGAAGCTTGTCTACTGCGGTGGGTAGTGTTGGCGGCTGTTGAAATGTGAAGCGACGTGTGTGACTTGGGTGGGAGTTGGCAGTGTGGAGTACATGACTGTGAACCACCAGACAGATGCAGTTCATTTTTCTGCATTGTTCAGACGTGGTGCTAACCAGAAACCCCATAAATAATTCTAACATATTACTTACCAAGTACCCTCCATCTCTAAAACTTCATAACATTGCAGAGAATCAAATGAGGCAAGTTAGAGTAACCATTTCCCCCCTATGGCAAGAGGACCAGCTTGACTTTTCCAGGGTATTTTCTTTCCTCTTTCCTACAAACGTGTGAGAGAACATTCTGCACTTAGGGTGTACCAGCCAGTCTAGGCTTCTGCAGGCTCTGCCACCTGTTTTCTGCCTTCACACTTTTCCAACTTCCCTGTTGAAGTTGATCACCAACTTATTAATTATGAAACGAATTGGCTGGATCTCAATCCAACCTACTCCTTGGCATAGTTCTTCCTTCTTGGTGACCCATTACTGGTGATAATAAAACCCCCTCCCTCTCTGGCTCCCCATACCCCCCCCATGTCCTCTCCAGCCTCCTCCACTACTGGTCCACAACTGATCAGCTGTGCTGTTCCTCAGTGACCCTGAAAGAAATCATCCTTTGTTCTTGCATACTTTCTCCCACAATGCTGTTCTCATCACCTCCCACTGTCCCAATTATCACCTCTGTGGGAATGGTGCCTAAATCTGCTTCCCACTTGGACTCCTATCCTGGAATCTGATTCTCCATCTATCCATGCCCACAGAACCAGCCAGTGTTCACGCTTGCCTGCATCGTACTGGCCCTGGGGCTGTTGATCAGTTGGTGCAGAAGGTATCATTCCCCTACTGTCCTCCCATGCCAGCTCCTATCACCTATCTTCTTTATCTGTTGGACTCCCAGAATAACCAATTAATACATCTCTCTCCCTTGGTCTCCTGCTCCTTGTATCTCCGCTTTATTAACTTCCCATTGTGTAACTCTGACTCTGGTACTCCCTGATCAGAAACTGTTAACGATCTTCCCTTAGATGCCAAGAAATCTAAGTCTACCTCACTTTTTCAGGCCTTGGTGTGTGGGGTCCAGTTAAACTAACGAGCTCCAAGGTGAGCGTTGTGCTTGCACAGGCTGGACTCCAGTTTCCATCCTTCTTGCTCCCTGTGTATAGTCAGCATCTGTATCACTTTAGATACCTGTTAACAACAGTTCCCATAACATGTCATACTCTATGATCTTCTGCACTGAAACATGTTCCTCCTTCGGGTAGGACTTTAATTCATTTCACACTATCCCACTCTGTCTCCAAGTTCTCTTGGCAAAGTGTAGTCACTATTCAAAAGTCAATGTCTGGATGACGTCCTCAGCAGTTCTCACTCAACTTGGAATATTAGTTATTCCTCTTGTTTGAATATCAGGATGCCTTGTTTATCTCCACTGTGAATGTTTTCTTCCAAAAGGAAATGTTTGACCCTTCAGCACCATTGGACTTTTAGGGAGTGAAGCGATGAGGACAACATCCTTCTATGTCAAAAGGCTGGACAAACAGAACTAGCTACAGGTCTTCTCTTCACCATCTGTCACCTGTGCCATGATGTCACCTTCTTGGGGACAGTCAGTCACAAATCAGAGCCTTCACAATCCTTAGCCACCAAACTGTTGTGGCTTCTACCTCCAGCTCTCATTCTCCAGAGCAGAGGGTGGCAAATATGTTTACGTTCTCTTTACAGTTTTTTTGTAAAGCCTTACAATTTTTTGAGACAGGATATTACTCTGAAAGCCATGCTATTTTTGAACTTACTATGTTGTCCAATTTGGCCTTAAATGTGGAGAAATCCTCCTGCCTCAGTCTTATGAGTACTGAGATTACATAATAAGTCACAAAACCTGTCTTAGATATTCTGTTAGAGTAATACAAAGGTACTTATAAGTTATAAAGAATGCTGCAACAAAGCAGAACCCTCCTTAGACATCTTTTTTTTATTATTTTCTAAGTTTTTTTATTTATATTCCAAATGATTTCCCCTTTTCCGTTTCCTCCCTCCCTGAAAGTCCCATAAACCCCCTTCCTTCCCTCTGTTCTCCATTCAACCCCCTCTCGCTTCTCTGTCCTAGCATTCCCCTACATCCAGTATTTACAGGACCAGGGGTCTCTCCTTCCATCTTCTTGAAAAATCTATTGATATGCAAATTATGTCTAGGGTATTCTGAGATTCTGGGTTAATATCCCCTTATCAGTGACTGCATACCATGTGTGTTCTTTTGTGATTGGGTTACTCACTAAGGATGATATTTTCCAGTTCTGACCATTTGCCTAGGAATTTCATGAATTCATTGCTTTTAATTGCAGAGTAGTATTCCACTGTGTAAATATACCACATCTTCTGAATCCATTCCTCCTTTGAGGGACATCTGGGTTCTTTCCAGCTTCTGGCTATTATAAATAAGGCTGCTATGAACATAGTGGAACATGTGTCCTTATTACATGCAGGGGAAGCCTCTGGGTATATGCCCAGGAGTGGTATAGCCGAATCCTCCGGGAGTGTCATGCCCAGTTTTCTGAGGAACCGCCAGACTGCTTTCCAGAGTGGTTGTACCAGCTTGCAATCCCACCAGCAGTGGAGGAGTGTTCCTCTTTCTCCACATCCTTGCCAACAACTGCTGTCTCCTGTGTTTTTGATCTTAGCCATTCTGACTGGTGTGAGATGGAATCTCAGGGTTGTTTTGATTTGCATTTCCCTAATAACTAAGGATGGTGAACATCTCTTTAGGTGCTTCTCAGCCATTCGATATTCTTCAGGTGAGAACTCTTTGTTTAGCTCTGGACCCCATTTTTTAATAGGGTTACTTGGCTCTCTGGAGTCTAACTTCTTGAGTTCTTTGTATATATTGGATATTAGCCCTCTGTCAGATGTAGGGTTGGTAAAGATCATTTCCCAGTTTATTGGTTGCTGCTTTGTTCTTTTGACAGTGTCTTTTGCCTTGCAAAAACTTTGTAATTTAATGAGGTCCCATTTGTCAATTCTTCATCTTAGAGCATAAGCTATTGGAGTTCTGTTCAGGAAATTCTCCCCTGTGCCCATATGTTCAAGGTTCTTCCCTAGTTTCCTTTCTATTAGTTTCAGTATATCTGGTTTTATGTGGAGGTCCTTGATTCACTTGGAATTGAGCTTAGTGCAAGGAGATAAGAATGGGTCAATTTGCATTCTTCTGCATGTTGACCTCCAGTTGAACCAGCACCATTTGTTGAAAAGGCTATCTTTTTTCCACTGGATGGTTTTAGCTCCTTTGTCAAAGATCAAGTGACCATAGGAGTGTGGATTCATTTCTGGGTCTTCAATTCTGTTCCATTGATTTACATGCCTGTCACTGTACCAATACCATGCAGTTTTTAACATTATTGCTCTGTAGTACAGCTTGAGGATACTGATTCCCCCAGAAGTTCTTTTACTCTTGAGAATAGTTTTAGCTATCCTGGGTTTTTTGTTACTCCAGATGAATTTTTGAGTTGCTTTTTCTAAGTCAATGAAGAATTGAGTTGGGATTTTGATGGGGATTACATTGAATCTGTATATTGCTTTGGCAAGATGGTCATTTTAACTATATTAATCCTGCCACTCCTTGGACATCTTAATTGGTTTGTAGTCCACAGACTTAACAAAGAGTCAGCAATAACTCTCTATTTTGTGAGAATGAACAAGTGGTTTTGTGACATACAGAGAGGATCTGCCTCATCATTCCAAGGGCTTCCCAAATTTGCAGATGCTCAAGTTCCCTACAGAAAATGGTGTTATATTTGCAGATATTGTACACAATCCTCTCATATACCCTAATACCCAATGACATGTAAATCTTATGGGGGTGAGAGACTCCAAGGGATGCCTCTTTCGCAGAGGAGAAGGAGAAGGGACTAGGAGGAGAGGGGGCCTAATAGAACAATGAAAAGTGAATAAATAAGTCAATAAATTTAAAAAGTAAATCTTCTATAAATAGAGACTATGCTATACTGCTTAGAAAATAATGAAAAGAAAAAATGTCCGAACAGGTTTAGAAAAAAAACAATCTAAAAAATATTTTGATCCTCATTAATTAATCCATAAACCCAGAGGATAATGGTGCTATAGTATTCCCCTTTTTATTTTTATTCTTGTCTGATCTTCAGGCTAAAGTCCTTCTTTTATTATCAGTTTACCTGGATTCAATTTATGCTCAACAAACTCAGGGTATACATTCTTTCTCATGTAAAACCTTGTTGGACTACACTTCACCCAGTACACAAATGTGGGGGTGGGGTGGGGTACTGTGTCCTCCCACACACGACTGAGGATGATCTATGGCTATCAGAGCCATATGGCTCTTAAATGGATAAGATAAATGCTTTACTACTTCCTTTAAAAAAAAACTTTATAGTACTCTACCATCACGTTCACCTTTCAGAAAACAATGTTTTTAAAAAGACCCTGTGGCACACAGCACATAGAATATGGCAAACGATCAATAAAGGTTAATTCGAAGTTCTCATTCTTTAAGTCGTTGCTGTTTTGTGACTTTGTAACACATTTATGTATTTTTTTTATTGTCCATGATTGAACAAAACTCTTACCGGCATCCAATTCACATTTCTGACCAGCAGTGCCTACGAGAGACCCTTCTCTAATTCTGTTGTTTATAACATTTGCTGGATTTAACGGAGCAAACTGATTTAGAAAGCTTTATGCTTTTCCTTCTTTTTAAATGCGGTTTTGTTTTTTGCACAAAATTAAAACTGATGTTCCTGGTCATGGCTGAAACACATTGGACACCACACTTGTAGGAAGGCATGTAACCTACATAATAGCAGATTTCTGGTGGGAAAATTGGATTAGACATCCATCATTTCAATTTGTATCTTTAACAGAAATGCCCATTCTCTGTTATATCTTCATAAAGGGATAGAAAAGGAAGCAGCCTCAGCTTGATAACACTCCTTTAAAAGGTGATTTAATTAGATTAAATTAAATTAGCCGGCAATTCCAGGAAACAATTGAGGTTTTCTACAACTCTAAGTACAACTTTCATGAAGAACCTTGTTTTCAGTTATGGGGCAAATTGTATATAATTGTTTAATCAATGCTATTCTACCATGGCTCAGAATCTTTAAAACACCTAGTGAACATCAAATTGGAAACCCCATGAATTCTAGTTTTTTTTTAAAAAAAAACTTATTATTATTTTTAAAAGAAAGTGGAATTAATGGTAATCAACTTGCTGATATCACAAAACTGATATGAGAATTTCATGGACATTTTTCAATTTATTTGGTTTTATTTCCCAAGAAAGTGTCTAGAGTGTAAAAGGGTATGAACAGGTATGTATATGTTTTCAGAGAACACAGGGAAGATTGTTGTTGATTGTGTTACACAGTGTAATTTATATTATCCGAAACACATGGACATCATACATTTAGAAAGGTACCAATCTTTTATTCTGGCTAAGGTAATAAGATTCAGAAAGGACAAGGGACTTGACTAATGTGCAAAGGCCATGAAATAGCAAATTCCAGACCCAGTGTTTCCTGGACTAATGATCTAGTGCATTTCACGTATGCCACTCTTCATCCACCATTCCCCACATGAGAAACACTCTCTAGTACTAAAAAGAACAAATTCAATTCAACCAGTGTGCATGAAGCTCACAGTATGTTCCAGGGAAGATGCTAAATACTACAAGCATTGCTGGCTGAATTAGCTCCTGTTTTTAACTGCACAGACTTCTATGCAGGAGAACACAGCAACAGCTGGCAGTAAACAGAGGTCTGATTGTAGGTTGTGCAGAGATGAAGTCTGTGAAGTGTTCACCGTAAGTGGCAGCTAGGTGTTTGGAAGAGCTAGGGTGGTTCTACTAAAAGAAAGGCAGGGACAAGCTGGGAGGATGGCCTTATCCTTCCTGAGACTGTGATTGGTAGTTACCACAGCAGAAATTAGAGAATAAAGCAGACATGTACATTTTTCCTGATCTTTGCAGACCATGAAGCATGCTTGGGAAAGCCATTCTGAGAACAGTAGGGTTGAGACTGAGACCAGAGCAAAAGAGTAAAAGCAAGCCTGCTTAAAGTCATGGAAAGTTTACAGGAAATAGTATGCCAAGGATAAAAACTACAGAAAATAGAAAATAGAGCATGGAGAAGAATCAGCAGCTTGGGCGTTGGGTTCAGAATGCTTTTGCCTTCTCTGTCAGAATGCACCTTATTTAATTCTCAGAGCTCAGTGGGGCTATGAGTGCCCACTAAGAATGTAATAACAGGAAAATGTCAGAGGGCACTTACAAGTCATTTATAAGTAATAAATACTTGTCCCCTTTATTTTTTATTGTCAGTGGCCTTGTGTGTACTTTCTCCCTTTAGACCTTTTTAGATATAATTACACACAATGTTATTTGCATAAAGATCCCAACAGGAGCATTCAGACAGTCTCGTTGATATGAAGATGATTATTAACGGTGCCACAATCTTTTCTAAAACTGACTTTCATTTATTTCTAAGTATTCAGAAGAGAACTCGGGGAGAAAGAATTTACAGTTGAAGATAAATACCCCAGAGGCCTCAGGCCTTGCATTTGATTTACAAGATCAGTGAGCCAAGGTTCAGCTGGCATAATTCTAAAGTCTAAGGCTCTCTTAGCTGCTAGGTTGACCCACTGTGTCACAAAAGCACTGCACCCTCTCTAGAACTCACTTTACTGATCTTTGAAATGGAATCAAGGAGCCAATCTAGTAAACTATTCCATGGTCACCAAATATTCTTGATTGCTGACAACATAAAGGTTCCATCCAGGAACATTTGGAAAGATTCTTAATAACAATTGGGAATTTTCAGCATATTTGCAGAAACTAAGTTCTCTGCATGTCAGTCCTTAGATGTACCCAGGTGTTCCATGAGAACTGACTTCTCCCATTTAAGCATCATTCTTGAAAATATTCTTCCTGACACCCTCAACAAAACACCACACTCAAGAAAGCACAACAGCTGAAGAGTACAAGCTGGTTATCCAAGACTATTCCCATGTGTGTGAAACTGTATGGACATGCCTTTAGAGTCACTGGTACAAAGCAACCCGCAATAGGACAAGCATATCACACATTAGATTTTAAAGGGAGAAAGGGTGTCAGGAGGCAGGATGGGCAAGAGAAGCTGCCTACTCCATCTATCTGTTGATCCTTTGGTCTCCATTTTCCTGTTACTGATGTAGAGAGTGTGTGTGTGTGTATGTATGTATGTGTATATTTTGGTCAAATCCAGCCCATACCATTCCTTCCCTCTGAAATCCTTCCCTATCTCTCCCTCCATGTTTATCACCCAACTTCAGTTTCTTTCTCTCTGTCTGTCTTTAAATCCAGTGAATCTAGTTGGTGCTTCCTGTATATGACTTGGACTATCCATAAGTGGTGTATGCAAATAGTCACCATACTGTGTTGTTTGGGGTAATAAGAGAAGCAAAATCTATACAAGTTTAACTTAAAAGCATTTTCTTGAGAAAATGTTTTTGATCTATGATTGATCGAATGAATGTATGAGGTGCCTGGGAGGCAGGGCGAAGACTACCTAAAGCTTGTGCAGAGCAAGATGCTGGGTGCTTTGCTGGTGGATGCTCTCTGGTTGACTTCTTTAGTTGTTCCTTTTAGAATCCAAGAAGTATTTGAAAGATGAGCATGTTCATACAGATGATCATACACACACACACACACACACACACACACACACACACACACACACATACACACACACACACACGCACACATACACACACACACACACACACACACACAAACACACAAATCAAACGTTGAGCAGATAAGTGTCCTTTCACACACTCTCAGATCTTCTAGAGTGTGGTAGGGAGCTGATTAGCATTGCCTGTATGTGATAGCTTTCTCAAGGTATCGTGCTGCCACTGCCCCAGGCCACTGTCACTATTAGTCCATAGCCACACCTTGTGTCTTTGCTGCTCATTGCTTTCTCAGTGGAAGCCATCAGTACAAACCTGGGATCCACAGAATGGGGTGGGGCTTGGGGGGAACAGGGTTGTTTCAGAATTACCCTCAGCACTTCAAATTGTATTTGAACAGAAGTTTCAGAATTTCCTATATTCACTCCCTCCCTTCTCCCATCTTTTGTCAGCTGCTATCTCAGTTTTCTGGCTGTTAAACCTCCTTTCTCCCTTTCGGAGAACTCTTCTTGATTTGGATCTGAGACAGCTGTTGCTTGGTGACAACTAGCAATTCCTGCTAATGGCAGCGATATAAATCCTCAGCTTCCCTCAGCTCTTGTCAGAGATGTGGGTGAGAGTGAAGTGCAGCAACAGCCTCTCCTTTGTCCCTCAGTGGGTGAGCTATTGGGTTCCCACGGCTGTCCTTCGAAATCACCTGGGAGATTTGTTTTCAAACTCTTGCTTGACATTGATGTGTGTTTTGATAGAAGGTTGATGCATACGTGAATCCACAACTTTTTTGATTTATTATCATTGTGAGCTCATCACTCTTTCCTTTAAATTAAAACTCCCTCCAGATGGGAATCTTTGACACAGATTTATTGATCTGCAATAAAACCTCACTCATAATCTCTACAGATGCCCATTCATCTTCTCTAGAAAGAGGCTTCATTACTCTGGATGTCCAAAGAATGAAAGCAAGAAGCTAACTTTCTCCTTCTGTTCCCTCCTGTCCCTCCTCTACTCTGTGCTCCCCCTTTCTTTGCCCATCCACCCTTCATGAGCTCATCAGAATACTCTTTTTCCTCGCCTCCCCACATCTTGCATTTTTCTTGATTTCTCTGCCTACCGGTTCTAGAGATATCCTGCATGTTGTAGGCATCCCTAAGCTGAGTCTGTCTGCCTCTGGGTAGCAATAGCCTATCTTTCCAATCTACTCCTTCCAGATGGTTTGGGTACTCCTCTCTGGACAGACCACTGTGGGTTCTGGTAGATGAATGAGATCATTAGACAAAGGAGACCTGAGCAGTCAGGCTGATTAAAATCAGAACAAGCAGCAGGTGGATAGTCCTTGATCTGTGTGTAAGGAAGGTAACTATGGATAAAGAATGCTTACTACTCTGCATTTTGTTGGGTCCAAAGAGCCCTCTGATTTATTGCCTAGGAGATATTCTGGAGAGCACACACCATTGAGGATACTTCCACTGGTCAGCAGATGGCTTGGTCCTTGTGCCAGAAAGCAAAAGAGGCAGCTTCTATCTCAGACCCAACAGAAGGAAGGGCAAAAGGACTTTCGGAATGATCAGATGGATTGCCTAGTCAGTTCAGAGTAGTATCTCTTCACAATGCTGAAATTCCCCTGCATTTCTCTGCTGGAACAAAGGACATAAATTATCTGGTCTAGTAGCTTTCAAGTGTGTTGTCATGATACACTGGCACGTGTGGTCAGCTGTATGGTGTGATCCACTGTGCCAGCATGCCACTAGCAATGTGTTCCTTCTGACAGGAAAACACTGACATTACAAGTGATATACTTGAAAATAGCAATTAAAATATACTTATGGTTATATTCACAGTGATGATCTCTCCATTCACCTGACGTCTTATGCTCTGACTTGATTAGGACTTGGAGATAGTTAGAGGTAACCTGACGGAAACGGCCTCTTATCCAGAAGGGTGTGATGGACAGGCCCCTAACATCTATCACTAGGACTTGAGAGTTAATCCCCTGATCTATCTTTAATAGGGGGAGGCTATCCTTGAAAAAACTCTTAGTTCATACATCATCTTGTCCTGATTACACAATAGAGAACACAGCCTCAAAACCCCATTTAAAAATAGTGAAGTTCATAAGGCAGAGCTAAGTGGTAATTGCCAAATTGAAAGCCAGAGTTTAAACCCAAGGGTACAAATCAACAATTCCATGTGCTACGTCTCTCCACTGACCACTGCCTCCTCCAGCAGGCAAGCATGAGGAGCATGGGGCAGGAGCCAGGAACAGGTGGAGAGAATGAGTTAGAAATGAATCACCATTTATCACCGTAATCAGGAAGCTACCCCAAGCAGGTTTAATCACCCCGTGCAGGGAGGGATGCAGAGCCAGTTTATGGTTTACAGTGAGCAGGCTGACACAGCTGATTGATGTCAAATATGTCATGATGTATATTGTAAGGCAGGGAGATTTAATGGTGTAACTCTATGGCAGGCTCAGAAGAGGGCTGCAGCAGAGCAAGGAGTGATGGATGAGCTCATTTACATGTAAAATTGCCAATGGCATTGACAGCACTGGTATGTGAGGAGAAGATAAGAGGCACATAGCAAGATTCACTCTTGTCATAGTATTGGAATATTAAAATACAGCTGCGCCAGCATCTGGAATTTGCAATGTTTTTTTTTTAAGATATAATTATTTTTCACCTTTTAGCCCTGAGATAATCTACATCTTTCATGAGGTTTTCTAGAAGTCTCTATACCATCCCTGGGTGAACTGTATATAGTAGTTGAACTGTGTATAGTAGTCAGTTGAATGAGGTTGTTAGTTAACAAGAACACTTGATGTTTTTCTTAACCCATTTCCAGCCAAGTGACCCCACACTAGGCAAGAATGCATGCTGGCTTTGAAATTCTATTTTGCTTCCTCTAATCTTTGACTTTCTCATTGTCTTTTCTGCCTGTTTGGGGGTGGGGGTAATCTTTCTCTCTTTATTGTCTCCCTCTTTCTCTTGTTTTCTCTTTTAACAGTGCTGTCATTATCATGTGTGGGCAAATATCTAGTACATATTAGAATATGAAAACTGATGTGTCCTTTCAATGGACAAGGAGGTTTGTATCAACTCCAGTTTAACACTAAGGCATGAGGATTTACTCTTGAACCTAAATTGTTTGGCTGAAAACCACTTCATATCCCTCAACTCACAGAAGAGAAAATATTGTGGCATTTGAGTTGCCCTGCCTGCCTTTCCTCCCTCTCTGCATCCCTCCACCTCCTCCTTCTCCCCCACCTCCTTGATACTAAATAGAATATGGGTTGTACTAAATATTTGGGATATAGTGAATGAGACACTAGGGTCAGAACCCAGGACACGAAGGAGGAAAAAGACTAAATGCTATCGCTTGAGGGGTGGACGCTATATGCGCCTGGGAGGTATCATGAAAATGCCAAGACCATTAAGGGAGTCGAGGTGACTGTCAAATAAACAGGGGGCATTTCAGCAGAATTTACCTCTACAGCAAGCCTGTAGGTAACAATGTGAGAGAACATACAGTGGAAAGATGAGGTTACACAAGAGAAAACAAAACTCAAAACCATAGTGAATATTTCCATAGTCAGACAGGCTATACCAAGTTTGAGGACATATGACAATGAAAAAGCAATCAAGAAAGCATATGAGAAGGCACAGTCAAGAGAGATTAAGAAACCCTTTTCTTTAAGAGCCTCACTACACCTATTTAAAGTACGGACCTTTTCTTTGAGATCTATTACGGTGCTTTAGATTTGCCTTGTGTATGTGTCTGCCTTGAGCAAGTTGTTCTTATTTCTCTACGTTCTGATCAAGTGTGTATAACAGAAGCTGTATTGATGATAATACAAGTTATCATCAGAGCCATAACTTTGTTCACTGTAATTAAGCACTCACTATAAAGAACGGACCGTGCCCAAGTTCTTCAGCTCTGACTGATGTGTCTTACACAGGTTCAGAAACCAGATGATTGCCAGCCTAAGGTCTCTGTTTCACAAGTGAACAGTACCCACACTTTGTGACTCAGTCTTTTTTTTTCATCTCTTCAGGTACATTTGTAGAGAACATACTAAGTTCAAAGCCATCACCTAGGTATTGGAGTGGTAGAGATGCGTAGAAGACTTTCTCACAGATGAAAGGTGGATGATTGCCAACACTTCTGGAGTTATTCTCTACCAATGGGTGGAATTTAGGAAGTACAGGAATATATGACCCTTTCAAGGGAGGTTTAGAACACTCAATAGAAGAGATATGTAAACTTTTGAGAAGTTAGGAGTTCATTGTGAGTAGATTGTTCAGATAGAGAAGCTGAGGGATTTGCTGGAGATGATGTATATACACAGAGAATCAGAGTTTCCCTGCAGCAAAATCAAAATGATGCTAAACTTACTCTACTCATTCTACAAACCCATATTTCATAAAGGAACTTGGCTATAACATTATTAACACAATGATATTGACCATGCGGGGCAGTAGTTAGCAGCAGAATCTTTGGGTTAACAAAGATCTGTCTTCACATTTCACCCTTGCCCATTAAGTCTTGTGTGACCTTGGGTGAGTCACTTCAATCCTTCACTCTCAGTTCTCTATTTACAGAAGAGCTGCTCCGGAGAACTCAGAATGTCAAAGGAGGAAGAGACCTTAGCTTAGCGTTAAGTCCAAAGGAAGAGCTAAATAAATGTTAGCCTTGTATGATTAATATTATTATTACCATCTGTCATTTAACACCTAATGAAGCATTGAATGAACCACAACCTAGTGACTTTGTAGAGCTAATATGCCTCCTGGAGACCTTAATAGAGCATTCTTCTCCTCTCTCTTTGGAGAGAATGTGGTCCTCTTGCAATAAATCACCAACTCGAAAGTGGGTTCGGACGGTTCCTATTCTCTGCTACCACTTGGGTTTGAGTCCAATTATTTTGCCCTCCTCCCTGGTACTTCCCATTCTGGCTATTCAGCTGAAAACTTCATGAGTGTGCAGTTTACTTCCTCTTCCAGATCATTAACAAAGCTGCAATGAAAGCCGGCACCTGGCTCTCCTCCCCCAGCTTCCCCCTAGGTGCCTCCCCAGCTGGTTCTCTGCTGAGCCAGACTGTGAGTTTACAGCGATAGGTTCTCTTTTGCACATTCAGTCTTCCACCATGGAAATGAAAATCCTGGAACCCTATCATGCAGATTCAGATGGTCATGCGCTTTCGCCTCCTTTCTAATGCTCTGTATTTGAAATGAAAATAGAACAACTGTCAATGTTTCAGATCCTAAGGCAGATCCTAAGCTTGTCTCTGTTTTGGGGCAATTTAGAGAAAAAGAAGCTACCATAGGGGAGTGGGAGATGAACACATTTACAGTGACTTCTAGACTTACAACTTGTTTTGTACACCTTCACATCCCTCAGTCCTGGGGATATGGCACCAACCATTGCTCTTCATTTCATGGTGTTGGTACACTGCACACATTGTCCAGGCTAGAAACTGGATTGGTTTGTTTTTTTTTTTTATTCCCTTTCTTCTGCAGCACCACTAACCATCACCAAGTAAAGCCTGGTGATACCTCCTTTTAATTCCTCCTGCACACTAACCCTAGCACTCTTCAGTTCCCCTGCCTTCTGGTTCCCTCACTACCAACACCCACAACAAAGGATTCCGATCTTTCTTGTGCTTGGTCTTTTTAAATCTTATTTTCCACTTGCTAATCAGATCTTTCAAAACACAAATGCAGACATATTGCTTTCCAAATGCAAATGCTTGCCCGGCTTTCGGCTACTGCCAGGGTCAAGTCAAACTTGATTTAGAAGGATCTTCATGATCCTTTCATCTCCTCTACCCTTTCTGTCCTGCTCCCATCCTGATTTCCACTGGCACCAGCTCCCTTGCACCAGCAGCTCCATGTGGCTGCCTTTGAGCTCTGCCCCTCCTGTTCTCAGCACACTTTCTCCAGGCTAACCCAGTAGGTGCTCAGCATGCACTGAAGGTTCTTGACGAATCTTTCTGAAGAGAGAAGTGAAGTCACTTCCTTCGTCTTCCTTCCTGAGATCTCTTCAAAAAGGAAATGGTTGGCTTCATACCTGCCACCCACACCCCCCCAAGTGCCCTCCTAACACCTGTATCTCTCCCCAGTGTGTCCTCTGATCAGGATCCAGTCCCTCATTTTCTCAACTTGACAGTCAGCAGAAGGGCCTAAATTAGGATATTTTCCACTGGCAGGTTGAGTAAGCCCTGGCTGAGCTGACCCTGATAGAAATACTTAAGGAGCTTTGAGGGAGGATTAAGCAACTGCTTTTAATCTGGCTTCCTTCTGGGCAGTGTTGGGAGAAGATCCTGTCAGTGGGGCTGGGCTGAAGACTCATTGCCTCAGCGTTGTGTCTTCTGAGGAGAAATGCCTAGGGCTGGGGAGAGATGCATGTGCCAAAGGCAGGCTTGTTTCCCTCTTAACATCCCAAGAACAAATCCAGCTTCTATTTTCTCCCAATGTTGCATTCAGAGAGTGCTCTAATTTGCTTCTCTAGTGCTGTAATAAACACTCTGACCAAAAGCAACATGGGATGGGAAGGGAAGGGAAGGGAAGGGAAGGGAAGGGAAGGGAAGGGAAAGGAAGGGAAGGGTATATATTAGTTCACATGCTATAGTCCATCACCCAGGGAGGTCATGGCAGGAGTTCAAGGCAGGGAATGAAGCAGGGTGTGTGGAGGAAGTCTCTGCCTTACTCTCCATTGGTTACTCAACTTGTTTTTAAATACAACCCAGGACCTCCTACAATGGGCTGAGTTCTCCCATACAAACCACCAAAACACCCCTAAGGTCTAGTCTACAGGATAACACAGTGGAGGGAATAGCTTGGTGGGTGCTTGCTCTTCCCAGGTGATCCCAGTTTGTCTCAAACTGACCAAAGCTTAGCAGCAGCAGAGAAGTTGGTAGTCACGGATCACATGGCAATCAAGCAACTCCTAGACGTGCTTGAGCAGAAGAGTGAATCCTGGCAAATTCTAGAAATCTGAGAGCCTAAGAGTGTATTCCAGATAACGCCAAGTGGCCCAGTGGCCCTCAGAAGAGTAGTCATTCCTAACAAAGGCATCATCTCAGTGACAAACTTGAATCAGCATGATGCTTTCACAAATATCATGGCTTGATCTAAGGTAACAATGCATACCCCTCTGTCCCCTGATCTTCCCCGAATGACCTAGCATGATACTACTCTCTTAAAAGCCTTGAAAAAGAAGATAATTTTATTTTAGATCTATTTTATTGAGGGCATGTGTGCACATATGAGTGCAGATGTCCAGGGAGGCCAGAAGAGGGCAGCAGATCCCCTGGGGCTGGAAGTACAGACAGTTGTCTGCTATCCCACAAAGGTGCTGTGAAGTTCTTCCTGTGAGAGCATTAATCACTGAGTGACAGATGTGGTATTTTTATAGAGCCCTGGGGTAGGTCCTTTCTTAAACATACCAGATCTTAGAAGTTTTGTTAATATGAATCTAAGATAAAAGTAGTGAAAATCTGAGAGAAAAAGTTTTGTTGAATATTAAATTTAGAGAAGGAATTTAAAGATTATTTATTTTAACTCATCATTGACAAGTTAAAGCCTATGGGGTCCCAGGAACTTTCTCCCTAATCATATAACAACAGAAATGGATTCTAATTCCACCTGGCTTACATCTTGCCATAAAAATTTATAGACTTAAAAAGGTAAGGATTGTACAGGTCTTTGTTTTTGGTAACAGCCCTATGTAGTACCAGAGTTATACTTCTGTGCATCCTTTGAGACACCTTTCAACTGAGGGCTCAGGCCTAGTGTTTTAGTTCAAAGATCTAACCCTAGCAGTGCATACCACACAAGACCTGTCCTGTTCATGGTAAGTGCATAAATGTTAAAGCTGTCTATTTTATGTGTGAGCTGGCTGAATTTTCAAGGACTTAGTAATTACAAATATTTCTTCTAATTTATCCTGAAAGTGTTAGCTATTTTCTTTCTTTCTCTTGTGGTGTAGTGTCCATTTCCAAACACATCTGACTTTTGATACAGGCTGTGGGGGGGATTTGTAAGCCAAAGCCGGGAGCACACGGAGATGTGTCTCTTACTCTTGATTCAGCTGAGTCCAGCATTTTAGATTTTAACTTCAGTAGGCTAAGCAAGCCTGGCTGTGAATCTCTCCTGTTTTACATTCCCATCCAGGCTGCTCTGCATACTCTTTATCCCTAAAAGACTCAAGTGCATCATTGTACTTCTGAATTAATAATGTATCTGATTCACTGCTACTGTACCCTAAGCGATATGACCACAGGGCATATACCTGACATTTAAGACTAAGGATTAAGGATTGTTTCACATAGAACAGAATGCCCTTAAAGCTAAGAATCGTCTTTAGGGAGTCTGGAGAAGTGACGATTAAAAGGATAGCACTGCTTTTAAGGAAACAAGTAGCTGACCGTCAAATTGCCCTGTCTTTTTCTGCGGCCTGACCTTGAGATACCCTTGGCATTGCATGGCAACTCAATGACAGCTCCCATCAGAGGAGCCAGCCTCAGACTCCTCAGTGTGTAGTGTCTCAGCACACATTCACATCAGCAGTCGCAAGGAAGGAGGATCTCTATGTCCTACATCACCCAGCATTTGTAGCATCTTCACGGGCCTTGTCTCTCCCCCTGGAGCCCCTCCCTGCTGTTCCTTTAGCTTTAGTTTTCAGAGAAAACACATTGTCCAGCATGGAGGGCTTGGCCACCTCATTTAGTTAGCAATAATTACCAGCCCTCCCTGCACCGATTTGAGGCTCTCTGCTGCCCCATATGTCATTAGCTCGCACTGAATGACTGCTCGGTATTTCCCTAACCCCACGAGAACTGCGAAGGCCTTGAGGCCGATGCCAGCTGCTGCTGCTGGGTTTGAATTGTACCACTTACTGTCTTTGTAAATAAGGGAGAATCCCCTGACTGCACTTTCTTCCAAATGGAATTCTCACCACCGGCAACGGCAACACCGGAGGTGATGGACTTGGGGGCAGGGAGCTTACAGCACTCCCATTCTGTACACATTAGCAGCTTTTAGCACCCACCAGTTATTGACTGACACAGTCTGCGAGGGACAGTGGGCTCAAATAGTCCTCCTCACTGCAGAAGCCACCTTCACGCTGCACTGCTTATTTATGATGACTTCTAAGGAAAAAAATTTAAAAAAAATTTTTTTTCGGTCCTGTCAGTGTCTCTGGCATCTCTTCACAGGGTACTACAACTCTGGGCCTACATGATGTGAAGCCAGACTCTAGCTATCGACTTCAGTCATTTGGAAAACCACACTTAGAAGAGACCCTGCAGCAGAGTCACAAAGATTACTACCCTGTGACATAAACTAAAACATTCCTCTTTGCAAATTTATTCTTCCTGTAGGAGGCGTCATATCTCTCTTGGTGCTAATGTCTTCACTGTGCTTGTTGATAGATCCTTGGACCTGTGTAGAAGGATTAGGATGGGAGAAATCATCAAACTTATATCCAGTGAGGCACTTTCCAAAGACAAGCCACTCATTACAATGGCATTCATTCATTTATTCATTCATCTAGTAGCTGGAAATATGAATAACCATAATGTATAAAGGCCTGTTGCTGCAGCACTGTTTCTATTAATTAAATACGGTAGCCATGGTCTGTGTGTCTGTCCCTCTATCTAGCATTATTTAGAATAAAACAGGCTCTGTAAATGTGTCTCTGCCTCCTCCTAGCTCCTATAGGAAGCACTTCTTTGACCTGCCTAGAGATGCACAGCCCTCAGAAAACATTTATGCTATGTGTTCTGCATTAAGTTATGGGTTATGGGATGTTAAGGTCACAAAATTGTCAAACACGGGGATACCGCAAAAAGATCTAGAGCTAACATTTCTCCACTTTGGGACTGGAGATTGAGTGTAGTAGAAGAACACTTGCTTAGCAAACTCAAGACCCCGAGTTCAGCACCCAGTTCACAAGAACACCTCCTCTTTCTCTTTTCAACTGTTTAGGACCCTGCAATTTAGAAAGTTTAATTTATTTACTCAAAGTCAGAAAGCTAATTACTGATGTCTGTGCTTACTGTCTCCTGGCTATTCTTTCTTTTCTACAAAACTATATGACCCAAACCCATGTATTCATATGAAGAAGAGCAAATAGCCACCCTGTCCAAAGACATTCATCTCCAGCCACACACTGGAGTCCCTCAAGGGGCCATGCATGCAATACAAACCTGGGTGTCCCTCTGAAACATTAGTGTACTAGGTTTGGGTCCGTGCCTGAACATCTGAATGGCTACAAAGCACTATGAATGACTTTGTATTGGTTTGGGGATGAGAATGGGCTTGTCACTCACCTGTCTCACCACTATGTACCCATTTGTCCATCAGTCCATTCCCACTACACATTTCCGGAGACGTCACTTTGGCATGAGCAATGCACATAAAACGTCTCTGGAGTCGTCCATATCCAATGTCAGGAAGATTCCTCCTGGCCTTGGGTACGCTGCAAGTGCTTTTCAATGTCTTACTCAGTTATTAAACGTCACTAATGGGCAGGATTAGTGAGCATGCCTACGAGAGCATGTGGCTTCCATTTCCTGGTGCACAAGCCATTCAAGTTTCTGCTACCCTCCGATGGAAGCCTGCCTGTGTTGAGGGCTGTGACAGAAAACCACCAGGGACTCATTTCCCTTTATTTACTTTTAATTATAATTTTTCTGTGTGTCTCTGCCCTCCCGTGAGAGCCCAGCACCCTGTTAATGGGATTATGTGGTCTGAATGCCTCCGCGCACGTGCACACCGCTCCTCTGCCTCTGAATTTCACCCAGATAATTGATTTCTGTCTGTTCTCTGACACTTGCCTTCATGGCACGGGATGTTATTAGGGCCTTTGTTCCATTTTTGAGTGACAAAGCCTTTACAAGCTAGCCAAGCAAAGGCAATTGTTGCATCTCTCACTTTTCTTATTAACTAACAGGCGGCTTGAAACCCGCTGAGAGAAATAATAACATAAGCGTCTGCTTTGGGAGCAAAGTGAGTCCATTCAACCACAACAGCTTGGTGAGATTAACAAGGGCTGCTCCCTCCCGCATCCCCCAGAACCTCATCTCTAACAGTGCCCTCCATTTTCGGTCTCCTTCTGTTGCTTTCCCGTTACATCTCTGTCTGCCTATAGACACTCCTAACAGAAGACCACCAAAGCCAGTGGTCCATTGATAAATGGTGTTGTATGGCTTCCAAGTGGCATAAGAATTTTCCTGGTACCCAAGTGTGTGTGTTTTCATCTCCCTTCTTCTGGATAAAGATATTGTTCATTTCTTTGGGTGCTGTTGGTGCTTCTGTGTTTATCATCATAGCTGTGGACACACTGGTCATCATAATAGTGGGATACAATGTTCATCCTACCTGTGGATACACAGTGCTGTCATAGGTGTAGAGACACAGTGGTCATCCTACCTGTGGACGTGTAGTGATCATCATAGCTACGTATATCCAGTAGTCACACAGTAACTGAAAGAAGTCATTTTCAAACATAATGTGTTCTGCATGCTTGGTGTGTATGGCACATGTGCCTACTTTATGAGAAATTCTTCAAAGTGAGGACTATAGCCATATAGTGATTCTAAATGTCAGAGTTAGCAGGTCAGTGGCACTCTCACAACATTGATGGAAGACAATTTAGATAAAAAGAACACTTATGGAAAACTTCACTAGGTGTACCAGTTCTAAATGGATAAGGTTAGTACAACTGAACTTATTTCTTGGTATTTCCTGGAGGATGGGCCTCTGACTCACTCATGGATATCAAAATCTGGGGATGTTATATTTCTTTTACAAAATACCTTAATATTTACGTATAGTTTAGGAACATCCTCCATCGTGAGAGTGAATGTGTGTGTATGTGCTACACACGTGTTCATGTGTGTGCCCAGGCTGGCTCATTATTCATGATCCTCCTTTGCAAACTATCAAGTGTTAAGGAACGAGGCCCTGAACCCTAACACCTAGCCATTTGTGTATTAAAATCATCTCAAGATCACTTGTAATAATTAACATAATGTAAATGCTATGTCAATAAGTCTTCCCTGTTATTTTGGAAATCCTAACAGGAAAATTGTGTGCACTTTCATTACAGGGACAGTTTTGGAAGGGGTTGTTGACTTATTTTGTTTTGGTGATTTGCATTTTGTACTAGGGATCAATTCCGAGGTCTTGTGTACATCTGACACATGTTGTTCCACTAGCTACATCCCACCTCTCTTCTTATGGTTTTGACCTAAAGTTGCTTGAGGCTATAGATTCAGAGGCTCAACCATAGATGATTATAGTGAAATATGAAATATTCAATATTGAAATATGTGAGTCTGCACCTTGACTCTTTGCATATTTTTACTGGGTAAAGGCCTGCTCCTTATCTAGTGATAACAGGAATAGCAGCATGCTCATGCCTAGCCCATTAGGGACAGTAGGCAAGTTGTGAGTCCAAAGTCTTGTAGCTAAAGTGCATAAAGCTATAACATTCCTTTCATTTTC
Source organism: Tokudaia tokunoshimensis (assembly GCA_036184795.1). Classification (NCBI taxonomy): domain Eukaryota; kingdom Metazoa; phylum Chordata; class Mammalia; order Rodentia; family Muridae; genus Tokudaia; species Tokudaia tokunoshimensis. The sequence continues at coordinate 29,449,228 of BTHU01000008.1, read as the reverse complement.
TTCTTCCAAGCTCCCCATGTTTTCTCACGCTGTTGTCTCCTCTTTGTCATCCAGGCATCTGTACTGTCTTTGCTTCTATTTTCATTTCTTCCTACCCTGCTTCTTCCCCAGCCCCCTCTTCTCATTGTCATGGCCCTCTGGCCCTTCCACAATCCATCACCCTGTCCCCCAAAGATCCTCGTACAGCCCCTCTTGAATGAATGATCACTGTAAAGAATAGAATTGTTAAAATGCAACGATGTTTTCCGTGCACCAATGTGTAAAACGTACAACAGTAAAGAAGAATGGCACTAAATGAATTATGGTTTAAAGAATATACAAATTACCAACCTGTCAAATGCTATTGATGCGGGAATCAGTAAGAAGAATAAGACTGTGTGTACAGAGAGAGCTTTTTTCCTTTTGTAAAGCAAATACCAGCCTTTGTAACAGCTGGTTTCAGTGTCTTGAATGAGTAACTGATAAAAGCAAGGGAAGTAAGGACGTCTCCAATGAATCATTTTTCATCATGTCACTGGAATGTGTTACTTTTGTGTGGAGTTCAAATATGTTCAAATACTTGAGTGAAGGGCCCATTGCTTTCCTTTGGCTCAATGATGTCCTATAGGAGCAGGCAGATGAGAACTGGAAAATTATGAAACAAAAGTAGAAATGGAGGTGGGTTTTCAATATTCAGATACTGATTTGCATACCAGATAAAAGCAGGTTTGTCTGGAAAGCCACATCCATAGAGAAATGCCTCATTTACCTGAGTAGATTAAAAGGCAGAATGCATTTGGGTGGAGGACAGTCATCACACTCTGTTCAGTCTTTCTGTCTTTCCTTCTCTGTCCATCCTTTGTTTTCTTTCCTTTCTCTTTCCTTCCTTCCTTCCTTCCTTCCTTCCTTCTTGTCTTCCTTTCTCCCATCTGTTCTTCCTTCTTTCTTCTCTCTTTATTTTTCCTTTCCCTTTCTCTTTTGATACTAAGACATGAAAGAATGGGGTAATTCTTTCACAGAATTGGCAACATATTAATATTAGAAGTGAGATATAATACTGGCACAGTAATATATACTAATCACAAAACAACCTGAAGACAAAATTCTTTATTAACTGGTAAAGGATTTTTTTCTTCTTGGTGTTCTCTTGAGTGAAAATAACCCCCATAAGATCATACATTTTGGATATTTGTTCCCCAGTTAGTGGAACAGTTTGGGAAGAATTATGACATATGGTCATATTGGAGGAGGTATGTCTTTGAGGGAGGGCTTTGAGGTTTCAAAATTTTATGGCATCTCCAGTCTTATGGCTGTAGATCAAGATATAGGTTCTCAGCTGGGCATGGTGGTGTATGCCTTTAATCCCAATACTCAGGAAGTAGAGGAAGGTGGTGGATCACTGTGAGTTTGAGGCCAGCTTAGTCTACAAAGATAGTTCCAGGACAGCCAGAACAGAGAGAAACCCTATTTTGAAGAATCAGAAACAAAAACAAAAACCCAACTAACCAAACAAAAAGATGTAAGCTCTCAGTTACTCTTCTAAAGTCATGCCTGTCTGCCTGATGCTACACTCCCTACCATGATGGCCATGGACTCTAGGTTTCTGAAGCTCTAAGCCTCTAATAAAGCTCTTTCACAGAAATATGAAAGTAATTAAGACACTTCTGTAAACAACTTGGAAAGCAAACTTATCTGCTAGAGGTCGAGCAAATTTTACACAGGTTCTCACACTCCAGTCAGTCACACTTTCATTAAATTCATCTAAACCTTAGGTTTGCCTTTCACAGGAAGAATACATGACCATTACGTGTGCATAAAATTAGTGGTATGGAATAACTATATGATAAGCAGTCTAGCTTTCTTAGCTCACAAGAAATTCAAAGTATGCCTTGGTTAAATGAAGAATCTCCTGGCAACATCTGGTTCATCTTATTAAATATTTGTTTTTTTTTATCTGTTTGACAACTATTGGTAATAGTTCTAGACTTTGAAAGTGCTTTGTAAACTTCAGGTAAAGAGAAACATAAAAACATAGATTCATATTGCTATAAGTTAATTGAAAGGAGCTCTTCTTTATCATATTTGCAAACTCTCTGAATTTTTTTCTAATTACTTCATTGTATGTTACTTAAAATGGGAAAAACTAGAAATATAAAATAATCTTTTTTGCAATATAGATGACATCCAAATATAAAGAGCTGTTACTTTGGCCTTTGTATTCATTTAAAACATCCAAATACAGGAATTTAAACCCAAAGAGGGGATGCATAGAAAACTCCAATTTCTGTTTCTTCTTTTTGCTGTTCGACACTGTGTATGATTATAGTGTTGGTTGCACTTAAGTGCTTTGTTTTCCCCTGGGTTACAAACATCTAAGGGAGGAGGGAAGGGAGGGGATGAAGAGAATTGAAAAGAATTCTCAAAAGGCATTGTAAAGCACATCAGCTGAGCAGTGAGTTCGAAATGAATCTGAGGGAGACACACTTAATTTCTTCCCACACAGGTCTGAGGCTGAACAGAAAGACTTACCGGGAAGAACTGTATTTACCAGGAATGGCAAATTGTAAGGAGTCCTTAGTGTAGGAGAAAATGATCTAAGCCATTTGGTAGTAATTATCGCTTCTACTTGTGCAGCATGTTGTGGTCCATCATCCCTACACCAGCGACATAATTCAGCCACACAAATATTGGTTGAATACTCACTCAGTTCCCAGCATGGTGCATATTTTGGGAACATAAGATTCAAAGAAATCACAGTCCCTACTGTCAGTGGGTCACATTTCTTGAGAGGAAAGTGAAGAGTAGTAGGCAATTAATTCTGCTTGGGGTCAGATTTAAATCGACCCAGAATTCTGTATTTCTGTGAGAAGTCATTCTTTCAAACAACAAATATGATTTGCATGACTGCACTATGACAGACATTATGGTAGCCTATGAAAGGCTTGAATGATATGCAATTATAAATCAAGACAAACTGAATCACAAATAGAATTTCCTTGGACCGTGGCTCTTCCACTGACTAAGGAAGCAAGAGATTGTTAAGGCTTTAACAAACTAACAGACAAAAGAAATACATCCCAGATGGAATGACAGTTACAAACTTTTCTTCTGGGAAGCAGAACCCAAATTATTGGTAGAGAAGAGAGAGGAGCGCAGACATAGGTACAGAGAATGTTTGGTGCATTAGTTTGCAAGTAAGGTTATAATGAACTCTCAGAAAGAGTAAGGCTAGCGCTTCAGAAAGTTCTCACAGTCCCTAGAATTGCAAGTCTGAGGTCACCATGTTTATAAAGTCGATTAGTTCCTCTCAGGTTTGCAGAAAGTCGTCTTCCACGTGTCTCCTGTAAGGACCCTGGTAGTTTCCTAGCATTGTGGTGGTCTGTAGTTGTAGCACCACTGTCCGAGTTTGATTTCTATTGCTGTAGTAAACACCATGGACAAAGTAACCTGGAAAGGACAAGGTTCATTTCACCTTTTATGGGTTATATAGTCCATTATCACGGGAAGCCATCAAAGGAATCTATCAAGATAGTAATGTGGAGGCAGGAACCAAAGCAAAAACAGTGTAGCAATGCTGCTTCCAGATTATTTTATAAAACAACACAGAACTACATGGCTCACTGTGGCCTGGCCTTTCCTAAATCAATCAATATTCAAGAAAATGCCCCACAGACATGCCCACTAACCCGTCTGTTGGAGTAGATTCCTTAACTGAGGTTCTGTCTTTCTAGGTGACTCTAGTTTGTATAAAGTTGACAAAACTAACCAGCACAACTATGATTCTGACTTTGATTCATCCTTGAGTATGTATGTATCCAAATCTCTTCCCAGGAGCACGAGTCATGCTGCCTTGGGGGTCCAGGCTACACTGATATAACAATGAATATTGATTTAATTGTGTCTGAAACAAATATATATATATATATATATATATATATATATATATATGCATATATATATATATGCATATATATATCCAAGTAAGGCGAACATTCAGGAATGTACAGAGTTAGAATGTTAAGGTATAACTTTTGGTGGGGTGACACACTTCAATACTATCATGGATAAAGCTGAAATTGAGCTTTTGATGACTTAGAAAGCAGACATGGAATGTCAGAAGCTCATTTCTTTGTCTGAATATTTTGAGCTCAGGATCCAATACCCAGGTTTACATTTCTTTGCAGATTCATTTTGGGAAGGTTGTATGTAGGTGTGCTTACAGGTATGGATAGATGTGTGGAAGACTATTCTAGCTACCTGAGAGAAAAGTGATGAATTGGGGCTTACCAACAGGAAGAAGGTAGTAATTGAGAGGCTAATGATTAGAAAAAAATTTAAATCTGTTCTTCCTCATATGAGGGTCTTAACCTTTATATATATATATATATATATATAGATAGATAGATAGATAGATAGATAGATAGATAGATAGATAGAGATAGAGAGAGAGAGAGAGAGAGAGTAAATAAATGTATGTGCGAGTGAAAGAGAAAGAAACGGTACCATTAGGTGATGAGGGAGGACATGGAATACAAAAAAAAAAGATGAATAAAGGACAAGGATAAAAAGCTAATGTTTTTCCAAGTTTTAACTCTGTCATATATTTTTGTTGTTGTGTGATTGGGGTATAAACCATAAAAATGTAATTGATAGTTTAAGTGTAAAGTCCAAGGTGAAGTTTCATGGCTTCAGAATGGCTACTCTACCCATACATAAATTCACTAAGGCGTATAGACTGAGTCAGGCAAGTACTTGATTAAATGGCTTTGTGAATCTAGGTGATGATGCTTTTGTATTTATGTTCTTTATGATAAAGTGACTTTTATTTAACAACTTGCAAAAGGTTAGAAAAAGGACCGATAGGTAGATTCCAGTGGTTAAAAGACCAGGAGGTCAAGATTGAGAACTAAATACCAGTTTAAAACTCAGTCACATCTGGCAAAAAAGCATTTTCAGCGTAGTCATGGTTGTATACAGCTGACCACCTTTTAACATTCTGCAGAAGACATTGGGCAGATTCTGGAGCTGTCTGGATCTCAGAAATGAGGACTGAGCTAGAGATATGAATATTGCTATATGTATTCACTCATAAATCATGTTTGTGAACATAATGCTTTAGGGAGAATGTAATGGAAGAATGGGACAGGGTTGTACTTTGGCATCTTCCAGTTGCAGAGGACAATAATAAAAGAGTAAGTCTGCAAGGGAATCAGAAAAATAGTGACTAGTAAGGTACAATAAAACGGCCATATGGCTCAGAAAAAGAAAATACTTCAAACACAGCCATGGTTAATATATACAGAGTGAAGATGGGACAGAAGAGTTACCCATTTGAGATATAGCATGACATTTAATGTCTTATCACAGTGACACAGGCAATGGTTATTGTTGGAATATGAGGAGTCAATGACAGAACGGGACACAGTTTAATAAGTCACCATTAATTTGACATATCAGATTCAAAAGTGAGAGGAGAAACAAACCTAAGAATGCAGAAAGAGAAGGAGCCAAAGAAAATATTTTGAAAAAGAGAATATGCACATTATGTTGGTGCCAGAGTGTTTGTTTATACAAAAATAGTGAAGGGAAAGCTCAGGGTAAGTAAGTCTGGAGGAAATAAGACAAGTGAAACAATAAGGGGCCTGCAGCTGAAGGGGCAATGACTTCCTAAGATGTGCTAGACCTCTGTATGATTTGTATATGTCATACATATAAATCATATATATATTCTAACTTAAAGATGAATTCAGGAATAGCTCTATATGGTAGCTTGAATATGCTTGGCACTATTAGGGTGTGTGGCCTTGTGGAAGTAGGTGTGGCCTTATTGGAGGAAGTATGTCACTGTGAAGGTGGCCTTTGAAATCCTCCTCCTAGCCACGTGGGAGTTAGTCTTCTCCTGGTGGCCTTTAGATGAAGATGTAACTCTCAGCAGTTCCTGCACCATACCTGCCTGGACACTCCCATGTCCCACCTTGATGATACTCGACTGAACCTCTGCACCTGTAAGTCAGCCCCAATTAAATGTTGTCTTTTTAAGAGTTGCCTTGGTCATGGTGTCTGTTCACAGCAGTAAAACCTCAAGACACTAGTAACTATTGTCAACTTTTTTGAATTTTTTTCTTTTCCCCATGACTGTCAGGAATTCATACTATATATTTAATTCTATACTGCTTCAATCAATTTCTTTTTCTTTTTTCAAATCAATGCTTGTAGTTTGGTTTAGAATAAAAATTTTGTATTTTATTCAAAGTCTTTTTCCCTAGAATTCCAATTTCAGCTTACTGGCCTGGAGTATAGTTGTAGCTATGAACATGACCTGCTCACCTACTCCTTATGCATTCTACATTCTAATCTTTCCTGGAAAGGAAGGCAATAAATATAAAATAAAATAAAAGTCTCTGTCAAATAAAAGAGATGACTGCATTTGCATTGTAAGTTGTTAATTCTTAACTTCATAGTTTATTTTCTGCAGGCTTGGGGAAGGCAGGCAAAAATATAAGAGCTTAGAAATGGGAGACCAAACCCTAAATATTGTCTCTAGTTAATATCAGTTGTGTTAGAACAAGGGATCCATTACTTTTTCCAGTTGACCCTTGGCTAATGGCCTCTCAACATTTTCCTGGATTGTCTATATACTTTTCTCCAATGTATTGAGGACCACAGAGGCTTCACCCACAATTTTTCACCTTTATTTCCTTGTGGCCCATGGGCTATTGTGGAGAATCCTGAGTTGGCTTTTAAGGACTACAGGAGATCCCAGGGGAGCATTATGTGTAGTAGGAGCAAATGTAGTGTGCATGAGAAGAGTAATGCTCTTCTCATGCACACTACATTTCTTCCTGCTATTTATTCCCTAGCTTCAAAAATTCAAGCCAGGTCAGGAAGCTTCACAACTCACAGATAATTGAAGAGCTGGTTGATTGTGATAGACAACCAGTGGTTCTCTAAGCAACACTTACAGAGAGTCCTGTGACTTTTTCCTTTCTTCAAAACACCCTCACAGATGTGACATTCCTCAAATGTGTGGCCTTTTCTGTGTGGTCATAACACAAAATTGCTGGAGAAAGTATCTGAACCACAGTACCCATTTCCTTAAACCACAGAAAAGATAGTGGCTAATGAATCTGGCAAAATGAAGAAAAGTCTACTTACTTCTATTTTGTTTTGTTTTGTTTTTTGTTCTGTTTTTTGTTTTGTTTTGTTTTTAGCTTTATACAAGGGATATCAGTGGTGGAAGGTGAGGACAGAAGAAGATGTAATATTGTAATCATGTAAGACAAGCAACAGGCAATCTCCCACTACTCATGGGGGATCCACTAGATGTTAGTAATGACGTATTAGCATAGGGTCAATCTACCTTACTTCATGTCACTCAGCTGCTAAAATTCAAGTCTGGATTGCAGGCATATTTAGATTATGGCCCAATTCTAGATACCAGATAGATACCAGAGCAGTACAAGAGGCCTGAGGAGCCAGATCCTTTGCGAGGATGACAAGACTGCAATTGACAAGGTGAGCAAAGGGTTCCAGATGGTTCAGGAGGGAGGCATGATAAGAGAGGAGAAGGAGATTTTGACTGGCATATCAGATGATTTGAAGAACGCATCTCATGAAAGTCATTAGGAAGAAGCACAAAGCAGACAGCGAAGATGTTATGGCAAGAACGTGGGCACTCAAGTCAGTAATATCAAAAACAAATCAACTATAGGTTATGGAAAAAGCTATGATTTCACCAGAGAAGACTGAAGAGATTCCTCTGCCAAAGATCACTCAGGGGGGCAATTCATGAATGACGCTAGTGGCATTTCAATGTATATTTAATTTTTATGTGTATGTGTGAGTGTGTCCATGCATGTATATGGACATGCCGGTACCTCAGAGGTCAAAAGAGGATGTCAGGCACCCTGAAGCTTGAGTTACAGGCAGTTTGAATTGTGGTGTGGTCACTGGAAACCATACCCAAGTCCTCTGCAAAAGCAGCCAGTGTTCTGACCTGCAGAACCATCTTCCCAGCACCAGTTAGAATTCTGAGTAACTTATAGAAGTCCCAACACCTTTGATGAATGGGGGTTGACAAGGAAGTTAGGGAGCTGGCGGCAAGCGGAGCTGGAGGTGCGGTGATAAATGGCAGGGGCCTCCAAGAATCAATTTCAACAAGAGAGTGAGCGAGCACGGAAAGGCCAGTGGTAATCAGGAAGGACACATCCACACCTCTCCAGACTCGGAAGCAAGTGTCAGAATGAGGATATAAAGCTCGAGTGGGCAAGGGGGCAGGATGCTCAGTAGATGCACTGGCTTACTGTCTCTTAAGTCATGGAGTTGGTCCTAATGTTCTCTTGAACAATTTATGGCAGAAGTCCTCTGTATAGCCTGCTGGATACATAATGGATAAGAATAGGAGTTGGGGGGAGCAGAGGCCAGGGGAACAGGGAGTGGATAGGGATGGATCTTTTCATTTTGGTGCTATATAAATAAAAAGGAATAAAAAAAGGCAATGATAAGGTGGCTAATGATTGAGCCTCCATAGTCTCAAGAACCTTCAAAGAAAATGGCTACAGAGAAGGCTTAGAGGCCAAAGTGCTTGAGTCCGAAGCATGAGGACCTAAGTTTGATCTTATCGATCAAGTAATTAAAAAAAAAGTGAAATTGGTAACATGTGCTTGTGATCTTAATACCAGAGAGTATAAAAGGAAACTGGAAGATCATTAGGTTTCTCTGGCCAGGCTGCCTAGTCTACTTGGAAAGTGGTCTGGAGATTACAGGTGGAGACAGGTGAATCCTTGAGTCTCACTGGCTGGCTATCTCAGCCTAGTCTGCTTGGTAGATTCCAGGCTACCAAGCAACTTTGTCTCAAAAATAGAAAAAAAGACAGATCCTAAAGTTATCATCTGTTCTTGATATAAGTGCACACATATGCATACACACAAAAAAACTCAAACCCACATATGTACATATATACTTATGCATCTGTGCACATACAAAACACACACACACACATACACACATGTACACACACACACACACACACACACACACACACACAGAGAGAGAGAGAGAGAGAGAGAGAGAGAGAGAGAGAGAGAGAGAGAGAGAGAGAGAGAGAGAGAGAAATAAAAAGAACACTGCAATAATGTACAAAGATGTGACCACAAATGGCCAGATCTGGCTTTCTGAAGCTTCCATGATGCAAGCTGATGTGAGCAGCTTCCTTGCTCACAGAGTTCTGGCCTTCAGTTAGCCTATGTTCAGTTCCTGAAATGGCAGTGTTCCTAGAGTTTGCACTAACTCGTGTATATATGGATTATTTCTTTTGATCTGATCATTTAATAAATAATGTCGTGTACCTACATTGTACGAAACTATTTGCACATGAATGAAAGTAATTACTTCTAAATTCATGGTTCCTAAAGTCTATCTGAGAGGAGAAGAATAAATGGGGAAAAAAGGCTAACAAGTATAGAGCACATAAGAAGATAAGATTCCATCATAGAAAATTAAAAAGATATTCCTACAGGGACACTTCGAAAATATAAATTCTGAAAATTCCAAGAAGCAGATGTTTAAGGAATGGAGATTAAGCAATCTCAGCAGAGTGGAGAAAGAGAAATTTAAAACTGAGGGGAGTTTGCACACAGCAGCTTGATGAGGGATCCTTCTCTATCATGGAGAAAGGATTGTAGTGGTGGAAAGATGAGGTGGGAGATAGAAGGACTAAGAATTTGTGCTATTGGTGCTTGGGTCTCCTATTGCTATTTAAAATACAGTACCAGTCATTTCATCCCTTGGTGACCAATGCTTAATGGCTGTTTCTGCCAGGGAGAATATTTGTAGCCATACTTCATCCCTATTCTCATGTTCCTCACTGATTATATAGCATCACCCAAGACCAGGAAGTCAGGGTGTAGTAAAAGCTGATGCTCACACTCTACGCTCATCTTGAAACTCAAGCTACATAGAAGGTAAATTGCAGGTATCTGGTGCCATTATTCAATTTGTCATGTCACATTCTAATGAAATGATCAAATTTTATGGACAGTTACCTTTCTAATTTCTAAGTTCGCCTTTTTTTTTATTCTTCAGACTGTGATCTTTGTACTTAAAGCAGTCCCCTGCCATCATTAGGTGATAATATCCCCCAGGTCTCCCATCACCAGATATTGGCACACAAGGAATACATCTTTCTGTTTCCAGATTCTTGCTTCTCTGCATTTTTCTGGAAGCATTGCAGAATGGTGAAAGTCCATGATTCTGGAGTCAAATCATCTGAGTTCAAATATCTGGTTCAAAACTTAACTAAGTGACCTTGAGAAGCTATTCATTCGACATGCCTCATTTTTCTCATCTTTAAGGTGAAGAGAATAAAAGCAACTGCCACATGGAATAAGTTTAGGTCTGAGTAAGCTGATTCATGCCAAGTACTTACCATAGTGCTGTTTGTTGCAAGTGTACAGTGATTTTCTATTTGTTTCATTAGTACTTGTGCCATGACTGCCATTGCTATCACCACGACTATTACTGCAACCCCCACCCCCATCAACAATAACATCATCATGACTTTGACTACCATCAATAACTATTACCACCGTCACCATCACAGCAAACCACCACCAATAACATCACCATAACAATGACCATCATCAATCACTATCACCATCACCGCCAGAACCAACAACAGCATCTTCACCATAACTGCCACTTCCACAAATCACCACCATGGCCGACATCAGTCATTACTACTGACTCCCTCATCACAACACCAGCCCTGTTACAATCACCACCATCAGGATCATCGCCCCGGACACACCAGCAGCAGCAGCAGCAGCAAGATGCCACTGTTAATCTCAGACTGATCATTACTGTCTGCCTCCACATTTCACAGGACCTCTTCACAATACATAAATAAATACAGTTTTTACACCCTGGGTTCTTTTATCTCATGTTCTCAGTGACTTAAGCTCTATTGTACCTTCAAAGTATCAGGATACCTACTTCCTGTGTTTAGATTTGAAACTGTCTGTTTAGTGTTGTTAATGAGATTTTTTAAAACGTTAAAGGCAGCAGAAAATGTTCCTTTTAGCCTCCTGTCTAGGACACCACCATGAGTACTGTGTCTGGGTCTCCGTGTCTTTTTCTGTTTATCTTTTACACACACTTACATAAACATTCGAAGTTCAAGGATATGTCATCTTCTTGATTCTTTCAATACCAAAGACTCAATGAGCAGACGGGAACTTCTAGCACTCCAGTCCTCACTACCTCTTGGAGCAAACCATTGTGTTTTGGGGGCTTACTTTTTTTATTGAATATAATCTTCATTTACATTTCAAATGGTAAAACTTTTCCTGGTTTCTCCCCTCCCCAAAACACCCAACTCCTCTTCTCACCCCCTGCCTCCAAGTATATGCCCCTCCACCCAAGCCACTCCCACCTCCCCCCACCCCCCCTTGATTTCCCTTTGTTGGGGCATCTATTGAGCCTTCACCTGACCAAGGACCACTCCTCCCACTGATGCCCTACAAGGCATTCCTCTGCCACATTTTTGGCTGGAACCATGTGTACCCCTTGGTTGATGGTTTAGTCTCTGGGAGTCCTGGGGTGTCTGGGTGGCTGACATTGTTGTTCTTCCCATGGGGCTGTAAAACCCTTCCGCTCCTCCAGACCACCCTTCAACTCCTCTGTTGGGGACCCCATGCCCAGTCCAATGGTTGGCTGCTAGCATCTGCCTCTGTATGTGTAAGGCTTTGACAGGACCCATCCAGAGACAACCATGGCATGTTCCTTTTGGTATGCACTTTTGGCATTCAAAGTAGTGTCCAGGTTTGGTGACTGTTTATAGGATGAATCCCCAGGTTGGGCAGTCTCTGGGTGGCCTTTACATCAGTTACTGCTCCACACTTTGTCTCCATAATTGCTCCTGTGAGTATTTTGTTCCCTTTCTCAGAGGAACCAAAGAACCCTCACTTAAGTCCTCCTTCTTCATGAACTTCCTGTGCTGGGTGAATTGTAACTTGTTTATTTTGAGCTTTTGGACTTTTGTTGTGAAGAATAGCTTTTGCTTTCTTTTGTGATTGGATTACCTTGCTCAGGATGACACTTTCTAGTTCCATCCACTTGCCTAAGAATTTCATGAATTCATTGTTTTTAATAGCTGAATGGTACTCCATTGGGTATATATACCACAGTTTCTGTATCCATTCCTCTGTTGAAGGACATCTGAGTTCTTTCCAGCTTCTGGCTATTATAAATAAGGCAACTATGAACATAGTGGAGCATGTGTCCTTATTACATGTAGGAGCATCTTCTGGGTATATGCCCAGGAGTGGTATCGCTGGGTCCTCAAGTAGTACTATGTCTAATTTTCTGAGGAACTGCAAAACTGATTTCCAGAGTGGTTTTACCAGCTGGCATTCCCACCAACAATGGAGAAGTATTCCTCTTCCCCACTTCCTCTCCAGCTTCTGCTGTCCCCTGAGTTTTTCATCTTAGCCATTCTGATTGGTGTGAGATGGTTTGTATCTAGAAAGTGGTCCATTTCTCCCAGATTTTCAAACTTTTTTGAGTATAAACTCTTGTAGTAGTATCTGACGATTTTTCAAATTTCCACAGTTTCTGTTGTTATGTCTCCCTTTTCGTTTCTGATTTTATTTGGGTAGTGCTTCTGTGCCCTCTGGTTAGTCTGGCTAAGGGTTCATCTATCTTGTTGATTTTCTCAAAGAACCAGTTCCTTGTTTTGTTGATTCTTTGTATAGTTCTTTTTGTTTCTATTTGTTTGATTTCGGCCCTGAGTTTATTTCCTGCCATCTACTCCTCTTAGGTGTATTTGCTTCTTTTAGTTCTAGAGTTTTCAACTGCACTGTCAAGCTGTTAGTGTAAGCTCTCTCCATTTTCTTTTTGGAGGCACTCAGAGCTATGAGTTTTCCTCTTAGCACTGCTTTCATTGTGTTCCATAAGTTTTGGTATGATGTGTTTTCATTTTCATTAAATTCTAAAAAGTCTTTAATTTCTTTATTTCTTCCTTGACCAAGCTATTGTTGAGAAGAGCATTGTTCAAAGACCACGTGTATGTGTGTTTTCCATTGTTTTTGTTTGAGCTTAAGACCAGCCTTAGGCCATGGTGATCTGATAAGGTACATGGAATAATTTCAATATTTCTGTATCTGTTGAGGCCCATTTTATGACCAATTATATGGTCAATTTTGGAGAAGGTACCATGAGGTGCTGAGAAGAAGGTATATTCTTTTGCTTTAGGGTGGAATGTTCTATAAATATGTTAGATGCATTTTGTCCATAACTTCAGTTAGTTTCACTGTGTCTCTGTTTAGTTTCAGTTTCCATGATTTGTCCATTGTTGAGAGTGGGGTGTTGAAGTCTCTCACTATTATAGTGTGCGGTGAAATGCGTCCTTTGAACTTCAGTAAAGTTTCTCTTATGAATGTAGGTACTCTTGCGTTCGGAGCATAGATGTTCAGAATTGAGAGTTCATCATGGTAGACTTTTCCTTTGACCAGTATGAAGTGTCCCTCCTTTTCTTTTTTTGGACAACTTTTGGTTGAAAGTCAATTTTACCCGATATAAGAATGGCCACTCACACTTGTTTCTTGGGACCATTTGCTTGGAAATTTGTTTTCCAACCTTTGACTCTGAAATAGTGACTGCCTTTGTCGCTGAGGTGGGTTTCTTGTATGCAGCAAAACCTTGGGTCCAGTTTACGTATCCAGTCTGTTTGTCTATGTCTTTTTATAGGGAAATTGAGACCATTGATATTAAGTGATATTAAGGAAAAGTGATTGTTGCTTACTGTTATCTTCTTGGTTAAAGGTGAAATTCTGTTTGTGTAGCTATCTTCTATTGTGTTTGTTGAAAGATTATTTTATTGCTTTTTCTACGGTGTGGTTTCCCACCTTGTGTTGGTATTTTCCACCCATTATCCTTTGTTGAGCTGGATTTCTGGAAAGATATTGTGTAAATTTGCATTTGTCATGGAATGTCTTGTTTTCTCCATCTATGGTAATTGAAAGGTTTGCTGGGTATAGTAGTCTGGGCTGACATTTATGTTCTCTTATGGTCTGTGTGACATCTGCCCAGGTTCATCTGACTTCCATAGTCTCTGGTGAGAAGTCTGGTGTAATTCTAATAGGTCTGCCTTTATATGTTACTTGACCTTTTTCCCTTACTGCTTTTAATATTCTTTCTTTGTTTAGTTCATTTGGTGTTTTGATTATTATTTGTCTCCCGAGTTTCTGTTCTGGTCCAGTCTGTTTGGAGTTCTGTAGGCTTCTTGTATGTACATGGGCATCTCTTTCTTTAGGTTAGGGAAGTTTTCTTCTATAAATTTGTTGAAGATATATACTGGCCCTTTAAGATGTAAATCCTCACTTTCTTCTATACCTATAATCCTTAGGTTTGGTCTTCTCATTGTGTCATAGATTTTCTGGATGTTTTGGGTTACAAGCTTTTTGTATTTTGCATTTTCTTTGACTGTTGAGTCAATGTTTTCTATGGAATTTTCAGCATCTGAGATTCTTTCTTCTGTCTCTTGAATTCTATTGTTGATGCATCTATGACTCCTGAATTTTTTCCAAGGTTTTCTATCTCCAAAGACATCTCATTTTGTGATTTCTTTATTGTTTCTACTTCCATTTTTAGATCCTGGATAGCTTTTTTTTCCAGTTCCTTCTCTTGTTTGTTTGTTTTTTTCCTGAAATTCTTTAAGGAATTTTTGTGTTTCCTCTTTAAATGCTTCTACCTTTAGACCCATGTTCTCATGTGTCTCTTTTAGGGATTTTTGTGATTCCTCTTTAAGGGCTTCTACTTGTTGACCCCTGTTCTCCCGTATTTCTTTAAGGGATTTTTTTGTGTTTCCTCTTTCAAGGGCTTCTACCTGTTGACCCATGTTCTCCTGTATTTCTTTAAGGGAGTTATTTATGTCCTTCTTGAAGTCCTCCATCAACATCATGAGATGTGGTTTTAAATCTAGTTCTTGCTTTTCCGCTGTGATGGAGTATCCAGGATTTGCTGTTGTGGGAGAACTGGATTCTGATGGTTCCATGTTGCCTTGGTTTCTGTTGGTAATGATCTTGTGTTTGCCTTTGGCCACTAGTTATCTCTGGTGTCAGCTGGTCTTGCTGACTCTGACTGACTTCTCTATCCTGCAGGCCTGTGTAGCTGTACTCCTGGGATTCCCTTTCTCTCAAATGGCCTGCATACAGCTGGTTCTCCAGGAAGTATCAGGAGATGTGGTCTTCCCTGTTGCAGACTTGGCAAGGGTTGAATGCCCCATGCAGTGCTTGTTCTCAATGCCCGGCTGCTGTGAATGCCTTGCTGCTGCCAGTTCTCTAATGCCCTGCTGCTGCAGGTTCTCTACAAAGTATTAGGAAGTGGGCTCTTCCCCGTGGCAGAAGTGGCAGGGGTCTACCACATCAGAAGGAATGGGGCAGGTGGTGGAGAGGGAGGAGGGAGGGGTAGAAGGGATAGAGGGGGGCTTACATTTTTAATGAACAATAGTGGATTCCAGGAGGTTGCAGGACTTATGTACATCTCTAAAAGCTAATGAGTCCTTAAATTGTGATACTTTGCTCTTGGTTACAATGCCTATGAACACACTGGATTCCTTTAAGGCCATGCTGGCCATGAGAGAGCACCAATGTCCCAGTTTTCTGAACCAACACAGCCATGAGATAAAGTGCCCATGGCTAAACACTATCTAGGCTGAGCTTCCCTGCTTTCCAGGCCCAGGACACACCATATGTGAATACTTAAGCGAGTTCCTGCTTTAGTCTGGAAACTTCCTAGCTTCTGTAGACCAGGACTCCTGGAAGCCTATAGAGGCCCCGTGCCTCTTATACAACTTCTCCTTTCCCATAAGTTTCTGAGAGCATCTCACACAGAAGTATGACCAAGGGAGGAAATCACACATCCATGTCCTCACACTTCCAAGGAGAGAATTTGGAGCAGTGTCCATGCTATATAATTCTCAGGAGGAAATTTAGTAACCGGTATTAACCTTAGATCCAAATAAAAAGCCGAATTTTAACTGATGACTCTCAGAGAAGCCCAGTGTTCAGATTGTCTTAGGGTTGACATTTACCTTTAAAATATTCATGAGGGCATATAAGATATGGAAACTAATCTACATGCCTGGAGTACTGAGTGAGAAATCTGAGTTTCTAGCATGTACTTATGGGTAGCTCTCCTCTCCAACAGAATTTCTCTGTATACAGAGAGATGACTAACAGAGAATATTTCATTCCATAACTTTCTCCACTTCCCAAACTATCCAGGCATATGGGTCACACACACTCAAACTGAGTCTTCAGTACTCAGACCATACTCTGGATGTTAAAGGAGGCAAAACTCCAGAGCTCCCATGATGCTTTTTCTTTTCACTATTAGGTTCAGAGCAATAGCTTCACTTGGTGATTCAGAGTTAATGGGGGAGAGAGACTTCAGGTGCTCAGATCAGTAGATCATGTGTATAGCATTTGGCTTTAAAAAAATATCATTGAACTAGAGACTCACTTCTAAGGAATAACTGAATATCCCACAAAGACTGGATGCATGCATTTGTTCAATGATGGCAAAAAGGACTCACACTCAAAGTAAGGCATTTACCATGAGCTCTATTTCTGTTACCAACAGAGGGTAAATTGTGTCTCAGTTAATTTCAGTGACCCTTGAAAACCAATCTGATTTTACTCTCAGGTCAGATATGAGGTGGTGGCTTAGGTTGGGACTGGCATTGACATGGGTCTACCACTCATGTGGATAAATTGCAGAGAGTTGTTTGTTTGATGCAGACAGGGTCTTACTACTTACTATATAGCTTTCCTTGGCCTGGAACTCTCTATGTAGATCAGGCTGACCTGGAACCCACTATGTAGACCAGGTTAGTCTGAAATTCACAGAGAATCTGCCCACCTCTGCCTCCCAAGTGCTGGAATTAAAAGTATGAACAACTATGCACTGTCCTGGTGAGACTTTTTAAGTCTCAGGCTCCTCTGTGCGTGAAAGATATACTGATAGTTCCTTTTCTGAGCTAATTTGGGGATTCACTGATGACAGTTATATATACATGTGCATGTACATATGTCCATAGGAATATATGAACTTGCATATGCATGAATGGGTGGATATCAATATGTATGAAGTTACATATACAAATATACATACATTTAACTGGATAATAAAGAATATTGCATTTTATCCAAGTGGTAATCTAATTTTCAAATTTAATTTAAGCTAATCTGTTTTGTCCCTTTGTTTTAATGAATTTTTTTCCTTTAGTAATTATGGGCTAATTTTCTATTGCTCAGAAGGTGAATGATATATTTATGAGATGACAGGATGGAAATAGGTTTTGAATGATAGCATAGCACCTAGCTCTGATAATATTATGGCTGTATTTTAAGTCATTGTTTATAAATACAATTCTTCTCAAATGTGTTAGATCATAAGTGTCCACACAGTTTACATGGGTATCATAGATTTTTTTATTGTAGAATTGTGAAACAGTGCAGGGAATATGGCTTTGATCACTCAATTGAGGTATGTTATATGTCATGTTCTATGTCTACCATTGCTACCAATAGCTGACATCAGATACCCAATGGGCTCCAGGGTACATACTCGTTTCTTCACTGAACATATATCTTCTTGCTATTTGCTCAGTATTGTTTTCAACACAGAGGAATATATGAACAAAGCAGCTACCCAAATATTCTTGCCCTCATCAACTTTTGGTGTGCAGATTACCGTATTATCAGGGTGTTTTACAGGTGGGGATGGGTCTTTTGTGTCACTTTGACCACTTTGTGCTCTGGGGCTCAGATAAGAGCCATGTCTGTGGTTTGTAAGTCACCAGTGAAAAGTTTACTGAGGTACATATAAGTTCACCAGATACACATGTGCATGTATGTCTTGGAGACTATGACATTGTAAATTGTCCCCTGGAATGCTGCTGGTTGTTAATTTCAAGCTGTCTCATTTGAGCAATTAGAATCTTCACAATACATGTCAATGATAAAGGGCTCTCCTCTAGAATGCACAAACAACTTCTACAACTCCAACATAACTCCAACATAGGCAAGCACTCAAAGGGTCTGGGAAAATGATTTCAATAGATATTTCACAAATAATAATAACTTAGTGTCACCAACAGGTAAATATATATTAAAAGAATGACAATATGCTATGAACTATCCACAAACATGTCTTAAATTTAGAAAGACTAATGATAATAAGTGTTGGTGAGGGAAAGTAGAACAGAACACTGTTGCTGGTAGTCCAAATTGGTACAAAAAAACTTTGGACAATTGTTGAGAATGGTTAATCATGGACTTCACATTAGTCCTTGCATTGTAGATTCTCTATACACAGATTTTGCAAAATACAATTTATACAGATGTTTGTAGTTGTTGTGTTTGTTTTCTCCCCAAAGTAGAAGCAACACAGATGCATGCATATTAGATAGATATCTGGACTGGGGCATAATCTTCCAGTAATAATATGCAGTAGCACAGAGAAGGACATAGATACCATTTGAGCCAAATATGTCAGATATTAAAGGAAAGAATCATAGCCTGCCATTCCATTTATCTGGAATACAAACACAGTTAAAGTTGAACTATTCACAAGGAGCAAATCAGTAAGACTTCAAGGAGCTGAATTGGAGAGGACAAGAGAACAGCTCCTAAGAACAAGCAAGCTCTCTCCTCAACTAGCACTAGTAAAACAAGATTCTTTCCAAGCTGTTAAACTATAATTTATTTATTTTTCTACATATATATTTTATGTTAGCATATATTTTATTTTAAGGTGGTTATAATTTTATCATCTTTCATCTGTTGGCTATTCTTCTTTTCCCCCAAATATTTCTTGCGAAGTCATTAAACAAGTTGGAGAGCTTGTGGAAAGAGAAACTCTTGCTCTCTTTACCTTTAAGTCTTCATGGATCAAACCAAGGATTAGATGAGAAAATGTGTTCTGCATAAGCCATGGCACAGCATAGTGCCTGATATGTGCTATAGATGGTAAGTGGTTGATGGGACGATAAAGGGATGAGGGAACTTGCCTAAATCACTTAATTTTGTCTCTGTACTACTTGGTAGTTTACTGAAGCCTGGAAATTATAACTCACTGAAGTGGTTTTGCAGTTAGCTTCTTCTCTGCATGACTCTCTTCACATGCTGAGTGATTGGACTTCTCCGAGTTGCTGCAGGAATCGGTGGCCCAGAAAGAGACACTTCATTATTTTAAACATATGAAAAATTGTTTCATTCCTCAGTGGATTATTCAGTACTGCTTTACTAATTACTCTGGAACTTCGATTTTTTTTCTTTTTTTAGAAAAGCGTAGGCACTTGTTTGAGTAAATTCTTATTTGAGTAATTAGTTGGATCAAAATAATTGCGTAAATTAAGAATCCTTTAATAGACATCATTTAGGTGTCAGTTGGATTTGCTTTTGCCAATGCATAACAAGCTCATTGTGTGATTAGAAACCAACTTGCCATTCCTGAAGGGATCATTTATAAAACAAAAGAAAATCTCTTTTGAGCCTCTAACAGAATCCATTCTAGTCCCTTCTAAGAAACTAGAAACTTTTTTTGCATCCGTCTTTAAACTTGAGATTATTGACAAAAATTTAAACAAGAGGCAAGGTACGGAGAAAGAGTATGTATATTAAAATTAGAAAACACTGTTGGGGAAGAGATAGGTACATTCCTATCAGACTGAGGCGGGAACCCCTTCATAGGCGATCCCTTCCACACAGATTCCTGCCAAGCATAACTTTTTTCAAGATAAAAGTCAGTGAGCACATTCAGTGTCAAGCTGCCTTTCACCCCTGCCCTTCGTTAAACAGTTAGTGACTCTTGGTGCTGGGTTTTTTTGTTTTGTTTTGTTTTGTTTTTGTTTTTTTTTTATCCAGTACAGATCTGAACCATATTCTTATAATATGGGTTCTCACAGATGATCTGTTTGAGCTAATCAGGATGGTGCATGCCTTTAATCACAGGACTCAGGAGGCAGAGGCAGGCAGATCTCTGCGAGTTCAGGGCCAGTCTGGTTTACATAGTGAGTTATTGATCTGTTTGAGTGATGGCCCCAGTGTTTGAAGGAAGTAACTATTGAAAGGTGACTCAGCCAAACATAAGTGAGTTAATGCTTGCAAGATTCACAGCCAGACAGATCCTGACTGACAGGCCTTTTTCTGTTTTGTAACCTGAAATTTTTTTCCCATTGATTAAAATAGCCCATGACTGAGTCTTGGAAATTCTTTTACTAGATTTCCCTTTGGAGAACCCTGGTCATCCCTTAGAAAGCTGTTCTAGAACAAGCCCAGCTGGAGATTCTTAGCTTAGCCTCATCTGCTGGATGGGAAGAGTCACGGTGTACCCGAAAGCCCTGAACAATCTGTGAGGCTGAACACCCATTAACCACTACAAGGTGGGAGTCCACACAGGAGTGACCACAGTACCTTATGGGCACAGGTGACTCTTGGTGGTAGCATTCCTGACACTGAGACACGTGTCCTAACCGGGAACAAGTTTAACTGGCTGAACTAGAAAGGGTTGTGTATAATACCAGGTTTTATATTAAACAAAAATAAATTTTCTCTAACGCGAGTTTTCAGACAGGTTGTCCTAATATATTAACTTCTGTCTGTGTTTTGAATAGTCAATTTCACGGTGAAATGAGTTCTTAATAATATATTTACCACCTGGGAGAAATCTCCCAGCCATCTGGAAAGGAGAGGGGATTTAGTGCCTCCAAACAGAGATTGGATTTTTTTGCAGTTATTTATTTATTTCTACGTCAGGTAAGAAGTGGGAAGTGTGACTTTGCCCCTACACTGCCGCTTCAGGGGTGGGTGTAGACTGCACAGGCTGTGAGCATGCTCTGTCTGCCTCTCTGGGAAGTCTGGATTTGTGATCCATGTCAGGCATGCGCAGTCTTTCAGCGTGCCAAGGGTCCTCAAGGATAGTCAGGTGTGGTGATAATTACCGGTGAGAAGTGCAAGAACAACAAAGATCTACATGCACTTTTGTTTGTGTTTTGAATTGTTATGGGAGTACCAGAAGGGAAAAGGCAGAGCTGGGACCCCACATGGAAAATAGCAGGTTCAAGTCCTGGATCTGTCTTAGGTTGCTTGTAAAAGACATTCACCACCAAGCCTGGAGACCTAGGTTCAATAGGATGAGCATAGTAGGAGAGAAGAGAATCAGCTCCTTCAAGCTGTCCTCTGGCCTCCATAGGCACTGGCATACACAGCCAACATCCTCCTCTCCAGTGTGTGCACACGCGCGCACACACACACACACACACATACATACACACACATGTGTACATGCACACACACACAAGTTTAAAGATTTTTAAAGTTCTGTTTGTGTAAAAATAGTATGATCAACTTGATTTAGTAAGTAGTTGTGTAACTGACTGAATAAAATGAAACATAAAATCTTCTGTTATTCACTTGCTTAGTTAGTGAAAAGATCTACTAAGCAACTATGAGGTAGCAAATATTCATTGAAGTGTTTTATAAATGTCTATGAATGAAAAAAAAATGTCCTGTTTGAGTTTTAAGTTTTGAGACAGGGTAAGAAATATACTAGATATTTTGGGAAGAAGTGTCTAAGCCAGTAGTCTACCACTCCTGAGCTCTAAGAACACTGGATGCACAGACAGGCAGTCAGGGTGCACAGTGGATAGACAGACAGTCAACATGTCTGAAATTGCCAGGAAGAGAAATTAATGAGTCAAAGTAATAAAAGCAGGATACTAGAATAATATTTGTAAAGGCATAGACTTTGAGTCTAAGAAATCAACAGATACTAGAGTGTTTTGCAGAGAAGAGCAATACAATTTCACTTATATAGATGGGTAATAAGGCTTGTGTTGGGAAGAAGTCTGAATGAATATGAGAATCTGTGAACAGGAAGGAAGAAGTGAGTTAAGAAGCAGGATAGCCATGCAACTGTAGACAATGGCCAAGTCCAAGGAGGTAGAAGCAAAGCTGTTAAAAGGTGGACAGTTCCTAGGACTGCCCCCTTGCACAAGGAAACCGGAAGTGAGAGGGGACGAGGAATAAAGATTGCTTTGGGGTACTGAGCCCATCAACTGGAGGAGTGGACTGTAACCATTTAAGAGGCAAAGGCTGTATGATAAAGAGTTGTGTTCTGAGGAACTATACCTAGTATCAGGGTGATGTCAGGGTGAAGGCAAAGAACCAGACAGTTGTATACTTGCCCTGGCTTGTCTCAGGTGTGTTCATTTAAAAACACCAACGCATTGATGCTCTGTGCCATTCTGTAATTAAATAAGAAGCCTAAGACGAAAATGAAGCTTAAGAAATGACCATTGGATTGGAATCAAAGAGTCTAACAGAAACCCTGAGAACATACAAATATGTGGCAAGAAAAAGAGAGACTGCTGTTTTGCAGAGGGCTTTGCTTATTTGATTTTTATTTTGTTTCCTTGCAAGGAGATGACAGAAGAAAAGAGTTTTATAAAAAAGACTATGTATTGATGAAATTGGCCAGGACGAGAGGATGGAAAAGGCCATTGAAGGAAGAACACAAGGAATGAGACTGATATCCTGTGGGGGACAGGAGGAGGCCTGCATTCCCCTAAGGCAAGGGTGTTGGTGTCTGTGTCAAATCAGAAAGGCAAATGCAGGGCGTTGAGACTGAGAAAGTCCTCGCTAACTGCTCTAGGTTGCTTCTGAACGAGGAAATGAAGGCAACAGACAAAGCTGAGGATACCAGAAGGTGACAGGTGTGAAAGAAGGGACAGAAGCCTTCAGAAGAGCCACCTTGGGAAACAGGCAGAGGAAGGAACTAATAGAAAAGTGTGATTGTCTGGCAGCACGAGACCCATGTGAGAATTTGATAATTACTTTAAAGTGAGACCACTCAATTTATGGTCAGTTAAATAGATTAAGGACACAGTTCTGAGACATTTTATAGGTCCTCAATTCGTCTTGACTCTGGAGATATAAAGATGAATAGGAGGTGTTCACTACCTTTACAGAACACACAATCCTGGAAGAGGCTGAAATATGAAGCCAATAACTGCAATAAATTGTAATAATTCTATAATCAAGTTATCCTTATTGTTTTGGGAAGTACTGCCAAGGGCTGTTGCCAAATATAGTGACCCAGCAAGGAAGTGCATTTCACATCAGATGCAGAATACCTTCTTCAGTAATAGGAATTGTGCTCCTTCCAGATGTATTTATGAAAGGAGCAGTCTGGATGAGGCATTAATGGCAGGTAATTTGTGCTTAGCTATTTTTAAATTAGCAGAAACTACAATCACCTTAGCAAAATTTAAAAAGCCAGAAATCCAGGCCATATCTACAGCAGTCAGTTATAATTTTTTAACATCCCTTTTGTTTCCAAGGTATAGCCAAGGATAAACATTGTTGATGTTGGCAGACAGATTTTTATTTAATCAGAATAAGGAAAGGGAGATTTGGGCAATGCTGTCACATATGGAGTGAGAGAGATCAGTTGAAAGGCCTGGAGAAGAAAAAAACCACCCAAACTAGCCAAGCACTGTGTCTTAGACAGGGTTACTATTGTTGTGATGAAATACCAAGACCAAAACAAGTTAGAGATGAGATGGTTCTTTCCATTTATACATCACAGTTCATCATCAAAGGAAGTCAGGACAAGAACTCAAGCAGGGTAGAAACCTGGTGGCGGGAGCTGATGTAGATGCCATGGATGGATGCTGTTTCCTGGCTTGTTCCTCATGGCTTGCTCAGCCTGCTTTCTTAATGAACCATACCACCAGCCCAAGGATAGTTCCACCCACAATGGGAGGAACCTTCCCCCATCAATCACTAATTATAAAATGCCCTCCAGGCTTGCCTACAGTTTGATCTTAAGAAGAGTTTTCAAATGAGGCTTCTACCTGTCTGCTGAATCTAGCTTGCATCAAGTTGGTATAAAACTAGATAGTACACCCAGCAGGCAATGTTTTGGAGTCACGGGGGTGGTCTGGGGGTGAATGTGGAGGACCAGCAAAGCACCTAGGGATATAAGAAAGAACAGGTGCCAATCAGAAATCTGGAAGAGGACTTCCATAGGGCAAGGTCTGGCAACCAAGACAAATTAAAGTGTCCAGAGACTCTGAGTGACCTTTAGTTACGAGCCACACTGGAAGGAGTAGATTTCCTGATTGTTCCGATAGCATTGATGGATTCCCTCTCAAGCTGGGGCAAGGAGTGGGAAAGGGATTGAATGTCTCATTGGATGGTTTTAGGACTCAAGTGGGGAGCAGACAGGGAAATGATTTGTCATGTTTTGTGTGGCATTTTACTTGTTAGAATAGTGTGTGGTCTTTGGGACATGTTTGTCCATGAAAAGCCACTCTCACTTGATTATGGAACATTAGGGTCAGAATGGGATGCTATTCAAATATTTTCAACTGAGGTTGGTTTTGCTGTGTGTCTCAGCTTGGCCAAGCTCATCTGTTTTATGAGATCTAATGCAATTTGCAAGCTGTGGTTTCTGCTTCATGTAGCAAGTCAAACAGCTCTCACCTCAATGAGAGTAAGAGATAGTGGACTCATGTGCAAAATATGAGTGGCCACAGCCCTTCTAGCAAACATGGATTCAGATGGCCACAGTAAAGTGTTCTAATGTAGAAACTCTTTCATGAAGTTATAGTTACAATTGGCAAGGAGGAAAATAATAAACCAAGGCATTTTTCAAATACATTGGTAGAAACATCAGGTAGTTGAGTTATAGCAGACAGATTTCAGGTTATGTTTGATGACATTTCTAACTTTTGGGTTGAAAGAAGCTTGTGACTGCATCTATGTTGGTTAGTTTTTGATCAACCTGATACTACGCTAAACATACCTGAGAAGAGTAAACTCAGTCAAGGAATTGCCTCCATCAGATTGTCTTCTGGGCATGTCTGGAGCATTTTCTTGATTAATAATTGGTATGGGGGGGGCTAGCCCACTATGGGCAGTGCCATTCCTAGGTAGATAGTACTGAGTCTTACAAGAAAGTAGACCGAACAATCCAGTGAGCAGCATTCCTCCATGGACTGTTCCTCAGCTTCTACCTTCAACCTTCAAGTCTTGAATTCCTGCCCCAAATCCCCCTCAACACTATAGTGCAGTCTAGAAGTGTGAGATAAAAATAAACCTTTTCCTCCCAGAGGTGTTTTTGATTTTGTTGTTTGTTTAGTTTTGTTTTCTTTTGTTTTTGTCAGTGTTTTATTCATAGCAATAGAAACCCTTCTGGGACACCATCCTAAAGGATTTTATGAGATAGTACCAGGCTGTTAAGCCAGACAGAGGTTGACTATAGATCATTATTGAAGGGGTTAAAGACACCCGAAGACAAGTTGTCTCTGCTTCTAAAACATTTCACCTCGCAATCGTCAAGTTCTAGACAGTGGGGCAGAAATGATATATGGAACTCAAGACCAATGTGAGCTACATTATTGTCTCTAAAAGGAAAGGAAAATAAGCAAGACAGACAGAAAAGAGAGGAGCTCATGGCCTTTGAGTAAGAGCACCAAGAGACAATGGTACAGCAGCTTCTGATGGAACGGCGCCCCAAAGCTGATGGATCTTGGAGATGAGCTTTACATATACTCTGTCTACAGCTTGTGTTCAAGCAGACAGGAGGAAATCTCATAGAAAATTGACCTTTAAAATGAGGCACTGCTGCAGGGTGGTGGTGGTGTTCACCTTTAGCCCCAGCACCCAGGCAACAGTAGCAGGCAGATCTCTGAGTTTGAGGCCAGCCTGATCTTTAAAGTGAGTTCTAGGACAGCCACAACTACACAGCGAAACTGTGTCTCAATAAAATAAAATAAAATAAAATAAAATGAAATGCTGCAACAGAAGTATTGATTGATAGTATCAGCCACAAAATAGAAAATGTGGCATGTATTTTAGGTGGATCCCATTTAAAAACTACCACTTATGATCATCTCATATAAAAATCGTCATGAATAAAAAAGCAAAAAATGTGTTAAAATCTCACGATTCTAACTCTAGCTTTTTTCCCAAATTTGCTTTGGCTCTCACTATCAAAGAAATGCAACATTACATAATGACATGCCCCCTTTTTATTTTTCTCTGAGTCCATTTTCTTGTTTCTACCTCCCTTTCTCCTCAGTGTACATTGGATTCCTTTTTGTTCCAAATACATTTGCAGGTAAATAAGCAAATAATATTTTTCCGTGATGTTGGATTATTAAAGTAATCTCACTATGGGCTGGGGAGATGGTTCTGTGGTACAGTGCTTGCTGTGTACACATGAGGGCCTGAGTTCCACCCCAGGCATCATCTGGAACTCTTCAATGGTTCAGTGATGGGTGGACATGTATAGCCATTCTTATACATGACGCCTTGTGCATATATTAGCAAAAACTACTGGGTGCAGGATACAAGATCCATTAAGTTTTACAAATATTGTCAAATTGCTAAGTGAAATGGCATTGTGTTCTTATTAGGGTACAGGAGGTCAAGCAATTTGCAGAGCATATAATTATATTTTATCATTTTCATTTGCATCTTCCTTATTATTAGTTTGGCTAAACATTTTCCCCCCTCCTGGGCCACTTCTCCCCTGCTCAGGCAGCTGGGTGGTCCCACAGTCGTGGGAGGTCACCATATCAATATCAAACCTGGTGCAGACACTGGGTCAGTGTAGCACACTACTCTTGGATTTAGGCGGTCCTCTTGCCTCAGCCTCTGGAGTAGCTGGGACTTTAGGTGTATGCAACCACGCCGAGCTATTTATTTATTTTAAAAAATATACTTTAGTTTTCCTTAATGAGCTGTCCATGTCTCCCAGAGGCTTTGACTTTGCTTTGTTTCCTTGTCTTGTTCGATAGGGTTTTGAATTTCCCCTTTCACTTTTCCCCACAATTTTTTAGTTCTATGCATTGCAATACTCATATATTCTCTCGGCGAGGGACTTGTGCTTTGAAAATAAGATTATATTTTTGGTTGAGCTCTTGTGTCCTTCCAGCGAACTAAAACTGTATTCTCCCTTGTGACTCTCTCTCTCTCTCTCTCTCTCTCTCTCTCTGTGTGTATGTGTGTGTGTGTAAATATTTGCATGAAAAATAACTTCCTACATGACAAAGCCATCTGTTTTTGGACCCTAAAAAAAATGACAAAGGCTGTTTTCTTGTCCCGCTCTTTCACAGAACTCGGTCTGCAGTTGTGTTTTGACTATGGGTGAGGACGGAGTCCTGTCATCATTTATCAGTTTCTAAAAGATCTCGAACATTTCTTGGGGAGACTCTGTCTCACTGTGGTCTGATTCTTGGTCTTCCATGGTACCATCTGCACTGATGGAGTTCTGAGCACATCTCACCGTCAGGGAGACCAAGCCCTCCCATTTTGCTCATCAAATTCATCTCAGTTATTTCTGATCCTTTATTTATGCTTCTCAAATTAATGCGGAGTGTCATGTAAAATTCTCCTGGTATTTTCTCTGGAGTTGTATTTGATAAAATTTATGGAATAATTTTATGTGCATTGGCATATTTATGATGAAGAGTTTTTTTTTTTCCTGAGCATACTGTAGGCTTCCATTTATTTAGGTCTCATTTTGAGGTTTTTTAATAAAGCTTTATAATTTTTGCTATAAATCTCTTATATGTGTTTTGTACAGTTATTCCCACAGACCCTATTTTTGTTGTCATTGTAAATCATGTTTGCTGTAACTAGTTTTTCATTTGTGTGCAGCTTCTGTTTCAAAATTTAATTGATATTCACATATTGATCATTTGTGTTCCTAAATTCCTATATCAATTATAATTAATGTTTAACTCACCTGGATTTCCTGTATAGATAATCATATAATTAAGCAGCTCATTGTTTTCTTTGATTCTCATTATCTGTATTCCTTCATCTGCGTGACTATTTAATCTAACCTTCACAACATATCCTTCTACCAAAGCACTGAGTACAGGCAACCTTGCTCTGTTCCTGGCTCTGTAACAATGCCTTCTAATAGCTTAACTATTAAACATGATGCTCATTCTGTTTTTAAAGCAAATTCCCCCTCTTGAAATGAAGGAAAGCATTTGTACTTCACTATTTTCTTGCAGTCCTATCATAAAGGCACCATACTTTATTAAACAGTTGTTCTATCTTTTGTAATGAATAGTGTCATCGCATCTGGGCCTTTTGGCTAAAATCAAGTGACATGAACAGGGTTGCTTTTGTATACCCTTCTCAGAATTAACCCAACAAACATTCCAGGTCTGAAGTCTAGTGCATAAACTGTTGCGCATAAAAGTTGATTGAAGGAAACTATTAGAGACAAAATGGATGAGTAAGATTGTACTTGCTTAGTAGAGTCATGTTGGTGATGACTTCCAGACCTCGATGGTCAGTGCTTCTCAAGGATCAGGTATTAGCCAGCTGCATGGCCATCAGCAGGTGCTCCATAGATGTGCAGTGCCTTCAGCCCAGCGCTGTGGAGAATCAGTGTAAGTACTCTGCACACAGCTGACACCTGGGAAGCCTTAGACTGAGTCTCCTTATACAAGCCCATTCATCGAATCCAGTCTACTTAATTCATTTTGAACATTAAACCAATTTTGTATTTCCAAGATAAAACAATCCAGTCACTTAAAAAATATTCCTGTGCTGGGGACCTGGAGAGATGGCTCAGTGGTTCAGAGCACTGAGATCTCTTCCAGAGGACTTAAATTCAATTCCAGTCTCCTACATGGTGGCTCAGAAAAAGCTATAATTCTAGCTGAAGGGGATCCAGATGCCCTCTTCTGGTCTTGAGGCACACAAGTAGTGGACAGAAATGCAAAGTAGTCATACATATAAAAAAATAACAATTTTAAAATGTATGCACATAAACACATTCCTGGGTTTTTAAAACTGTGTCTTTAAATTTAGTTTGATAATCTTCATTTGGGATTATCTCATCTCTGAACGTGAGAATGACTTCAAATGCTCCTTTCTGAATTTGGAATCAAAACAATTCTAGCTCATAAAGCATTCTATGGGGCATTTTTAGAACCTTATTCTCTCTAAAACATCCTTCTCTGTGTGTTTGTGTATGCCTATGTGCGTGTGTGTGTTTGTATATGCATGTGTGTATGTCTGTGCTTGTGTATGTGTGTACATGTGTGTGTTTGTGTCTTCATGTGTTTATGTGTGTGTATTTGTGTGTGTGTATGTGTGCACATGCACATGCCACACATGTGTCAGTGTGCACTGCCATGCTGTACTCATGACAGTCAGAGAACTTGTGCCAGTCTGTCCACACCCTCACTTAACTTTTACATTCTCTAGAGAGTGCACTATTTATTTCTAGAACCTGTCTGTAAATGCTTCTGGGCCTAACACTAGTTCTTAGGTTTTTAAACTTCTTATAATATTTTGCTCTGAACATTACCTGGAAAACTTAAATTTTTTATGCTTTGAATCATTTTTTGGTTACATATTTTGTTTTCAAGTTTTCCTGAAATGGCCTTTGAATTCATAAAAAAACTGTGCTCCATCTGTGACTATCATAGCTGCAGTTGTCAATTTGACACACCTGGGAAGAGGGACTGCCTCAATCAGAGGGCCTCTGGACATATCTGGAGAGTACTTTTTGGATTGTTAATTGATGCAGAAAGGCCCAGCCCACTGTGGGCTGTGCCATCTTGGACAGGTGGGCCTGGGCTTTTATTACAAAGGCAGCTGAATAGGAGCTGGGGAGCGAGTCACTCAGCAGCCTCCCTCCGTACTCATTGCGTCTGTTTCTGCCTCTAGGTTCCTGCTTTGATCCCCTGACCTCAATGATGGATATGATATGCAAGCAAAATAAACCCTTTCCTTCTTCAAGCTGCTTTTGGCCAGCATGCTTATTACAGAAGCAGAAACCAAACTAGGACAATTATGTAGCAGTGTATTGTGGAATTTGGAATTCTTATTAGTGGCTGCCTCCTTGTCCTCCTCTTCATCCTCCTCCTCTTCCCCTTCCTCCTCCTCTTCTCCTCCCCTCCTTCCCCTCCTCCTCCTATGCCTCTTCCTCCTCCTCTCTTCCTTCCTCTCTCTCTGTCTCTCTCTCTCTCTCTTTCTTCTTCTTCTTCTTCTTCTTCTTCTTCTTCTTCTTCTTCTTCTTCTTCTTCTTCAAGACTTTAGTTATCTTAGTCTTTTCAGGGAAATTTTACATATATTTGGGGGTTCACTTCATTATATTCTGATACTAGTAGATTTTGAAGTAACTGATTTTTAAATCAATTTAAATTTATTGAATAATGCATTGTTTAACTAAACTGCATATTTTAGTATTTGTATTTGATATTCCATTTATATTTTATATTTATTTTTAAACCCTTACAATTTTTACTTATATTATATATAAGTGAAATTTGAACCATTTGAACAAAATTTGAAATACAGATGTTCCAAAATAAAAACAACAGTATATTAAAAATACTTTTTAACTGGAGAAAAAACAAAACAGATGCTCCTCAACCTAAATAATGTCTCATCCTGTAAAGTACATTTAGTGCATGGCACCCACTGAACATTCTAGTTTATTAGTCAAGCCTAGCACAGCACAGCACAACCCAGCACAGCACAGCACAACCCAACACAACCCAGTACAGCACAGCACAGCACAGCCTAGCACAACATAGCACAGCACAACTCAGCACAGCACAGCACTGAACAGCACAGCACTGGACAGCACAACCCAGCAAAGTACAGCGCAGCACAGCACAGCACTGCACAGCACAGCACAGCACAGCACTGCACAGCACAGCACAGCAAAGCACAGCACAGCACAGCACAACATAGCACAGCACAACTCAGCACAGCACAGCACTGAACAACACAGCACTGGACTGCACAGCACAGCACAGCACAGCACAGCACAGCACAGCACAGCCCAGCACTGCACAGCACAGCACAGCACAGCACAGCACTGCACAGCACTGCACAGCACAGCACAGCACTGCACAGCACAGCACAGCACAGCACTGCACAGCACTGCACAACAGCACAGCACAACCCAACACAGCACAGCACAGCAAAGTACAGCACAGCACAGCACAGCACTGCACAGCACTGCACAGCACAGCACAGCACTGCACAGCACAGCACAGCACAGCACAGCACTGCACAACAGCACAGCACAACCCAACACAGCACAGCACAGCAAAGTACAGCACAGCACAGCACAGCACTGCACAGCACAGCACAGCACAGCACAGCACAACCCAACACAGCACAGCACAGCACTGCACAGCACAGCACAGCACACTGCTGAGAGACTTCTGGGAACTGTGACCAATGCTACTGCTCAGCTCACAGAAGACAGACCACCTGTCCTTAGCCTGGAAAATATCAAAATTAAAATTTTCCATGATAGTTTTCATTTTTCCATTGTTTATTCCATTTCTGTACCACTAGAATATTGGAAAAGTATAAGTTGAGCCCTAATTTCAATTCTCTCTCTCTCTCTCTCTCTCTCTCTCTCTCTCTCTCTCTCTCTCTCTCTCTCTCTCTCTCTCTCTCTCTCTGTCTCTCTCTGTAAATATTCCATGTTTCATAGCTACAGAGTGACTTTGAGGCTAGCCTGGTGTACATAAGAACTTGTTTACAAAACAAACAAATAATCCTTCCCCAATCCAAATAACAGCAAGGAAAGTATATTCTCTACTTTGGTAGGTTCAGTATTCCAAGGAATAAATACATAAAATAAAAAACCAAACAGGACCTGGCTGAAGCTGAGGATACAGAAGCAAGCAGTCAGTGTGAAAGCTAGAAACAGTCCTTCTTTAAGGCTCAATATCAAAAGCCCAGTCATAGAGGCACAGGACAATAATAAGATAAAAGATCAATGTGGTAAGGAAGGAAAAGGTACAGAACCAGAGGTGGAGTAGCCCAGGTTATGGTATGAAGGACAGACAGACAGACAGACAGACAGAAGGAAAGAAGGGATTTAGTGTTGAAGTGACTGTGAAGGCTTCTGCTTCTGTGACTATAGTGTTAATGTTAAATTAAACCTACATTTTGTTACAGAACCATGGCTTTCTTTTCAATAAAATAGAAATAATATCCTCAATATCAAGTTACAGTGAAAATCAGATAATGAAGTATTTATGTTGGTCTCAGTAGCAAACTCAATGAATCAGTTATTTTGCATTTAAATCATAGCAATTAGAAAAATTTATGATAAGAATATCTGTACTTATCAATAATAATAATAAGGCAATATATCAAATAGGATAAGAGGAGGTGTAGAAGTGAGATCTAAAGTATCTATATCCTGTCATTTCTATGAACTGAGAAAAGTGGTCTAGACCCCATCTGCCAGATTACTTCTGGCTCAAAAAAATATGCTGCTTACATGTTGAATGAGTCAGGAAGTTGAATACACTCCCAGAATTCAGTTAATACCCATGTCTATAAGACAACTACCTATATCAGGGAATTAATATGTCGGTAGAGTCCCTGATACGACAGCCACAAAAAGACAATGATCATAGTTGAGTTAACTAGGCAGCAGAGGAAAACTGCCAGTGGAGAAATCCCTGACAGTCATTTCTCCAATGACCCAACAGGACAGCTGTGAGGTTGACAGTTTTCCAGGTGGCAGAATAGATCCACACTTTTGGAAGTCCCTTAGTTGCTTCCCATGTAGCAACTGTTTTCTCTGTTTGGTTGAAATGATCTCAACGGAACCATTACACACAATCAGTTTTAGGATTAGTTCAATGCCTTTGCTTAGAACTCTGTTTAATAGCCACCGAACATTTTCCTTGTTAGGTACAATGATACATGTAGCATCGAATATACCTTCAAAAAGTTTAGAGCTTAACAATCAAGACAGACATGTGGACATAAAGCAAGGACTATAACTATAACACAGGCGTTAACACCAGTAAGCCCACGGCTTCACTAGCTTCCAGACAGCTGATCCCTGACTCAATCTGTAAGGATCAGAGGATACTTGAAGAAGTTGATGGCTATCCTGTCTCTAATAGAGACATAACTTTGTTTATATAGAAGGATGCCAAGAGAGAAGCAGTGAAGGCCAACTAGACTAAAGGTTTAGTGAAGACCTGTGTTTGTTAATAGCTTTTTATGTAGGCACCACAGGAAGTTCAGAGTTGGCTAGAACGTGAAGTATGACTTTACGTGTATGGGATGGAGTGTAAAAGAAAGGTCAGCCCAACTGACTTTGTATTGTGTCAGTAAGTTTTATTTATCCCCTGTGGAGGACAGAGAGCACGGGTGGATTCTGAGCAAAGATAGTAGATAATGATTGACCTGATATTTTTAAAATCTTTGCTAGAATCTTAGGATAGAATATCAGTTCAGTTTTAAAAAGATTTGGGATCTTTGAGCCTGGGCTATATCATGGCTCACTCGGAGTCATCACTGACTTGTACTCTATTATTTGTGAGTTAATTACTTATGAGCTGGGACTTAAAGCAACAGATGATTATTCCCTCACAGTTGCTCCAGGTCCAGAGTCGGGGCACAACGTACCTGCATCTTCTGGCCTTAGATCTAGCAGAAAGCTTCAATCAAGTGGACAAGCTTCTCAAGTTTCTATCAGGATCGATGATCCTTTAAGCACACACATGTGGTTAAAGTGGTTAGCAGCTGATTCTTCTTCCTCCTATGATGCTGTCCAGAGGTTGCCCTCAGTTACTAACCATGTGGACTTTTGTATGGCCGGCCCAACACAGACATTTCCTTCCTCAGAACAAGCAGTAAAGAGAGAAGAGAAAGTGTGGTGAACAAGATGAAAGGAGTGGTTTTCTATTAATTAGACCCCAATGTTTGGAATATAATCAATTGATCAGAAACAAGTCCCTACGTCCAAACTCCATATAAATGGAAGAGATTTAGAAAAGGAAATATATCCAAGGAACTGGGAGAGACCCACTGAAGCCATCTTGGAGGCTAGCTATCACATGAAACAACACACCCCTCATCTATTATCTATACAATAGTTAATACATTAGCCAAACCTGTATTCTCTATATTCCTTGTGTTATTATACTACAATACAACTTGCAAGGATGATAGAGATGTGCTATGCCACTGATGAATCATGTGAACTAAGGAGTTCTAAACTTCAGGTATAAACTTGTTATGAAATTTAAGTTCATAAATACAGTGTTTTTTTATCTCAAAAAATTTCCTTTCCTTTGTGCTGGCATAACTATCACATTTCCTCTTGGACTGTAGCTGAACAATTTAATTGCTGAAGATGAATGCATGGAACCCCCTAATAGCTATAACACGAGAGTTTGTGTGCTTACTTTTATTAGATGGTTGATCCCCTTTTCTTCCCATCCGATAAGGTGAAATTGGAGTCCTTTTCATCTACAGGAAAGTCACTTTTCCTATGATTGGGTAATATTAATAATAATATCACCTTCAGCTGCCTGAGAGTGTTCAGGTCACAATTGGGTGTTGCTACAGGGAGCTCATGCTTCCCAGAAAAATTCCCACATAAGCGCCTGCCTCCTCCTTCACATGCCTTCAGGATATCCACTTGCCTCTGACCCTTGATAATAGCATGGATGTGCTTGCTCATTTTCAAAATGCTATTAACAACTAACATTTAGACAGTCTTTGCATTTTACAAAGCGCTTTCACATCTGCTGCTGCCCTTGGTTCTCATTTAGGCTCTGGAATACAGATGTCAGATTGGCCCCAAGTCTCACACCTAGGAAATAGCAGAGCACACTGGAACTCTACTGCCCTCTCCCTCTGATTTTGTATCCTTTAATTACATCATGGAGCACTGTGGGTCCACACACCCCCCCTTCATGAAACTGTAGTTTTAGCTACTCTTGTTATGTCACTCCACCATGTCTCCAGAAAGACTGCCTTAGATAATTAACTTGCTGAATGGCTGACCTCTCTTCCCCACGCTATTTTGCTGCTTAGAAAATTCAAGGTGTCTAACTACAGAATGGGTATATAAGTGTTCTGCCTAATATTGTTAGGAGGATAATGGCCTTCAATGAAAACACCTCAGGCTATTGCATGGAGATTCAGTGGCATTTACAGATTATATTAAACTCACTTTTTTTTAAAATGCCAGCTAAGACCTGAAATCTAGAGTCATGTGATTTGCACTCAGGATGCTAAGCGTAGGTTCCAGTGACCATTAATGGTAGAGTAAACCCCAGGATCCACTTTAACAGCTTGCAAATATTGGTGTTAGTACAAAGATGTAAAATCATTCCATTCATGTTTAAAATGCCCATTCACAGTTGCAGCCTTGGGAACGTGGGTTAGCAGGTAAACTGTTGGAAGCAGAGGGTTGCTGTACAAGTAATAACAACACAATGAATCTCTGGTCCACCCATTCCATAGCTAAACATGCAACCCAGAAGCTATTTTAGAACACCAGTTTGTAATGACCACAAAGAAAAAAAAGTGATCACTATCCTGGGATCTTTCCGGCTCCACTTAGTCTTAAGGTTAGCAATAATGAACACTTCTAGAAAGTCCCATTACTGCCCTTGTAGACAGCTCTGGATCCCTGAAGAGTGAATACTTCTGCCTGAAATACACAGAGTGAGGGCAGGCGGGGGGATAGTGAGAGACTGGCTGGAGCTTTCTTTGCAGAAGTTTGGCTTGTCCTTCCACATCTGAGGTCGTTGCCCTCGATTCGATTCGCTTAAACAAAACTGAGAAATAAACAACAAAAAGGGATTAGCTGAAATTCCTCCGGGCAAGGAGCTGCTGCTGAGGAGAACGGTCTAATGAGGTGAGCAGCCGCCATCCATGTTCAAATGGAAAGGGTGGCAAGGTCCTCAGGTCAGGTGGTGCCATCGGATTTGCCTGGGATTGTACAGTCAATAATTGACCTGGCAGCAAATGCACCACCTTTAATTCAGGTGTGCGCCAAGGGAGGGCACTGACCCATAGGATTTCTTGATTAGAAAACTAGGTACTGGGTTATTTCTCAGGCTTAGAAATATCTACCAATCTGAGTCGTACTTACAGAAGCGTCTCCGTGGTGCTCCTGCAATCTCCCATGTGACCCAGTGCTGTCTTGGCAGTCAGTGCCTGCCATGTCTCCTCTGGGTGTCTGTGCCAAAGCAGATCTGAAACTTGTTTTAATCCTGGGAAACACATTTTAATATACCCAGATGGATTTCTTTGCTGAGTCTCAAGGATAGTGTTGTGGGTTCAGGTTGTACATAATTGATGGTGTCAGATAGATCTAGATAAGTTATTACGTGAAGACAAAACAAAAAAACCAAACTTCGGTTGAGACCGCAGTATTAGATCTTTGCCGTCCTGTCTCCATAGAGTCCTTACAACCAGGGATTTGAGATTATTAGGCAAGGAAGTGATCTTGGAGGGTAATACAGCACAGCACCTTCTTTTCAGAGAAATAAAATAGAAATCCCAGATGATTAAATAATTCCCTGTCTACAAGTCAGCTCTTCTTCTAATGGAAAATATATTTTATTGTTTGTCTATCATTTCCATTGAACATGACTGTTAGCTTTCAGGTGATTCTGCTAGGCTCCTCTCAGGGACCCAGCAACAGCTTACTTCATTACCTGCCATCCTTTTTTTTTTTTTTTTTTTTTAATTTACATTCCAAATCACTTCCCCTTTCCCATTTCCTCCCTCCCCGAAAGTCCCATAAGCCCCCTTCCCTCCCTTTTTTCTCCATTCAACCCCCTCTGTTACTCTGTCCTGGCGTTCCCCTACATCCAGTCTTTCCAGGACCAGGGGTCTCTCCTTCCATCTTCTTAGAAATCAATTGATATGCGGATTGTGTCTAGGGTATTCCGAGATTCTGGGTCAATATCCCCTTATCAGTGACTGCATACCATGTGTGTTCTTTTGTGATTGGGTTACCTCACTAAGGATGATATTTTCAAGATCTGACCATTTGCCTAGGAATTTCGTGAATTCATTGTTTTTAATTGCAGAGTAGTATTCCATTGTGTAGATATACCACATCTTCTGAATCCATTCCTCCGTTGAGGGACATCTGGGTTCTTTCCAGCTTCTGGCTATTATAAATAAGGCTGCTATGAACATAGTGGAGCATGTGTCCTTATTGCATGCAGGTAAAGTCTCTGGGTATATGCCCAGGAGTGGTATAGCCGGATCCTCCGGGAGTGTCATGCCCAGTTTTCTGAGGAACCGCCAGATTGCTTTCCAGAGTGGTTGTACCAGCCTGCAATTCCACCAGCAGTGGAGGAGTGTTCCTCTTTCTCCACATCCTCGCCAACAACTGCTGTCTCCTGTGTTTTTGATCTTAGCCATCCTGACTGGTGTGAGATGGAATCTCAGGGTTGTTTTGATTTGCATTTCCCTAATGACTAAGGATGATGAACATCTCTTTAGGTGCTTCTCAGCCATTAGATATTCTTCAGGTGAGAACTCTTTGTGTAGCTCTGTACCCCATTTTTTAATAGGGTTACTTGCCTCTCTGGAGTTTAACTTCTTGAGTTCTTTGTATATATTGGATATTAGCCCTCTGTCGGATGTAAGGTTGGTAAAGATCCTTTCCCAGTTAGTTGGTTGCCGCTTTGTCTTTTTGACAGTGTCTTTTGCCTTGCAAAAACTTTGTAATTTAATGAGGTCCCATTTGTCTATTCTTGATCTTAGAGCATAAGCTATAACTGCCTAGACAGGCAGTGTGGATGGAATGGATTGCTTGTTAACTCAATTCTCTCCCTCGCCTCCTCCCCTCCCACTCCCCTCCCTGTCCTTTTCCCCTCTCCTCTCCTCCCCTTCCACTTTCCCCCTCCCTTCCCCCTCCCTTCCCCCTCCCCTTCCCCTCCCCTCCTCTTCCCCTCCTCCTCCCTTCCTCTTCCCCTCCCCCTCCCCTCCCCTTCCCACTTTCCCCTTCCCTCCCCCTCCCCTTCTCCCATCCCTTCCCCACCTCTATCCCCCTCCCCTCCTCTTCCCCCTTCCCCTTCCCTTCCCCTTCCCCCTCTCTCATCCATCCCCCCTACCTTTATCCCCCTCCCTTTCCCCTCCCTCTCCCCTCCCCTTCTCCCTTTCCCCTTCCCTTCCCCCTCCCCCTCTCCCATCCATCACCCTACCTCTATCCTCCTCCCTTTCCCCTTCCCCTCCCTCTCCCCTCCCCTTCTCCCTTTCCCCTTCCCTTCCCCCTTTCTCCCTTTCTCCTTCCCTTCCCCCTCCCCTTCCCCCTTTCCCCTTCCCTTCCCACTCCCCCTCTCTCATCCCTTCCCCTACTCTATCCCCCTTCCTTTCCCCTTCCCTTCCCCTCCCCTTCCCCTTCCCTTCCCCCTCCCCCTCTCCCATCCATCCCCCATACCTCTATCCCCCTCCCTTTCCCCTTCCCTTCCCCCTCCCCTTCCCCCTTTCCCTTCCCTTCCCACTCCCCTTCTCTCATTCCTTCCCCTACCTCTATCCCCCTCCCTTTCCCCTTCCCTTCCCACTCCCCTTCCCCCTTTCCCCTTTCCCTCCCTCTCCCCTCCCCTTCTCCCTTTCCCCTTCCCCTCCCTCTCCCCTCCCCTTCTCCCTTTCCCCTTCCCCTCCCCCTACCTCTCTCCCCATCCCCTTCCCCTCCCCCTCTCCCCACCCCTTTCTCCCCCCTCTCTCCTTTCTGCTTTTTCTCTCACTGTGTTCCTACATGCTCCTGGCCAGCTTCTCTTTTGTCCTTTCTGTCCTTCTCTGTCTCCCCACTTCTCTGCCCCCATGGCTCTCCTCCCATCAGTCTGCCTCTACCCATTTTCCAGGCCCACACTCCCTTCCATTCTCCCAAATAAACTTCTTTTCTATCAGATCTTTGGCATGGCATGATTTCTCTGAGGGATGCCTTAGCATGGTCTCTCCAGCTGCATTATATTTCATAACAAAAACTTTTACCCCTTATAAATTTAAGAATGACATTTCAAGATCTAGTCAGAGCAGAGTGAGGAATCCTCTCATTGTCTATGATACTCTTGTTGCTTACAATGGGACTTAGCAATCTCCTATATACTGCTAATCTCTGTACCATCCTTCCTACAGCATCTTTCGGACAGACGACCATTCTGTCCTACTTTGTAACGAACTGCTACAGGACAAGAATCATCTCCAGCACTGAACAGCCATTGTTATATCCACGTAAAAATGAGAAGTAATTTCCAAATGATGTGGGGTCTACAAGCTGTCCATGGATTTCCCTACACCTTAGCTAACAGCAAAAGAGAGAATAATGAAGCATGATAGAGAAGGAGAAAGAAACAAGGAAGAGGGGGAAGGTTGTCATTTTGCTTTGAGGGTTCAGGAAGAATTTCCATCACTTTTCATTTCATCTTCTAAATCAATTTGCCTGGCTGGAGCCAGGGAGGGTCTGAGATGCGCACCATGGTGGCAATGAGCCTGCTGTATTGCCAGCTGCTGGACTTGCTGATAGAATTGTCCTTGATGTTCAGAAATAAAGAAAAAGGCAAAGACTGACAGTGAGCGAGTGTGAGGAAGGCTCCTGCAGGGACAGTGTTATAACCTGCTGAGGAGACTCCCCGTGGAGCCATGAGCTGTGTGCAAATGGCAGTCAGTGTGTGCTTTGAAGCCTCCAGCCTTGGGAACTTCAAACAAGGAGAGGACAGACGGATGATCTATGGGAAATTAATATCTAACAGGTTTAAAAACTGCTTTTCCTGTCACCTTAATCTCCTGCCTGCTCACTGACAGTATTTACTCTCTGCACATACTGAACATTTAATACAACAGAGGTTCCTACACCTTTAATTTTGCTGAAACAGAAAGCCTTACATTTCAATACACTCCATTTTAACTCTTTTCTTTCTTGATTTCACTTTGAAGTGTTCCTTTGTCTAGATTTTGCAAAGCTCCCTAGGGAGCAGAGGAGTGAAGGAGGTCTGGGGAGTGCACTAGGTTAGTTGAGTACTTCCTCTGCCCTGGTGACTCAGCAGTCACCCTTGGATGTTTATGAAGTTGTTGTTTGAGATAGCATACATGGGTCAGGATTCTGGCCTCTGTCCCTACCTGGCTATAAATGCACATTTACATGGATCTATTAACCTGATTTTACAGCTAGAGTACATGAGCTCACTTTGGTGAATATCTAGGAAGGATTCGAGATCCTACCCATCCATCCACCCACCCATCCACCCACCCACCCATCCATCCATCCATCCATCCATCCATCCATCCATCCATTATCCATACATCCATACATCCATACATCCATCCTCCTACTGATTCAGCCATCTGATCTTGGACTCAGAGCTTGGGCCCAAGTATTCCTAACAAGCAAGGCTCAAACATCCATCAACAGACAATAAACATAGAAAGGAAAAATAAAGAGACTCATTCAATGTGACCAAGTTGGGAAAATGAGGGTAGTGACTCCTCCCCAAACTCATCTTTTGAGGTTCTGATATAAAGCATAAATACAGAGCAAGTGGTAAGCATAACTAAGCACTTACAGACAAAGTATAGCTCAGCTACTATATTGTCTAGACTGGGTCTCTATGAAGGGTCTGCAAAGTTGTTAGAATCATGTGCCATCTCTGTCTAGGAGACAAGTAGTCCCTCAGGCTAGTAGGAGAGACCCTGCCTTTCCCTTTTTCCTTCTAACAGCATAAGATTTCTAGGGAAATTCCAATTTCATGGGGTCTACTATTTCAATAGCAAATGAGATTGTCACAAATGTTTCTTTAGAATATAATTTTTTTCCAAACTAGGATGGTTACATATCTAGCATCTGTTTCTTTGTCCATCCATCTACTCATCCATCCATCCATCCATCCATCCATCCATCCAGCTACCTATTCAGGCATCTACTCACTAATTAATCCATTATTCATCTACTTAAATATTCTGACTTATGGTCAACTTTACATATGTACATTTATAGTATTTTAATCATAATTCATTATTCTTCTCCTTTGGTTTCCCATCTTCAATTCCTCCGAAGTACCCCTCTAAATTCATAGCTTCCTTTTCTTTTTCTTTAATTTATATTAAATTTCTTTAATTTATATCCACATACATATACTGCTCAGTAATATAGTAATATAGTAATGCTATATGTGTGATTTCAGGGCTGACCACTTGGTACTAGATAACCAAGTAGGGGGCTCTTCCCTGGGAAAGACTATTTTTCTTATTCTCAACATTCCTTAGTTGCCTATAGTTCATTGAATAGGGTTGAGGACCCATGAGATTTTCCTCTTACATGTTAGCATGTCTATGGGTGTCATTCTTATTCATATATTATTTAGGAAGTTATGTTGATGAGACTTCATGGGTGTATAGCTCCTCTAACATTTATAGGAGACATAATCTTACAGCAAACTTCCTATTTCTCTGGCTCTTGCAATCTTTCTGCTCCCACTTCCAGAATAATCCCTGAGCTTTAGATGCAGGAGTTGTGTTGTAGATGTATCCACTGGGATTGGGCATCACAAGAACTCTTCTCTGAATTTTGACCAATTTTAGTTTTCTATGATGTTTTCTATCTGTTGCAAAGAAAGTTTCTTTCATGAAAGGTCAAAACTGACCTCTGGATATAAAATAAATATTTAGAATATAGTTAGAGATTAAACTGGGTTAGTAAAGTAGAGATTGGTTTTCCTCCAAAATTGATGACTTCTCTTGCCTCTGGTAATTGGTTAGGCTCCCAGTACCAGGCATGATTTCCTCTTGTTGATCAGGTCATAAGTACAGATAGAGAACTGTTGGTTACTTCGAAAGTGTGTGTTACCTTTTCACCCTTAAGATTATCACATAATTTTGCTAGTT
This sequence comes from Tokudaia tokunoshimensis, assembly GCA_036184795.1. Taxonomy (NCBI): domain Eukaryota; kingdom Metazoa; phylum Chordata; class Mammalia; order Rodentia; family Muridae; genus Tokudaia; species Tokudaia tokunoshimensis. Next base: position 29,407,517 of record BTHU01000008.1, on the reverse strand, counting down.
ATCACTTACACACATGTTTGCATGATAAGTATTTGTCAAGAACTATGGGACAAAGTATTAAAAATTGTGTGATTCAGTTATTAATGAGCACATTTTTATTTAGGTAACATTCTAGCATCAAGTGTATCCTTTATTCATTTCCCATTTTTAGCAATTGAAGTGTTATATCTAAGGAAATCATTTCATCTCAGGCAATCCAGGACAGTGGATCTCTTGGCTACTGTCATCTTAGTTCTAAGCCAGTGGGTCTTATGGTATGCTCATCTCCATCTTTGAGACTCAGAAATACTCAAGAACTTGTCAGAAATGTTCATTTAGGTCTCTACTTCTGGATCAAATCAAACACTCTGGGATTGTCACAGTAGTGTGTGTGTCACCAAACTCTCCATATGATTCTATTCCACATGGAACTTTGGGGTCCACTGTGCTAAACCCACTTTTCTAAACTGATTTTAACTCCTGACTCATCCCAAGTTTCTGTCTTAAGAAATTTTTAGTCTCCTGTTCTGTGACTGACTAGCTGATTTCGTAAGCTAAATACAGCAGCTTCGCTGAAGTAATTAGTATATTCATCACAGTAATAGCAACAAATACAGAAATAAGTGCATGCATAAATAACTTAGAGAGGAGGTGGAAGGGCTTAGGTGACAGCAGAAAACCGAGTCACAGTGGCAACAGTGAACAGCTTAGTGATATTTTGTTCAGACAGTAAAATGTATACAGGGACCAAAGCAGTGTCAAGCCCCGAGTGGGCTGCCTGACCAGTTGCTCTAGGGTATATTTTTACAGAGCTCTACAGTGATTTCCATCTTAAATTTTCAGAGTATTTGCCCTGCAGTCTTCGGAAAATATCTTTGGAGAACTTCCTGTGTTGCCTAGAAGCAGCTGAGAAGGTGCAGCTGTCCTCCCAGCTTGGGTACTAATTGATCATGAATCAGTAATTGAGCCCCTTAGAACTATACTTCTCACAACAGTTAATAGATTTCATAACTATTTGCCCTTCTTTAAAGATGTTCTGTAGCTAGTTCTTTGGGAAAACCTGTCATTATAAGCTGCTTGTCCTTCTCAATGAGTTACAAACTTCTGCTTGGAATAAATGGTATCTCTCTCCGTTACTTTTGCCAGAAATATGTAGAAAGCTAATAATACATACTTTACAGTAGAAAGGCTAGGAAGAGGTACATCCACATTCTATGATGTGTGAGTAAAACAAATGCAGATGTGGATTACACTTTTAAACAGAATGAGGTAATTATTTTTTAAATGGTTTCATAGGTAGCTGCCCCATCCCAGGGGCACTCCTAGTCCTGAGCACTCAGGATTTCTAGCCTATTATTGAGGTAACTATAAGAACAAATAAAAAAAAATGTAGGGTCCTTCATTAAGGGAGCTATCAAGTGAGTAAGAAGGTATCAGGAAATAGCAGTGGGGAGTGGAGACAGACAGACAGGCAGAGAAGCAGAAAGACAACCAATAAAGAAGCCTGTGGGAAAGACAACCCATAAAGAAGCACAGGGATTGGATTTGCTCGCTTTGCAAAGGAAGTTGCTTTTGAGGTTGTTGTGTTTGAGTCTAGATATGAAGAAAAAGAAGAAAAAGAAAACCATGTGCTACAGAAATCAGAGGAAAGTACATTCTGTGTTGGGGAACAGTGATACATGCTTGAGTCTCAATATCAGCATGAGTTCAGTATGCTGGGAAAACAAAGAAGTTAGTATGGTCAGTGCCGAGGGAAGGGGTGGAGATGAGGCTGGGAGATAGACACCAAAGGATAGCACCCCGCCATGTGGAGGAGGATGACTTCTTCAGAGGGATTTAAGCAAAGTGGATCTTTAATTGTTGTCCAGATAAGGATGCGTATGAAAGTGAACGGGACACTCTTGGTAATTAGACTGAGTGTCACAGGTAAATTGGGCCATATGTTTTCCCCCTGGGTTGGAAGAGCATTGGGACATGGTTTCTGTTTCTAAAAGATCTGTCTCTCCAGCTGCTGTGTAGAGAACACACAGGCAGGAACAGGAGTGGGCGTGCAGGCACTGTTAACCAGCATGGTGTACATGGTTGGCTTAGGGAGGGAGGCCACAGGCTGCTGCTGCCAGGGATCCTGCTGGGCAGAGCATCTGGGCGGTGTGCAGGTGATGGACTGCCTGTCCTGGCAGGGAGCACAGGTAATTTGCAATTCTAGATCATCCGAGTGAAGAGACACAGGACTTTTTGACTTAGTGTGGTAAATTTAGAAGAATTCAAATAAAATACTTCCTGCTCCCCCCCAGCCCCCAGCAGGCAGGAAGTACATAAAGATGATTACTGGGAACCAGGGTGCTAGCTAACAATCTAAAGGGGTGAGCAGAAAGTGAATAGGCAGGGTTCCTAAGGGAGACGGTTATTTTGGAGATGCCCATAGCATTCGGAAACTATGAGTACATAACCATGGCCTCTCCACACTAACTTTAGAAGCCATAGAAGACTGAGAATCTATCTATGTAACTCTAGTGGGAATTTGCTGTTCTCTTTCCTTCCTGTCTATGAGCTGCCCCAGAGTCTCCTCATCCAACACATAAAACAGAAAAGATGATAAAAAGCAAACATTTCACTTGGCTTTCTTTCTTTCTATGATCTCTCAAATCATCGCTCCTTGTTTTTGCCACTGTTGAATCTCTTTTATAGCTATGTGCATTGTAATATGCCTTCATTTTTCTTCAAATTAGTATCTTTTCACTTTTATCCTAAGAGCCATATGTAAAAGTCTTGCTCAAGAATGATCAATGTTTATGAATATCCAATGCAGCGGGGGTCTCGTTCTACCCACTCCTGGCTTTCCTATGGCACTAGAACGTCTTTGAACTCTATACAGATTAGAGAGCCCCACCTCTCAATAGCTCTAACTCAGGGCCAGAGGCAACAGATGTTCTACTAGATTGTATTTAAACTTATTTGCCCTGTCCATGCTGACAGAGATTGGTAGCCGATGAATGTTTTGTTAAACTGATTAGATAGTCAAAGTCTATTTATTGATTCCCCTTGTTCCTGATGGTTGGAGTCAGAATTGGGTATTGCCAGGTTCTTGGACTGTGATCAAGAAATTGAAATAAAGGACCAAACAGATTTCAAAAGTGTCAGAGAGGTTTAACTCAAAGCTAAACTATAGGGCAGGTCAGTATACATCGCAAAGAAGCCCCATGCCACATGAATGAATATCCTCAGGAAACCTGATGCTTGGTTGGGGCTTCTTTTATGGAGTTCAAGAGAAGGAGTGTAGCATAGGCATTCTGCATTTTGACTGATAATTTGCATGTTCTGTCCCATAGAGCATGTGATTTTCATCATGTTCATGCTCAATTGTACATGAGTTATAAATGATAACTTGGAATCTCTATTAAGTTCACTTATGTTTGTAGGTTTCCATTTGTATACATGTACTAGAAACCACTTCAGGCTGCATTGCCTCCCTCCACCCCATATCCAGACATGACTGGGAATATGTATAAATGGAAACAATCCAAGATTAATAGTCTTAAGGAAGAGAAACTTATCCCATGGTTCAGAGGGTCTATGTGAGCCATTCAAGGCAGGTTCTCAGGCTGCCATGCACATTACTAGAAGAAGGGTGTACTCATAAACTAAACTAAGTAGGGTCCCAAGTTATGAGCTATTCCCTGGGCTTGTCTGCATCACCTCTAGAGCTCAGCTCTGTTGGGGGCTGTGGTGCTATCGTGATGGCTAAAATCAGTATTGCATGTCCGTGGCATTAGTTTTCCCATAGCACAGTCACTCCTCCATAGCTTATCATGCTCAATTTCTGCCACTCAAAAGTATCCACCCAGACCCTCAGAAGCATAGTGAATGTCATCGAAATATCTTTTACAATATCATCTTTTAGGCCTCACAAAAATGATATGTGATTTAGTAATTCAAAGATATTAGAGAACATTTATTTCAACAGCCTGCGAATTTTCAACAAGAAGTTCTTAATCCATGTGCCTTTATTTTCAAGAGAGTTTTTTCAGGTTTATTTCCAGCTGAACAGCTAGTTTAGTTCTGACCTTTAAATAAAGGCAGATAGAGCTGCTGCTCTGTGGTTGACCAGCATTTACTTCTAAATTGAACAAGTGTTGATTGAGTTATTGTGTCTCTATGGCTGTACTAGATGCCAGAAATTAAAAGACAAACAAAACCAGACTCCTCTCACTTGTCAACCTTATAATTGAGTATAGCACATACCCAGTGTCCCAGTGACATCTTGCCGAGTTTATACAAAACCGTCAAAAAAGTCAAAGAAAGATTTTAATTTGATTCAACCCTCTTTATAGCTACCTAAATCTCTTATGCATAAGTCTGAGCCTTGTAAAATATAAACAACGCGTGTTAGGGGCCCTAAATTAGCCAGGGAACACTTAGCTTTAAAGGTATTTCACCTAATCTAATAGCCCATTACACATGCAATGACATTAAGGCTCACCAAGGAAGAGGGTTTTTTGTTGTTTTGTTGTTTTTCTTTTTTGTTTTTGTTTTTTTGTTTTGTTTTGTTTTGTTTTTAATAGGTTATGAACATTCCCATTTAAGCAGTAAAGAACTTGGAGCTAGAACCCCCATATGAATTTCCAATTCTGTGCTTTCTGGTCCTTCTTGTTCTATTTAAATTGCACTATACCTTTTGATCCTTTTTCTTTCTCATCTTTATAGGTAATATTAAACTAGCTTAAAAAGTCCATTAGTAATGAACCTGTTTAAGTTAGTTTAATCAATTTTCTTCCCAATGCAATTCAGCCACAATCCTCTCGTTTTTACAAAGCTGTTGTCAAGATCTTTTAGGACACAGGTTTTTCCAGAATATACTCTGAGCAATCAGGACAATGCAAACCAGGGGGGTATAAGGAAACTCCAACTCCTTTCTTGACATTTAAATTCTTACATTCTAGTTTCTGTTTAAAAACAAACAAACACAAACAAACAAACAAGCAAAAAACCAGGAAAAGAAAACAATAAAACCTGCAAGTGTCAGTGTTCATGTGTGTATGTTTCGCTATTTGCAGTATTGCTTGTGTGATATGTGCACTTGCTAGCATGTGTGCATGCGTGCATATGCACATGGAGACTAGAGGTTGACATCAGATATCCATGTACAATTGCCTCCCACTTTTAATTTTTGAGACAGAATCTCTCACTAAACTTTAACCTTATCAACTCTCCTAGGCTGGTTGGCCAATGAGCTTCAGGGAGCCATCCAGCTCTCCCTGCTGCCATCTCTCCAACACTAGGGTCATCGATGCATGCCTTTGCACATGGCTCTTATGTTTAGATCTTCATGTTTGTGTCTAAGTACTGATCTCCCCAGTCTATGCCTTCTATCTTTATCTTTCCCTCTTCCTAACTCCACACCCCATGATAAAGCTGCTGAAGTTAGTAATCTTTCTCCCTCCTGGGAAATGTCTTGTCTCACTGTGTCCTGGACTGACATAGCTGTTCCATTCTGGTCACCTACCTGATTCCTGTCTGTCTTTGTACCTTGGCATCCAGAGCTCTGCTATGGTTGCAGCTGGAAGGAAACATTCTTCCACTGTCTTCGTGGCACTTTCAATCTGTAGCTTTCATTGGTAGGAAACATACATCACCTTTGGTCATTAGTTGTTTATGCCTCCTACATGTCCTTTCCTGCAGGTAGGAATCTTGTTTTGTTGTCTGTAACTCCTGTAGGGCAGGCAGGCAGCAAAACAGAGAAATTTAAACACCTGTCAGTGGTTTCCCCCTTGCCCTCCCCCATACTTAATGGCATCTCATATTTGTATGTCATTTCTCTTCTCATTGCTGACACTTTAATCCTTGTCTGTTTTTTCCTGTGTAGCTTTTGATATTGTCTCCTAGCAGGTCTCCTTATTCCCTGACTCACCCATCTCCCATCATCCTCTCCCTTCCTGTCAAATGACCTTTTGAAAACACATCCTCATTAAAGTCTTCTAGTGGCACCCCATCACCATATAGGTGGGAACCCCAACTCCTTCATGTAGTGTGAAAGACCCTTCATTGTCTTGTTCTTGACAGCTTTCGTATCCCCCTGCCTTCCTTCTCTCTTCACCTCCTTTCCGGTCTGTGTTCTCTCACTGAACTTTTAGAGTTTCTAGAATGAAGGAGGCCCTTTGTGCTTTTCTGCGTGTACACACTTGTGTTGCTCTTCTCTTACACCTCAGACTCTTTTCTGCATGAAGCAGAAAAACAGTTTTCCTTTATTGCATTTCTTCCAAATACTATGCTATGCTGACATTTCTGTTAACAGACCAAAAGGAACTCCTCTCTCTCTCTGTCTCTGTCTCTGTCTCTCTCTCTCTCTGTCTCTCTCTCTCTCTTTCTCTCCCTCCCTCCCTCCCTTCCTCCCTGTCTCTCCTTCCTCTCTCCCTTCTTCCCTCTCCCCCTCCCCCTCCTCTCTTTTATCCTCTCCCCTTCCTCCCTCTCCCTTCCTCTCCTACCCTCCTTTGAGGGTCGATATTTATGAGATATGACATTTACCAATTTTTGAGCTAAGTATCTGTCCCCATTCCCACACTAGGCAACAAGCACATAGAGACCCTACTTAAGTTACCATTGTGTCTCTTACAAACTACAGAAAGAACTTTTGCATGGTGTTGTTTTTGAACAAAAAAGCCAATGCAAAACTTTCTGTGGGACTAGGGAGGTTCCTCAAACACTGTGAGTCTAAAAGAGACAGCATGAAGCTTGGTAAAGCAAGGGAACAGTAGCTGAAGCAGATTCTGGAGAAGTGGAACCTCACAAGTTGGAGACCCTCTTGTTTGGTTTACTCCTTCTGAAACAAGGATCAGGAGAGTTAAAGTATTATAAACACTTATAGAGCTAATCGTAGGTAAATAAATCCTCAATATTTGTGAAGTTGGCAAGTATGTAAACAACACCTTTGTCTGCCACATTTCCACCTGTGTGCCCATCCATCTGACACAAGAGAGTACTTTGAGTACTTAAATACAGAAGTTGAGGAAGCAGTTGAAATCTCTTCAGTATACAATTTATGTAACTTAATCTATTCTCTTCTCCAGAAGTTAGGAATTCAGAGATCATAATGTCAGCCAGTCATCCAGGGATTTGTCCTGGTTGAGCCCCTAGAAAATCATTTCAAATAGACTTCAAGGCCTATTTTCCCTTTTGATATCCATCCATTCTCAAACTATCCATTCATCCATCCACCCATACATTTGTCTGTCCATCCATCCACCCACTATCACTTCATTGTCCCAGCAGACACATTAGCTTGTCTGGTGCTAGACAGACATTTCAGAGAATAGAAAGGAATGCTTACAGAAATCAAATTTTAGTAAACGTTTATGCTATCTTAGAGAATACAATAAACGTCTCTAACCACAAACTGTAGAAAACATAACACAGTTGAAAAGTATGGTTGGAAGAAAATTGTTATCACTACAAGACCATGTGTAGGGCTCTGGTAATAATAAGAAACTGTATGAACAGGTAACTTTCCCCACACAAGCTATGGAAATTTAGCTTTGTTAAGGGACAACTAGAAGTAAGATTGCCTGTTGTCCTTTTCAAACAGCTTCTGAGCTGTATCACAACCTACCCTTTATAGAGGTGCTCCTCAAGTCTATCAGTACTGGGTGAAAGGGCCCCACTCTGAGCCTTCACTTGTCATCTTAAAGAATGTGCTTAGATGACAGGGTCTCTCTTTGATCACTTCCCAGTTCTGTGATATAGAAACATTATGAAATTTCTTTGCCTTTTTATAATACCACCAGTACCTGTTGCACCCACTGTGAATGTTAGCTAAAAATCAATGTATGCAAAGAGCTTTGCAAACACAAACTTTTGCTCTCAGTAACTGTGAGCACCCACAAACAGTATTTAAGAAGATACTGCTGCAAATCATGATAGTAAAAATAGACACCAACACTTTTTGTAACTCTACTTTAGAATCCCTTCCCCCTTTCGATTTCCTTTTTTCTTTTGGAGCCTATTCAAAATCGTTCCTTCCCCCCCACCACCACATCCATCCTTCTGTAGACTTGGACATGAAGAATCATGCATTTGTTATATATGAGTAACTCCAATATCTATTAGAGTCTTCTGAGGGCTGGGAAAGCTTAGTCACTGCTAGGGGATGATGCATCTATATTGGTCCATAGCTCATGTCTGTAGCCTCCATAACTATCAAAAAGAAATCTCAGAATGGAGTGTGAGATTTGGGATTGAGGGTAGGACAAAAACAGTTAGAGAGCTTTCTATCCCTAGCTTTTCCAAGACACTGTTATGTTTGGAAACATAGCTAGATTAGGAGGGCTGAGTCTGGAGGAATCCACACATAGTGCTCCTTAAGCCATCTGCCCTGTCCAACAGGTATTCATTCTTCTCTTAGCAACAAAATTGTCAGAGTATATGGACTTTTATCTATAGAAGCACACTGCTGCAGATTTTACTACCCAACCTGCATATTGACACCTGGTTGTATACCCATCTCACACTAGTATATACCAAAAGTCCAGATTCCCAGAAGGAAAATAGATATTCAGTAAAAACTCTATTACTTGCATTAATAGCCTGCATACAGGGAACCACTGACACCAGCTTGCAAAGTCCAAGCTCTCCAGCACCAGCCAATGACTAGCCTTGCATGTAGTCTTCCTCAGAGCAAGGGGCTGGATTACATCCCAGACTGCATCCTTAGTTCTTACTGATCCTTTCTTGGTGGAAATGGGAATGGGGCTGCATACCGTCCTGCTTTCTCCAACTTTCACAGACATGCTATTCTTTCCTAATCCTAATATCTTCCCAGCTCCAGACCCATGAACAGGTCTCGAGCATAAGGCAGTGACAATAGGGACTCTGCTGTCCACTGTTGAGCTTTCCCCAAAATCCAATCCTTCCTCCCTGTGGTTTGACATTGTCACAAATTGCCATCAGTTTCTGCTCAAAGCCTCCCCTTCTTTAGAGCGTGATGCTGACATCCTATGATGCCTTCATCCCTACTCCTGGCTGTCTTATGGGTATCTAGTGACTGAGAACCAAACATGCCTTTCAGTGAGAAGCACAATGGAGACTCAAATAAGATCCATGTCAGCTGCCAGAAAGAAGATGTCATTTTCTATTCTATGTGAGCTCTCCTATGAAGAGACTAAATACCAATAGCAAAATATTAATAAAGAGAGGGCTATACTCTCCTATTCCCAAGTGCTAAAAAGACTCTAGGCCAATGTGACCTGTAGCTTAATTGCACATTTTCAAGCAGGCTTTCTAAATTAAAGCATAATCCCCTGGCAATAAGGGGCTGGAGTTTCTCCCATCCACCCCCTGGCATTTTATTTTCCTCTCTTCTCTCTCTGCCCCACGCTTATTCTGAATCTTCTGTCCTTCTGTCCTTCTTTATGTTTATCCTTCTGTGTCCTCTATTTGGCTTTTTCCTTTCTTGATGAAAATTAAGGAAAAAAAAAACTTGATAGATTTTCCGATAACCTTCCAGAAAGTCTCTCTGGGTTACCCTCTGCTTTAATAGCATTTAAGCCAATCTGCCTGATGTTGCTGTAAAGGTCAATTAAATTCACCCTAAAAATTTCACTCCTGGCTCATTATACAATTGGAAAATGAATTAGAAGCACATGCTGCCCCTGAGGTTTCTGATATTTCACTAATGAATATGTCTTAGAATGCAGGGAGGGGAAAAAAAAAGGTGTTGCAGGCCATGCAGCTGGTTGCTATGTTACTGTCTGGTACACGTAGTGGTTGGAGGCTAGCAAGCACTAGTTGGACCTGTCTCCAGTCCAAGTTAGGAGGCATCACCACTACCCAAGGAGATAAGCAACTCATCACTCTCAGCTGAAACAACCTAGAACCCATCTTGCATTTAAGGCATTGAGGTTGCCTTTGTCCCCATTGAGAAGGCGACTAATATTGCTGTGGAGCAACAAGTCCACACAATTATCAGCCTAAATAGCATAGTTTTCTGATCATAAATCTACAAGGATCTTTTCTAGCGGGGTACCCCTTATAAAGTCAGTATCGAGTTAATCAGGCCACTCTCCAATTGTGATAACATTGCAGCTATCATGCACAGAACTGCATATGATGATTGAAACATGCATTTCTGGGTCATTTTGAGGTCATGACTGGAGTCACAGATGCAAAAAACACAAAGTTATTTCTGAGCTACCTGAGAATATTTTAACTGGCTTATTCCTACTTCTAGAAAAGAAAAGATAGACAAGACAATAGTCCTTTTCACCACAAGATGATCTTGAAATAAGCAGAACAATCCTGTGGTGGCTGAGGGCCCAAGGAGTTTGGGTCTCAGGTGGCAGGCTCCTTTATCCATTTACTTACTGTTATGTCTTAGAGAGTTTTAATTTGGGAAGTGAATGTAACACTCTAAGTGGAAATGTAGCCTAAGTGTTATGCATGAACTCGGATATTTGCAAATTGATGTGAGGTTAGATTTTAAAGATTTCCTGGTTTAAAAGTGTGTGTCCTACATTGAGGTTTTTGCTCACATTGGAGTTTGGAGGAGTCCCCAGTAGCAACAACTACAACTGTTCTACTCACCTGAAACCTAAAACTGATATTCATTTTGGCACAAGAATGCAGGTTTTGAAATACGAGTTATTGGATGTCTGCCTTTTGGGCTTATATATAAACCTAGACAGGTTAGCTAAAACTTATATAGAGTGTCTCCAGCCTTTCTGAAGACACTCACGAGGAGAAAGGAAATCTATGACATTGATCCTCAGAGTCTCACAAATATTCATGGAAGGTGTTTGGAATTTCAGAGCTGAGGGCATATCAAGGTCATGATGTCAAATTTTTTCTCTTCTTAAGTGAGGAAATTGAGGAGGCCATCCCTTTAGTATGTATAAAACCAAGCATTTCCCACCCAGGTCTCTAAAGCAGAGTTCTCTCTTTCGCTCCTGAATCTTCTGTTCTGTTCATAAAATCATGGTTCTCATTGTCCAACTTTGCTTTTAGTTACTATGATCAGATGCCGACCAAAGCCAACTTGAAGAGCAAGTGGCTTATTTCCCTTATGCTTCCCAGTTAATAGAGCATTGCTGTAGAACGACATGGCAGGAACTCAAGCAGGAGCAGAGGCAGGAGCCATGGAGGAAATCTACTTACGCGCTTTCTGGCTCTCTTCCATGTCCTTTCATTACAGCTCAGGCTCACCTGCCCAGGAATGGCATGAGTACAGTGGGCTGGGCCTTCCTATACATTATTTAAGCAATCAAGAAAAATCTCTACAGGCATGCCCACAGACTAGTCTTATGAAAGTAATTGCTCAGTCGAGGTTCCCTCCTTTGAGGTATCTCCAGATGAACCATTACATTCATGTACATAGTATCCTGAAAACACAACATGATGAAACCATACGAGTAAATCATTATGTGTCTCAAAATCAGCCAATCAGGACCAGGGAGATAACTCATATAGTGTCTGCTGCTTAAGCTTCTGTACTCAATCTCCAGAACTCACACAGCAATCTGGGTGTTGTAGCACACAGTCTTACTCTCCAGTGCTGGAGAGAGGCAGACAGACAGGTGGATTCCTGGATTTACTAGCCAGTCAGTCCAGACTACTTGATCAATGAGCCCTGGATCCCAGGAAGGGGCCTTGTCTCAAAACACAAGCCAGGTGGCTCCTAATGTACAACACTCCAGATTGGCTTCCAATTTGCACACACACATTCACCTGCACACCCACCCGTTCACACCTCTCCCAGCACCTCAAGGAAAGCAGTCAAGCAGGCAGTGAGAGAAAGTAGTCATAGTGAAGCAGAGAGATCTCCCTTAGGGAATTCCTGTTCATATTTGTGCTGGGTGGTTCTATCTAGAGTTTGTCTATTAAAGTTCCAAGTGATAGGTCCTAGTATGGCACTGTTAATAGGGGATGGAACTATTATGGATGTCCAAGATCATTAGGTGCTGGTCCCCTCGGAAAGGAATGTGGGACCTGGTTTCAATCTTTGGCTCCTTGTCTGAGAGATGATCTCTCCACATGCATTCTCCCATGACAGACAGCATCATACATCACAACGCTCTCAGACCAGAGGTAATGCAGATGTTTGCCCTTGGGTCTTTAGGAATGTGAGCTAAGTAACCTTTTTCTTCATAACCAGCCTTGAGTATTTCATTATGGTCATGAAAAGTGAAATGAAATGGTGTTTCTCCCTTCTGTACCTATGCCCATTAAAGTGTGCTTTGAGACATATTTCACGCTTATGCTATTGATGTCTCCATTTTCATTTTCTGGTTCCTCTACATCCTGGTTCTTTTTTTCCAGGTTCAGGTTAGAAGATATTCTTGGAATCCTTTTAACTCTACTATGCAGCACACCGGGCCTATTCAGAGTGTCTCCAAGAAACACAGTGACCTGGGCCCAGAAATGGTGATTGAAGTCACTCAGGCACACCTCAGATTCACCAGCACTAGGCAATCTATTCTTGGAACTGCAGAAATGCAACCCAGTGTGAAGTCCAAGAGCAGGAAACTAATGATGGCATAGTGTGAGAAGGGTTCCTCCTGTGCTTTCTGAGATTAGTCTATAAGCTACAACTGCTGAGAGCCCCGGTCCTCCCTTTCTCAGCCCAGAACATAGGACAGCATGAGTGCAACCTTTGTTGCACTCCCTTGAACCTTCTATTGCCCCTCCCCCTCCCCCTCCCCCTTTCCCTCCCCCCTCCGAAACCACACTGCAGGTTCAGGATCTTCTACCACCTGTCAAATAGGAATGTGGCCACTACAAAACTTGCCCTGGCTTGATCATACTTACAATTCCTTTCGATTCCCTCATATTTAAAAATCAGATATAGTGATGATGGCATGCTGTGCTACTAAACATAATCAAATATCACATAGAACAGTGAGTGTACTATGAGCAAATTCTAGGAATTGGGTTAGCCTGTAGGAATGAGGTTGGCAGAATGGCTAATCAAACATGTAAGAAGACTCAGTGCCTGTGTGTTTAGCAGAAGGAGGCAGGAAAATGAGAAGGAAGAGAGGGAGTAGTATCAGTCATTGAGTTAGATCAATCAGAGAGTTAACCTGAAACAAAGAATTGGAAGAACTGGCTAGTTTTAGTATAGACTGGGTCTGTCTTAAGAGTAAAGAGTTAGGGAAGAAGTGAAGAACAGAGAAAAACAGACCAACAGAGGAAACATGAATCAATAAAGACAGAATACTCTGGGAAGAAAAGCATGTTAAATGTCTGCTGTCTATAGTGGGGCTGGCCACTGGAGTTTGTCAGATGAGGGCCTCGATCTCCTGCTGCTGGAGAGGGTAATGAGCTGGGCTGACCCAAGAAATTCTCTCGTTGGACTAGCCAGTTTCAATTAAGACTATCACACGAGCTAATTATCATTTTAAACTCGACTCTCACATGCACTGTCCCTCTTGCACTAAGTGGATCAGTTAATGGTCCCAGTGCACAGCAATGCAACACCGGAGGCTTCCTATTATTTCTTAGCCTCCAGCAGGGACCAAGGACTTCTAGAGTGTTAGGTTTCTAGGGGAAACAGGAGTGGTAATATCCTCTTTCTGTTTCACAGAAACAAAGGCTACAAGCATTGGGAGACCATTCAATTTCGATTTTGATATAGTCAAACTTTCAGCTAAATCAAAAAGGCTCTCCACATGCCTCCTCTGACCAGGAGTGTAGGAGTGTCTAGCATTGTTTGAACACAACTGGGGAGAGGGAGGTTCTCACCTACAGATATTTTATGGGACAGTTCTCTTTGTCAGAATGACTCCTACTGTTGGGTTAACATCTGCCTCCCATGCTTTAGTCTTAGCTCTGCCTTCGACTCATGGCCTGGGTAGCCCCTGGCTGACTGATCCTGTCAGTGTCTGGGTTCACAGAGGCGAGAACTGTTCATTACCCATTTGCTACACAGAGGGACTGTACTCTATGACACTAAGTTTTTTACCATAGGACTCAGCAATGCTTTATCACAGTCTATCAGGAGACAAGGTCTCTGAAGCCCTGGACCTATAACCCATTCTTTACAAGAAGACTGAGGTTTATAAAGATCAAGTGACTTACCCAAAGTCACTGGTAACAAATGGCAAAAGCCAATATTCAAGTTCATGACTGTTGCACTCCAAACTGAGTTTCACAACATCCAACCAAACAGGAACTGAGAATGCAATATTTACCCACTTATGAATGTACTTATGAGTGTAATGGAAACCCATGTTTGAATTTGGGGGTGTTCAGAATCCCCCTTAGCATGCGTTTATATGGACTATGACTGGTGAGCAGAAAAGCAGTCCATAGGCAATTGCTATACTTTATTCACGCTAGGAGTAGAGTCGGAGTCAAGTGCCTTCTACTGCCCATTTTCCTGCTGGCCAAAACAAACTATAGACCACCACACTATGCTAGAAGATTTAATATAGTCACATACATAAACATGGCCTGGACTGGTGGATCTAGCTCCCTTTCCCTCTCTTTCCCTCTCTTTCCCTCTCTTTCTCTCTTTCCCTCTCCCTTCCCCCTCCCCCTCCCCTACCCCCTCTCTCTAACACAAATGCATGTGTGCGTGCACACACACACACACACACACACACACACACACACACACATGCACACACAGGCACACCTGCTCATACACTCAGGAATACAAGCATCTGCATAAAACTGTAAGCACCCAATATTAGCAATGCAGCTCACACCTCTCATGTGTACACCACAGCACACACCACACCACAGGCAGCACGCATTTGCAGCCTAACACCGTACACACTATACCTACCTTCATACATGCACATATACACACAGATCACACATACACTATATCATTGCACTATAATTCGCACACAAGGAGATGCCTCCGGAATTTCACCTTTCCTTTTCTATTCAGCTTTGTTCCAGATTTGCAAAGGGAAAAACCAAAAACAACAAACAAAAGCAGGCGTGTCTATGGGGTCTATAGTAGCCCACTACGTCATCACTGACATCTACGGGGCTATAGCAGTTGCCATAGAGAAGTTGCATCTCAGTCAGGGCTCCTTAGGCCCAAGTACCAGGCACAAATCAGAGACTCTGACCCCATTTGTTTGCAGGCATAGCCAGCCACTTTGTCAGAGCTCAGAAGCCCACAAGAATGGATAGTCAAGATTCAGAACCCATCTCCCAGAATTCAGCTTGTGCACATGTGTCCCCCTGCAAATCTGTGTGGGCTAAAAATACCTGCGCCCTGCATGGCTCCAGAGATCGCTGACAAAGGCATTCGTATTTGCAGTCGAGACACCCCCGGATTACTTCTGCAGTAACCTCTCTCACATTTTAAACAGGTTGGTAGAGCCATCACTTAGTCTGCCTCCAGGAGGCAGCCATTAAGAGATGTAGCTGGGAATGTACCTGGGAATGGCATTTTTTTTCCTTAAAAGGTTTTTAAAAAGTGACTATTTTCATTAAAGTGTCGTAAATTTTCTGGTTTAAAAATAAAATTCATTTGAACTTAAGCTTCTTTAGACAAACTAGTGTCTTCAGGGAAAGTAGGTTAATAGGAGAGGTGGGAGGGGCCAGTTTGGCTCACCAGTTGTTGGGGAATGCAAGCCAGAACACAGTGAAGCTGCCAAGATGGAGAGTGGGAGCAGGTGTAGGAAGCGGGGCTCCCTCTCTCCTTCCCATCTCCTGGACTCTTAAAGGAAGAGCAGGATGCAATCATAGGTTCGGTTAGCAGCACAAAAGTAAATTAACCAAGAAATTAGCTTTTCAGATGCCCAACCCCAAGTCCTCCCAAATAATCCTCCTGGCCACCTGCTGTTTGCACTTACACTGGGCTAAGGAGGCAATCTGGTTCAACTCACACCCCAGGCCTTGCCTCAGGGCACGCTGCAGGGCTCCAGAATTAGAGGGCTGGAGGGAACAAGAAGCCACCCAACTATAGCAGGAAGCTTGCAGCTTGTATAGCACAGGAGGTGGCAGAAATAAATGTTCTCTCTGTGTCTCTCTCTGTCTCTGTCTCTCTGTCTCCGTCTGTTCCTCTTCTCTCCGTGTCTGTGTGTGTGTGTGTGTGTGTGTGTGTGTGCGTGCTCGTGGGTGTCTGTGTGCCTGTGTATGTGTATCCTTGTGTGTGTATCTTTTCCTGTGTACTTATATGTTTGGCAGAGTGTCTATGAACCTGTGCATGATTATCTATCAGTCTTTATCCATCCATGTCTGCATATTCCTAGTGTACATGCATGGTATTGCGTGTCAATGTATGTCTAGGTATGTGTGCACATTCACACTCTTGCAAGTAAGTTTCCATGAGTGTGAAGAGAAGTGTGAGGTGTGATGTGGACAGAGTGTTTGGGGATACAAGGTAAGGTCTGTGTACAGAGCCCACAGGCCAGGGACCCCACCACCAGCAGATGGAGCTGTGGGTACAAGTTTGGAAAAGGCCAGCCTGACTGCTGTCTGTGCTGTGCTGGCTGGAGACCTCCCCCACTCACCCCCATTCCCTCAACCCCCCAACCCCATCCTCCACCCCACCCCCCACCGCCATCATGACCATGTTAAATGAGGGCATTTAGGAGCCCACTAATCTGTCTCATTCTCCTGCACAAGGAAATTTCTGGGACAGCAGGGCTGTGCTTTACTGAGGCTGTGTTTCTTGGGCTTGCTGGAGTCACAGTGTGAAACTAGGAGCTCACTAGCTATCCAATATCTCATCAAGAATTATACTGTTAGGTAAATGAGCTCCCAAATCACAAGGTACCCCTCATTTCACAGATAAACAAAGGATCTTAATTCCTTGATGACTTCATCACCTAAAGATACTCCCGCCCTTTTTCTAACTTTAACCAAGTTCTATCAAAGACTCTTCCTCCTCTCTCAGCCCCTCCGCCCACAACCCCATGCAATCTTTCATTATCTGCAGTGAACTTCTTCCTATTAGCTGGCTCCTATCTGATCTCTCTGCCTGAGATCCTTTCCGGCTGCCATTCACTGTAGACTAGATTCATCTTCCCCACAGAGCTCTGAGCCTGTCTGGGTCTGTCCAGATATTTCAGCAGCTTGCTCCAAAATCAAGTTCAAGCTAGTGCATACTTGAAATGGCAGTGTTCCCTGGCTCAGTACACCTCATCTCTTCCCTCTTTCCCTACCAAGGAGAACCCCTGCTCTATCCCGTCTCCCATGCATACCCTGAGCTCCAACTGTCTTTCAACCTCTGTTAATTTCTTCTGTTTTATTTATCCCTTTTAAATTGTACTTCTGAATGGCTCCATTTCTTCCCATTTTTATCCTTTACACACTATGCCTCTCCCTAGGATGTGATGAGTAACAGCTCAGTCAGTGTATTTCCAACATGCCACCCAAATCCCACAACAGTAAGAAAATGATCATACATGGAGACAGAGATGAAAGGGTCATTATTACTCTTGCTAAAAATCCCATGCTAACACACACTCTCATGAGAACTCACCAAGGTCCTGAAAGAACTCCCTTACTTCCTCCATAGAGCATCACCCCCCATGACCTGATGAGCTGTATGAAGCTCCACCTCTTAAAGGTCCCATCACCTTTTACACTAACTGCGGTGGGCAAGGGGTAGACAAATTTCCAATAAAAGAACCTCTATATTTTTCTTTATAGTACGCTTTGGTGAGAGGCAGTTTATATGGGTGGGGGGGTCTTTCTCCCAGATCAGAAATGGAAAAGGTATGATCTCTGTTTTCCTACTGATTATCTGTGTGGCTATGAACACACACACACACACACACACACACACACACACACACACACACACACACGCTGGCTTCTGTCTCTTGAGCACTTCATGGGCAGAATCAGCAGAAATCAGCAGACTTCCACTTTTAAAGTTTTTATACTATTCCTTAGTGCTCAGTTTCTTTCTTTGTTCAGTCTCTTTAGAAACTGCTGGGAGGAGAAAGGTGGGTGCTACCCCCAATATAAGCCTCCTGTCCTCACATGCCCCTCAGTGGATCCCCATTGTTTCTGAGGAGTGTTCTTCCAGCTCAGGCATCCAAGAAAATTTCCAAAATTATTTTCTTCGTTTCAGTTTGAAGACGTTCGTGTTCTCTTTTGGGATGCATGCAGAACGCAGACAGGAATTGCAATGATCTGCCACCACTGACATCTGTTCGCATCCTGCTGCCTTCCCGAGAAATTGGCCTGTCCTATCCTTGTTCATCCTTCGTCCCAAATAAAATTTAGAGTGACTTCAGATGGCTTAGGCAATGCCAGCTCTACAATTTCCAAGTGCTATTTCTAAAACTTCATGTATGTTCTCATTTTAGGTTATTCTTAGTAAGATTATAGTTTTAGAAACAGAAGGAGACTTTGGTGAAAATTTGAGAGATAATTTAATTGTAGATTTCAAGGCAGATGCTGCTGTCTCATACTTACTATCTTGTCCCTGTCATTTCTCATCAAAATCAGACCTTAAAATTCCCACTGGGATGGGAGGGAGCTCAGAGCAGTACACTGGCCCAGCCAGCTCTAAGCAGTGACTCTTCTGTGATGATTGACAGGCCTCTCCCTCTCTTCCATTCTAGGGCCCCCATTGCTGCTTTGGGAAAGGCTTCAGTGAGCGTGCACTGTGTGTCATTCAGAAACCACATGATTTAATCCATACCACAACCCTGGAGTTCAGATACCAGTTTTATAAGGAGAACAAAATGACATAAAGAAAACTTTCAGTAACTTTGAGCTTCTTCTTCTTCTTCTTCTTCTTCTTCTTCTTCTTCTTCTTCTTCTTCTTCTTCTTCTTCTTCTTCTTCTTCTTCTTTTGTATAATAGTTTTAATTAACCCTTTGCAAATTTGATGCCTTCATGGGTACCTCCCATTGTCCCTCAAATTCCTTCCATACTCACCTGCTATTTCACTTTATCCCAACTTTATATACTATTTTCATTTTTATAACCCACAAAGTATAGTTTGTGCTCTCCACATGCTCATAGGTAGAGAATCTCTCTATTAAAGCACAATCAATATTTAATCTGGGAATTCTTGAATATTGCCATATATATATATGTATATATACATATATATATATGTATATATATACATATATATATCAAATGTATTCTGATCAGTCTGTATAGTGTTACTTATATCCTTGTATGTATGTTTTCAGGTCTGATCATTTGGCATTGATTAGATAACCAATTTGGTGAACTCTTCCCTATGGAAGACTGTTTCTTCCACTCTAAGAATTCCTTAGTTACTTGTACTACTCTTTTGAAGGAGGCACCAGGACTTGTGGTTTTTCCCTTTTCCACTCTGGCCTGTCTATTACTGTCCATGTCCACCTCTTTTTTAGGCAATCAAGGTGGTAAGACTTTATGGATGTAGCTTCTGACATTACTAGGACACACAGTTCTCTGATCCTCTTACCCTTATAGTCTTTCTGCTCACTCTTCTATAATGTTCCCTGAGCCTTAAGTGAGGGACCTGATTTGTAGAAAGATAGACTGGAACTGGCAACTATAACTTTCCATTTTGTTTGGTTGTACTTTTCTGATATGGTCTCTATTGTAAAATAAGTTTTCTCAATGAGAAGTGAGGACTACATATATCTCTGTATTTAAGGACATATCTTTACAATCTACTAATAGGGATTGTATTGATTTAGTAAGGTGTTGGTTGCTGGTTCTCCTCCAAGATCTACAACTTCACTGGCTCTGGGTAACTGGCTAGGTTTCCAGTACCAGGCATGGTTTTCCTCCTGTTGAGTGGGTCTTAGGTCCAACAAGAGTGCTGTTGGTTACTGCTAAAGTATGAGTGTTACTACTACATCCTCAGGGTAATTAAGCCATGCTGGTCATTGCTGTGCTTCATAGGTATCATAGATAGGTAGAAATTTTTATTGCTTTTCCTCCTTTGGAGGCTTACATGGTGCCTTCTGGTACAATGAACATTTATCCTCAAGGAAGAGGGATCTAGGTCAGTTCCAGCTCATGGATCTCTAGGCTCTGTGTCTGAAGTACATGGTGACTTCAGCAAGAGAGACTTACCTCCTGCCTCTGATAGTGCAAACCAGAGTAATTGTTAGAGTGATGTTTTAGGAGTCTCTCAGCTAACCCTGACAATAACTCAAAAGATGGCTTCTTGTGCCCGGGATTCCTTCTCCATAGTCTTTTGCTCTTGGATGAGAGCACTGTCAGTCTAGATGAGAAAATTTAATTTAAACTATATATGTATATTTATATGCAGACTTACATGTATTATAGGACTTTTAAAAAGGTAGAAAGCTAATAGCATGGCATCCTTACGGTTATTTTATATTCCTCCTCTTGCTTTGTATTTATCCCTCTTTCCCTAGTTTGAGCTTTCTTTTTATTTCTACTTCCCTGATCTGAACCTTTGAACTCTGCTATTCTCCTCTGTATTGTTCCCCTGGGTCCACATCACAGCAGAGATCACATTTTAATTTGGAATTAGGAACCACCATTGAAAGAGAACATACAATGCCTGCCTCTCTGAGTATGGTTTACCTCACTCAATATGATATTTTCTAATTCTCTTTATTTACTTGCAAAGTCATGATTTCATTTTTCTTTACAGCTGAACAGTATTCCACAGTGTTTATGTATCATGTTTCCATAATCTACTCTTAGGTTGAAAGATATTTATGTTGTCTCATTTCCTGACTATCATTAGCAGAGTAGCAGTGACTGTGGGCTAGGATATAAAGTCCTCTGAGCTGTAGAGTAGGATGTCAAGTCCTTTGGGCGCATGCCAAGGGGTGATATAGCTGAGTCGTATATTAGATTTATTTTTAGTTTTTTGAGAATTCTCCACACTGAACTTCATAGTGACTGCACCAGTTTTCAATCACAGGATCAGTGCACAAAGATTACCTTCTCCACTATGCCACTTCCAGTATTTGCTGTTGGTTATTTTGCTGAACTTAGTCATTCTGATTGGGGAAAGATGAAGTCTCAAAGTTGTTTTGATTTGTATTTCCCTCATTTCATTACTAGAGACAATGAACATCTTTGTTTTGAGGCAATATTTAGTAGTCATTGTTTTATTCTTCCTTGGAGAACTTTCTGTTCAGGTCCTAGGCTCATTTTTTTAAATAGATTTTTAAAAATTCTTTGTCTGTTTGTTTGTTTGTTTGTTTCAGTTCTTTATATATTATGGATATGAATCCTCTGTCAGGTATCTAGCTGGCACAGATTCTCTCCCATTCTGTGGGTTGAGCCTCTTCACCTGGTGATTGTTTCTTCAGTTGTTCAGAAACTTGATGGTTTTATGAGGTGTCACTTATCGAATGCTGTCCTTAATTCTTGGGCAAATAGATTCCTAACACTGAAAGCTACAGTTTCAACTAGTCCTTCTCTGAGCTCTTGTGAGGATGAAGGCAGAGAGGAAGAGAACAGCTGTCAGGGGAGGCAGATGTCTAGAAAGAAGGTGAATGGACTTTGGGCTGTGAGCTGCATTGTGTCTTGGTCTTACCTCTTACCTCATGGTAAGAGTGGTTGCTTAACTTTTTGAGCCTTTTTTACTTTATCAGATGAAACAAATAAGATAATCACAACAGAAAGATAGCTCCTGCTTGACATTCTAGTGCTGTGATATGTGGTAACAGCCTAGTGAACTGTAGATGTTCCTAGAGTAATGATGTAGAAAACTCAGAAACCTTCTCTTTGCTTGGGAGATACTCCAGGCTTGGCCACTCATTGAGACCTGAGTTTGTGATCTAGTGCAGTATCCAAGCCATTTAGCATTCCCTTCTTAAAGCAATATCCTTTGCCACTTTAGGCAGGTTGTCTCCCAACTGTGGTCAGACACCAGGCACAATCCCATATAGCCGAGTTTAAAGCATTTTATTTCTGAATCTTCATAATGAAAACTTGACAGTAGCCAGCCATAAGTGAGTGGATTATGCCTGTAATTGCAGAACTCAAGAAACATCCTGAACTCCATAGCTACTTGCAGACTAGCCTGGGCTATAGAATGAGACCTTGACTCCACCCCCTTTCCCCTACACACAAAGCTTGCACATTTTAGACACCAAGTCTCAGAAAGAAAATGACCAGAACAGAACCCTTTGTGTCCAGTGTTGTACTTGTCAATCAGGAATGAACAGAAGTCATGGTCTATGTGTACCACTTTGCGCCTACCCTTTAAGAAGAGAATATTGGCTCCTCTTCCCCCTAGTAATTCATAATACTTGGGATAGAGACCTGCATATATCTTTTTAAAAATAGCCTTGCTACAAAAGCGCACAGCTAGGTGTTGTTGAAGGTATCCAGACAGAGCCTATTTAAGGAACTGACCTAGTCTAAATACAGAATCTGCAAGCTGCCTTCCAGAGGGAGCATCCCTGAGCAAACCCATCTGAAAGTAATATTATATGTTTATAGAAAACATGGCTGAAACTACTGCTAGTTTATCAACCATTGCTGCACATGCTAAACACTAGCAGTGTAGAGTGTGATCCTATGACCTGGCAAGCTTGCGTTTCTACCAATAAAAACGCAAACAGAAATACGTACATTTTCCTGTTTCATCTTGGCAGCTCCAAGTTATGTTTAGTGTTCAGTGACTCTGAGCTGCCCAGCCTAGGTAGTGCCTGATATGTTTCTCTTCAGCTGATTTCTGTCTCCATTTTCATTCTCACTATTCTGCTTTATATATATTTAACAAGGCAAGCTGTCTCAGACTTGTTTTCTACATAGGAAGAATATAAATTATGAGGAAAGTCATAGAGCTACCAAGGCAATGAGTGACTTCCAGGAAAGTGGAGGTATCATAGGCAGGCAGACACAGTGGGACCGAATAGTTAGCATAATATGTTGTAATACTTTGAAGGAAAACCTACTGCTATTAGCTATGAAATATTGTTTATGTTATCAATATGAATATGCTGCGTGTACAGGCTTGTTTTCTCCCTGCCGGTGCAAGGAAAAGCATGGTGATGTTAGTGTGTCCCCTGCTGTCTCCTCTTTGTTCCTCTCTGGAGTTCTGTCGCCTCTGCTGTTCCTCTGGGCTGCTATGCCCCAGGTTCTCTGGGGAAGCCTCTCTCCTTTTTCTCCCTGCATTTGTAACTCCTGGTCCCCTAGGTCTTTCCTTTCTCATCATGTACCTTGTCTTGTTTCCCTGAAGCCTCTACAGTTTCTCCCAATTAAGAATGAAGAGCTTCAGCCAATTTCAGGCCTAAACTTGAAGAAACTGTCAGTGCCTTCAAGGGATTTAAGTTCCTCATGAAGACAAGCTGTGTACCCACGGAGAACTCCCTTGGCACAGTTGAAGGCTTCATTCATTCTTCCACAGCACTGGGTTTTGTTTTAGTGCACCTAAGTCATCTTATTACCAAGGCGCTCTCTATTGGTTGCAATTCCACCAAAGCCCCCATGTTTACCTGGAAGAAGAGGAGATTGATGCAGATCGGCATGCATTACCTACAAGCCTGTGAGGAAGCTGAGCTGGGGCCAGTCCTTAATTAACCTTGGGGAGGTCCTTCCTTACATTTTATGTGACTCAGCAGCATCTGGCTTGTGGAAGGGAACTTTCAGAACGATTATGCCCAGGGAGAAATAGTTATTGACATACCCACGGCTGCTGAGATTCATCAATTTCTCAGGGTCCTTCTTCTATTTGTCTTGATTCTCCCAAAAGAACCAGTGGTTGCCTCACGCAGTGGCTTGTGCAACCAAAATCCGTGCTCATCAGTTCTCCTTTGCAGAGAGTTATCCTATTAATATTACTAAATAGTTATTTTATTTTCTCTGGCTCTCTTTGTCAACGTTTGTGTATTTTGCCAAATCCCAATGGAGTGTGTCTAGCACACACTCTCTCTCTCTCTTGCTCTCTCTCTTTGTGTGTGTGTATGTGTGTGTGTGTGTGTGAGAGAGAGAGAGAGAGAGAGAGAGAGAGAGAGAGAGAGAGAGACAGAGACAGAGACAGAGGAGACAGAGAGACAGAGAGAGAGAGACAGACAGACAGAGATAGACGCACAGACAGACACAAAAAGAGGTGCTGGGAAGATGAGAGAGACATGCTCAATGAATATAAAATATCACTGAAATATTTTAAGAACACATCCAACTTGCTGATTTAGATTCCTCCATCTGTTGATAGTGTCCTCGCTAAGGTTTTATGAAAAAATTATACTACAATACTGGAGGGTATTATAGCAGATTTAGAAGGGACAATGTTGACATTTAAACCCAATAACAGAGTGCTTAGTGCTTAGTATTTGCTGCAATGTGAAAAGAAATAGAGATGAGGACCATCCTGACCTCACTGTGAGTCTAAGATTATAAACACAGGCACTGGCCAGAAGGGACCCATCACATCTCTTGCTAACCAGGTAGCATCAATCTTCTTGATTGGCAGCCCTGTAAGGCATGAAAGAGACCGTGTTACCTATGATCATGTGTCTACTCTAATTTTAAGTGTTTTCTTTCAAGATGAATTTTCCCATTGTGATAGGCTTCCAATTTTTAAAAATAACATCAGCAGGAAAACAGTAAGATATTCACCATTAAATATTTATCAATACACATGATACTAAACAGAATATAAACCTGGAATTCTATATATTTTAGTGGATAACATCTTAGGCTCTGATTTGGGGGTGAGGTGGGGGTTGACTAAATGAATGGGATCATCTTTTGGTTGAATGGGTTATAGTTAATTTTTTTTGGTACTTTATTTCTTATACATTCTCAGCCAAGACCTAACAACTAATTTAATGCAAAATATATATCTTGATGAAACCTTTTGTTTCTGAGAGTGTCCACACTGTACTATACTTTACAGTGGTTCATCTAAACTCAAAGGATGATAGGTTGAGATCAGACCCTTGACTACTGGTTGGCTACTTCAAATAAACAAATAATTTATTGTTATTATTACTATTACTATTATTATTATTATCGAAATGGGGTTGGCCTCAGAAAAGGATCAATCCAGTTGGGGTTTTCAAAATTGAGGCTAGAGATTTGGTGACAAGTAATCTTGCATAGCTATGCAAAGAATGAACTCACCGAGGTGATGGCTTTCTTACTGGACCCTTTATAACAACATCAGGGCAAATGGAAAAATCAAAAGTAGACTATACCACATAGTGTGTTCCTGCTCTGTCTACATTTATCTGAGTGCCTTCAACTATCCCTATTTATATATTGAGTTTAGAGTAATGCTTCACATAAGGGAAGTTTTCTTGACTTGAAAGTTTTTGAAAGGATCAAAATCACTTTCTACAATAGTGCACATGGTTTTTGATGGTAGGATTTGAGGTTTATTCATTTCTCTGTATTTACAGGTCAGGAGATAGCTTGGTGTTCAACAGCGCTGATCTTTTCTGTTTTCTCCCTCTCTTTTGTATGTTGAATGAATGATTAAATGAATGCATTCATCTATTATAATGGGGAAAGTCTCTTTCTCTGTGTCCTTCAGATAAGCACTGTAGTGACTGGTGTTATAATATGAGTGAAATAAAAACTTACACAGAAAAACACGAAGGTATACCTGACCAAACAGGATAATCTCTTACAGGGTTGTTATATGTCATTAAGTTACAGGAATGCAAAAGCAAAAGTATATTTACATATCGTTCTATTGGTGGTGAGCAGCCACCAGCCTTGCAGAATTAACCACTGAACAAGGGCTTTTTAAAAATGATGTCATTCAACATGAAGGCAACCCTCCCTTTTACAGATATTGTCCTGGAGCAGGAAGTGGCCTGTTAACAGAGAATATCTCTTCTTCACTCCTTTTTGGGTCCTTTGTTAGATTCTCTATTATCTTCTATAGTGAAAGGCTTTCCAACAGTTGCCTTTTAGTCCTGTCTCCTCTGGAGTGGCATCCTAGGGGCAAATGGAGCAGAGGTAGCAAGGAGCCTCCCCGGCAAGGGAGAGCAGGCCAAGGGAATGACACTTGGCAATTTTGTCTTGAACTTCTCTGTTATTTCCACTAAAGCAATTTTCTTGACATTTTCTTGTGGCATTTAACAGGGGGAGAAGGTAGACTTCCTTCCCTTATCATCTTTTTTTAACCCCCTTTTCCTTATCTGACATGATTTATCTAGTCTTTCTTCAAAAGTTCACAGGCATTGGTGGTGGCTTGCTAGAAGTGTAAGTAGAAGGATTCATACTTGGACTCTCCCATCTGGATGTCTGTTTCTCCTAGTCTTTGTTTCTCTTTGATCTGTTTCTCTGCATCTGTATGTCTCTGTCTCTGTCTTAGTGTCTGTTCCTCTGGCTCTTTCTGTCTCTGTCTCTGTCTGTGTCTCTGTCTCTGACTCTCTCTCTCTTTCTCTCTCTCTCTCTCTCTCTCTCTCTCTCTCTCTCTCTCTCTCTCTCTCTCTCTCTGTGTGTGTGTGTGTGTGTGTGTGTGTGTGTGTGTGTGTGTACATATGATGTGGTAACTGGTCACATACTGTCACACAGAGCTTGTGATAAAGATGTCAGCAAATAAGCAAGCCACTAGGCACCCCTTGAAAGGGCTGTTGCAAACCTTCTCACCTTGTACCACCTTCAGACTGCACTCTGGATCACCCACGGGTGATCTTTAATCCCCAGTTGTTTCTCAGGTGCCTGGCCCTATTACTCTTCTGATGTCTGATCGTGAAAAGACCAATTATTTTAATTTTAGCCCAAGCAAAAACATAATTAGACAAATCTGTTAGAAGAGTATCATATGTGGTATTGCATTGCCAAAAGCAGGTCAAATTGTGCTGCTATTGAAGGCCAGAAGATCATTTTCTTTTTACTAGAACCATCTTTAAAGATATGGTGCTCCTGAATGAAGCATCAGCAGGAGCTGCAAAAGACCAGGTGATGTGAGACTTGGTTCTCTTTTATGTCTACACAATGAAAACAACAATGACTACTCCAGGGGAGTTTGTGCAAGACTTTAATGAAATAACACATGCAAACCACATAGTGCGATATGAACACAAGGAGAGATTTTTATTGAACCAATACTTGCTTTTCTGGAATTGTGCCTCCTACCAGATTGACAATAGTTGTTCTTGGATACTTCATGTTATGTCCCTGCTTGTATTAAGGATCTGCATCTGTCAAAGCTTTGTCCTGTGAAGACAGAGCCTTCTCACCTTCGTCCTCTCAGCCTGCTTATAGGACTTGATTTAGGAATTTAAAAGGATGAGCTGTGCTTATGTGTACTTTCAGAAAAAAAATCCAGGCAGAAATCTTGTCCTGAGCAAAAGTGTAGATAGAATCTAACAAAAACCACACCCAGAGAGTATTCCTATACTCCCAGAAATTCATCCCTTCTCCTGGAAAGCACCCCTATCTTGAATATGTTTATATTTCTGTTGATGTTCCAGTGTTCTTTCTTTAAATGCTCATGAAACGAAGAGAATTGGTAATCAGAGGTAATGAAATGTCTTATTTATGACTCATTTTGGTTGACAAAATGTAAGGACTTGTATATTTTATAGTCACATTTTCTTATATATGGCTATAGAATTTGACTTGTATGGTTTCCATCTACTACATCAAGCTACTTTAGGGCTCAAGGGGGCATAGCTTCTTTCTGAGTGAGAGAAAATACTGAGAGGCGTAAAAGATCTTGGTTCCCCTTCAGATGTTGGGAAATAAATGGCATTACTGTCCCTGTGATGAGCGCATGATACATGTTATTATAGACCTCAGTGTGGGAACTTCTGTACTTAGAGAATGATTATGTTGGTTCTCAAAGATAGTTTCAAGTATCTGTATTGTATTTCTTATATCCATGGAAGGATACTTTGCTGTTATGGATATCCTATGAGCTAGGGCTGGCTAAGAGGGTGCTTAACGAAATCTGTAGAACTAGAAGACAACATGAGTAAGTATGTTTCTGGCCACTGGGTAGACTCATCCTGTTAAGTTCTTTGCTTCTGGATCTAGTCTCATAAAATTTTTGCCTAATATGAAGTCCTCATCAGTCCCCCATATTTCAGTGTTTGCTTCTCCCATATATGAATTCTATCTTCCTTACCACCTGTCTGGTCACCACAACCAGGAGATCAATACTGATATCAACCCACCCATCTATTCCACAAAACCCACTTGTGCTTTCTCTCCTTTCCTAACAGTGACATTTCTTTCTGGCTCAGGATCTTTTCCAAGAAAACAGAGTTCAGTTGCCAAGACTCCTTTGTCTCCTTTAATTCATAACAATGTGTCAGTGTTCTCTCTCTCAGGAGCATGTCAGACTTGAAGTATAATTGCTAGCACATTCAGGAAGGGGACCCTCGACCTGCGTCTTTGTGGTACTTCCTTTTGTCCTTCCCCAGGTGGGAAATCTTTGCAGAAATATCACAAACATGATGATGTGCTTTCAGAGTGTATCTCTGGGGAAGCATGGTCCCCACCTTTTCCACCTCAACAGTAGTAAACTCTATTCTTGGTCCAGTTAGCACCTGCCAGATTTCTCCACTGTGTGGACAACTTTCCTTGGAAGCAAAATGAAGCATGAAAGTGTAGATTTATCTTGGTGCTGTAGCCACACTCCCCAAACAATGATCTTCAGTTCTATTGTTTGCAAGTAGAGATATGCCTTAATGAAGTTAATTTATAAATACACATCAAAATAGAGGATTCTTCTAACAGGGGACAAAGACATACTTTTTATTAATAATTCATTACCATTGTAATTCCCAATTCATGGTGTGACTAGCCTTAAGTTCAAAGTATTCTCAATGTTATTTGTTAAAAAATTTGTCATCTGAAAAAATCAAACCAAACCAAAACTTTTTACCTACAAATCATAGCTGAATTTAGTGCCTTGGTAACTTTCTGATCCATTTCCTCAAAGCAACTTAGCTCAAGCTGTAGGTGTTCTCTTACAGTTTTTTAAAAATACCTGTCCTGAATTACTATCCTCTCCCAGGTCCCATATATAGGCTTCCTACATTGCAGTGGGCTGTGGCTTCAGAATCCTGGGAAGCTGAAATGATCTGTTACAATGGGCCTTTTCTGGGTTTTGTTTTGTTAGTGTAATACTTTGTGCTTTCCTGCGTGCTTGTTTCCTAATAGCTTTTTTGGCTTTTGTCTTCATCAAGTATTACAGCAGAGTAATACGTGATGAATAGAACCATAAAGAGCGGAGAGAGAGAGATTGCAGACAAAGGAAAATCAACTTCCCTCTTTCTGCTCTGCTTTTCTGTGTGTGCTCATGTGTGCAAGCACTCGCAGAAACACACACACACACACACACACACACACACACACACACACACACACTGCCATCTGGACAAATCTCTTCCAACTCGAAAGACATGAGATAAAACTCTCAATAAAGAGAACCAATACCAATCTGAAAGTGGCATTTTTATTCCCTGTTTTGAACCACCATTAAGGCTTATAGGAGGTGGCAGCCCTTGCTGGCATTCATTCTGGGAGCAGAACTCCTGGGCATGCTCAGCTCTTCTGCAAACAGCCTGGGCCTAATGCTAAATTATAGACTAGAGAAGGAGAGGACTCAGGGGGCAGATGATCACATTCTATAAATACCTTTCAGGTAACACTGCAAATGAGGGAAGAGAATTATTCATTTGCTCAGCAGGTACTAGAATGAGGGGCACCGCACCAGGAGAAGGAAGCCTAAGCTGGGGATTAGCTGGAAAGCGCCTCATACAGACTTTCCTGCCCAGGGCTCCAAACAGAGAAGTCCAGTACCAGGTACCAAAAGCAGACACAGAGCAGACATTGCATGTAGAAGAATTCCTGCCAATTCCAAGGGGTACATGGAGTCACCCATAGCTTTGGGTTATGATCTATGTTCTTCAGATTGTATCTCCTAAGCCTGTTTGGCTTCAGGAATTTAGTTTACAGCATGGTTGTTCAGGAAAGGCATCGTTCCTGTTCAGTTCCCTGCAGCATCCCGGAGACAAATTCACACTCTTGTTTTTGCTCCCTGTCCCAA
This sequence comes from Tokudaia tokunoshimensis, assembly GCA_036184795.1. NCBI lineage: Eukaryota > Metazoa > Chordata > Mammalia > Rodentia > Muridae > Tokudaia > Tokudaia tokunoshimensis. Next base: position 29,377,672 of record BTHU01000008.1, on the reverse strand, counting down.
AGCTAAAGTATGTGAAGGTAAATCAAGAACCTAGGGCCAGGTTCTGGTTGGTACTAACCCCACATGCCAAGGATGTTGGCCTCCTTATTCAATTTTGGTCATCCAAAAAAAATGCTAAAGATATGTAATCCTTATCTATTAATTACAAAAGAGCCAATATGCTTAAAATATGTTAGGAATAGCAGACAGAACATTCTAGTTTTGATCATTGCTGCTTAAATCATGATTTGGATGATCCCTGGGTGTGTCCCAGAGAACATGGGCCAGCAAGATAGAAAATTGCACAGTGGTAGACAGAAATCTGCAGTGCTAGACTGGTGTGCTCAGCTACATTCTAGCAGGGGATAATGCCATGACTTTCATCTATTTGCCTAGCATGAATGAACTGAGTGTTGGAAAACTGAGTGAAATCCAGGAAGAACATCACAGAGGAAAGACACATCCTAACAAAATACACAAGAAAATATCTTATCTATAGAGAAAGGTCAGTGTTAGACTATTCTCTTATGGTAGAGCTACCCAGAAGAACGAAATTTTGTATGTGTGTTTGTGTGTTTGTGTGTATGTGTGTACGCAAAGAGAATGTTTTTCTGAGCCTGGTGGTACATGTCTGTAATCCCAGTACCCAGGAGGCTGAGATAGGAGGATTTCAAGTTCCAGGCTAGCTTGGGCTACATAGTTAAAATAATATTGAGAGAAAGGAGGTGGGAAAGGGAGAAGAAGGGACAAAAAGGTACAAATGGAAAGGAAGGAGAGAGGAAAGGAGAGAGGAAGGGAAATCACGAAGGAAGGAAGGAAGGAAGGAAGGAAGGAAGGAAGGAAGGAAGGAAGGAAGGAAAGATTTGTTGTTTGTTTCAAGAAATTGTGGAAACAACAGCCAAGTTAAATATGCACAAGGCAGGTCATCAGGCTAGAAAGCAGGAAGAGCTGTGTCTGTCAGATACAGTTGGCAGCAGCATGTTCTCTTCTTCAAGGGAGATCAGTCGTTTCCTATTTAAAACCTTCAAGCGATTGGATGAGGTCTGCTCACGCTATGGAGAATAATCGGCTTTACTCAAAGTCCACCGTTTTAAACATTAATCACATCTAAAAATACTTCCACAGCAACATGGAGAATAATGTTTGATCTAATATCTGGATATTATGGCCCTATCCAGTGGACACACGAAACATTAACCACTGCAATGTGATGGAGAAGCTACTTCATTATATTCACACTTAATATTCTTCACTTTAGTCCCAGAGAGTCACAGGGAGTTGTTCTAAGCCAAGCCTTCTGCTACAGGGGCAAATGGAGGAAGAGTCTATCCATAACTCAAATGGGGAAGTCTGCAGGGGAGAAAAGGATATGAAGTCAGTATTCCATGTCAATTTGTCACAGATTCATAGACAGGTAATTCTTTTTAAAATATTTTTATTTATCCTTTGAGAATTTCATCCAATGTATTTTGATCATTTTTATCCCCAACTTCTTCAAGGCCTGCTTGTTCACTAAATTTTACAAGACCATTGAATTGAATGCTCAAAAATTTAGGCTTGATAAAATATGCAGTTGTTAAAATTTAAGAATTTATACTTAATTTTATTATTTATTTATTTATTTATTGCTGATCAGATAGGCAATGAGTTAAATGAGTTAAACAAGAAAGGAAAATTATAACTAGAAGGTATTAAGTAGATTATCAAGGCTATACAAAACAACACAAAACCAAATGTTCCAGGCCAGAAAAGCCGTCCTATTTGATGCATATTCTACAAGGGGATAGAGAGAAGGCCTTACCTGCATAAGAAAGGACTTCTTTCCCCCAGCCCTCACACCTCGGAATGTTCCAGGCATTCCTCACAAATGAGGAGAACAGACATTCAGATGTGGCTGTTTGCAACCTGTCATCACTGTCCCACTAGTTCATAACCTTTTTGTGTCAATTATAACATTTCAAGTAATTAAGAAGAAAAAGTCAGAACATTAATGGTCCATACTCAAAGGTCAGGATAACGCTAGTCTCCTTGCCAAAGCTGGGGACAGAGGACTCTGGGCTGCTCTAAGGAGTGGCATAAAATCCGAGCAGAAGCCACAGTCACCTGAGCACCCTAGTTTTCTTTCTGGGTATCAGGTTCTGTTCAGATCACAAAGAGAATCTCAAATAGCCGAATTAGAGTCAAAAATCTCTGAATTAAATGACAAAACGAGACAGTATTTCCCATCTTGTTAAGATAAGGAAACAAAAGTCTTCATGGCATTGATTTTCATTGCTGTCCAACCAACTTGTGGCAGAATTCAGAGCAGGACTCTGGTTTTGTGACTTCCAGTCAGGTACTCGGTGTCTTTGGCTGAAGTTCAGTGCCTGAGATATTAAAGCAGAAGGTGTTAAGGAGAAAATGACAAGCTACTGTCCCAAAGGGGCCTATGTCTCCAGCTCTTAACACAGTTTCTTGGTTAGGATATTCTCAAGGTCGCCTCACCAGCAAAGCAAAGCAGTATGTCGTTTTTGTGCATGCAGTGACCTACTATCCTCATCTAGATGACAGAATGGAAGGGGCATTAAGCCCACAAGTAACTGTATGTTTCTTTGCAAGAGAAGTAGCGGCCACATGGTAGCTACAGATAGAAATTGTTATCTACAAATTACTTGCTCATTAGACGCAGGAGCTATTTTAAACTCTTAGTGGCAATGAATTCACTTCATCTTTATAGCAATTCCAGGAACTAGATACTATCACTGTCCCTGTTTAATTCACATAGGAGAACTGGCCTGTTTGACATGCCATCCTCACGGGGTCTCATGCGAAGCCACAGTCGGTGACTCTGGAAGCAGGGTGCTGAACTTCCAACTTATAGTGCCCATGTTACAGGAATCTTGGCAAAGTGGATATGAAAAAATGTTAGTTAACATCCTGTCTTGAGTTGGAGAGAGTAGTGTGGTCTTGGGAAACGGATTGACAATCCCTGAAGGAATTTTTATTTGCTCTAGGTTCCTCGGGGGGGCGGGGGGGGGTAATGGAGAAGAAAGACTCAGACAAGAGGGATGGGGAGAAAACTTAAAGAATTTATATTTGCTAATATTACTGAGTGCTTGGTATGTGCTGGGAGCCATCATTAGTCCTTAACGTTATTCACCCGATTCGTTCTTCATAGAAATTACAAAACAGCCATCTTAAATATCCAGGACACAGGCATAGAAGGTTTAAGAACAGGAACGCAGGCTTACAGCTGTGTGACAGCTAACTTGACTTGATGCTGAGGTCCTTGGCACCGGGTCAACTTTTTAACCTCTTCACCAAAGGAAAGGACAAGTCCTCAGAGGTACTATTCACTCACTGGATATGTTGCATTGGTGGGTAAGCAGGTCTGTAAAGTCTCAACTGGGTATCTTTCGAATTCCCAACACTGATGTATAAGAATCAACAGGAAGAATGTCTCCCGCCCTCATGGAGTTTCCAGTTGGAGAGAAACTGGTCACCAGGAAAGAGAACAAAGAACTGGCATATCCATGGTGATCAGCAGAGCCTGGTGGAGCCACTCCCTTGAATCAGCATCCTTTCCAGGCAGGTGGGGGCCCCTGCTGAGAGCCGGCTGACACATAAAAATGGCCTTCTGCATTTCTGCTGACATGTCGTCTGTATCTGAAGGAGCAACATCTTCATTATGAAATTAGATGAAAATCCTGATGCACAGACTAATAGATATCAGCCCACGCTCTTCTTGAGAGCCAAGTGACAGAAACAGCAATGAGCAGGGAAGAGAGCCAGAGACTGCCCCCTCCCCATCGGATTCCATTTTCATACCCACCTGTCATCTCCCCACAAATGTCATTAGCTCACAGAGGGGATGGAGCCTCATTGCATTATCAGCTACCACAACAGAGGAACGTTTTGTACTTGGGCTGCTGCTAAATGATGGAGAAGAAGATAAATTTCAGACAAGTAGTGCCCTGATGGTCTGGTACTACCTGTGGCACCAGAGCTTATTTACAGTCCAAGAGCAAGCAAGCTTTCTGTTTAGGAAATTGGACCATTCTGTCCATTGAGAGGTGAAGTTAGTACATGGAGTACATGTCTGGCTTTTGTGTTAAAGACTTTTTGTGCTCATTCTTATCAGTCAAAGGGTGAAAGGAAGTGGATCACTACCTCAAGGACTAAGGATCTGGGTCTCTGTCTTGCCTTCATTCTCCCACATGTTCCAAGAAACATGCCTCTTCCGTGACAGCTCTGTTAACCAGCACAATTTCAACTTTTTCACTCCCAAGGGCAAACCAATCATAGCTAGGGTTCCACAGAGCCAAAGCCCAAGTTTGATTTAATTCTGCTTAAGTCACTCTGCCCTAGCTAAGCACTTCCTTTTCTTCAGACCTTACCATGTATCTATCTGTGATGATGACCCACTAAGTGTAGGGGCCCAGGCTCTGCGAGAGAGAATTCCCACATGGTTAGGAAGCGATGTCAAACCACCTGGGCTGGAATCACAACCACATGAGGTCGAGGGCTAAGAGGCAGCCTCATGATGTCATTAACCTTTCTGTCTTTTACTGTCCTCTCTAGAGTGGTTAGGATTCCTTTTATCTTGTCATGCCAGAGGATGGTTGCTTTTCCTCTGTGTTTATTGGTCTGTGCACAATGGAAAGAAATTTGCCCTCTGACCAGGTTGCACTGTGGTAGTCTCTCAGTTGATCTCAGTGTGAGAAGAGACATTAATGGCACTGAGTCGTTTCTTTGTATTTGGATTCTAAATCTGATAGGTACCTTCTTCCTCGGCCTAGGTTTACCCTGTGGATCTGGAGAGTGAACCAAGTTTACCTAGCAACCTATTCTAACATGCTCAGAGGGGTTCTGGTATTTCTGTACCCATCTACTTTCCAGGTATAAGGCTATGATGAAAAGACAGATAATTACACCCCAAAGTAAAAGGAGCAAGGTTAGCTCAGAATTAGAGTACTGTGAAGCCTTGACCAGTCCTGTGGAAGATACCAGAGACAACCTTTGCTAACAGCTGTTCCTTTGCTTTTTTGAGACAAGGAAAGGGATTGATGGGATCTAGGTGTGTGCTTTGGTACATCTGCTTCCTTTCCCTTCCAGTTTAGAGACTGTCAACAGTATTTCAAGCAGTCATACCCATGATCTCCTTGAATGCTCAAGATAACCAGTAAGTAGAGAAACAAAGGTTTAGAGAGGGTGTGTCACTTGCAAAAGGCCAACTAGCTTCTAGAAGCCACAACCTTATAATCCCAAAGGACCTGACTACTCTATCCTGTCACTTTAGGGTCCCCACATTCACAGGGTGTCTGTTAGTAACTTACCTTGGGGACAGTCTGCATTCAGTGCCTTGTCTTATTTCGCTAAGACATGTAGCCTGAGGTCAGAGTTATCTATCTTCTCCAAGACCCTCCCCTGAGCTCCCTCGTAGCCTTCACTATCAGCCCCAGGAGACTGCCTTCTGTTTCACCAGCACACCTGAAAGCTGTTGTCAGAGATGGAGTCACCTTTGGTTTTCCTGTGAAAGTTACTTCCTAAGCCCCCATCACTCTTTGCAAGTGTTTTAAACCTGAGATTTGCATTCTTCTATGAGATGGGATTTCTGATGCAAAGAATGTGGACCACAGGCACACTTTACTATACAGCCTCATGAGAAATCTATGACTAACCCCTAACAACAGAGAATAGCTGATTCTGTGGTTTAATCATGTACAGAGTATCTAGGAGACAAGGGCCTCCCTACTCCACTCCCACTCTTAAAGGAAAACACATTTTCCCATTGATGTGACAAGAGCTGTGTCTTAGTAGTGGCACAATTTCACAGAGATGTCACCAGGCATGCATCTCATGGTCACTTCGGTGTCCAGATTTGTACTCCACTGCTGATAATGGAACCCTAAGTTCAGATCTGACTTTGGAGTATGAAGTCCCATGACAGACAAACCACTGCTGAGGATCACCTTGATGACATCATTGTCATTTCACCAGCTGTTTTCACTGTCACCTTCAGTGTCACAGTCTTGATTTCATCATATCTGATAGACAGTTTTAACACCTGTATTCCCAACTTGGATTTCCAGGAAGAGGAAAAAGATTCTGGAAGGGGAAAACAGGGCCAATCTAAGGAAACCAAACCTGTCTTAGAAACTACTACCAGACTCTCCCTTCAGATTGGTGACCTACTGGTCCTGAGTATGTGGCCACTTATTTGCAGGGGCTGGAAAAGGCCAAGCATTAATTAACCCCACTGATCCTCTAAACTAATCCAAATATGTAAGAAAGACAAGGAAAATATATGTTAACCATATGAGTGTCTACCATACACAAATTTCTTCTGTTATGTAGGCTATTCCAGGGTGGAGAAGAACAACTAGGAAGAAACTAACATTCTTTGCTAGAGCCTTTTATGACTTTTGACAAGTCTGTCTGAACAACACTCCTTCTTTTTGGAGGTTGGGGGTTTAGGACAGTATTTCTCTGTATGCCTTTGGCTGTCCTGGAACTTGCTCTGTAGACCAGGCTGATTTCAAACTCACAGAGACTCCCCTGCTTCTGCCTCCTGAGTGCTGGGATTAAAGGCTTGCACCACCACCAACCAGCCTCAGCACCTCCTTCTTATTTTGAACCCTGCCAGTCATCCATTGCTGCTCATGAATCCAGTGTTGGCTCAGTATGGCTTGGACCTTACCTCTAAATTTCCTTGAAAATATCAGCAAAATGGGGTGACATTGGTGGAGATACAAACTAACACTCAAAAAATGAATAAGTTTGAAGACCAAGTATTCAGCATGGTAGCAATCGACAACCATAATTCAGGGTGTATTCAAAATTGTTGAGAGTAGATTGTGAGCACTCTCAGTCCACACTCACAGTAACTATATGCAGCCATCAATATATTAATAAGTTTGCTTTTATTAACCATTTACCAATGCTTACAGGCATCAAAACATCTTGTTGAGGCCATGGATGTAGCTCATAGAAGAGGCCCTGGCTTCAAACCTCTGCATCGGCAATGATTATAACATAAAACATAAACACATTACATGAATACAACTTTTACTTGCTAATTACACAATATAAAGTTGAAAGAAATAAGACTTCGATTACCTGGAATACAATAGGAAAAACTCTCCTGAATCTTTATTTTCTGCAAAATGAACATCAAATTCTGCAGTAAGCCTTGTGTAGCAGCTGTCTGACTTCAGCCCTCACCATTTGTCAGGTATAAACAACTTCCCACTATTTCTTACCAAGCCTACAGTTACCTCTTAAACCCGAAGATATTTGTCATTTTGATTGTATTCTAGAAACAACTTGATCCCTCTGTCAACTGGAATCTTTAGTCCTCTTCTTTAAAACTTACAAAGTTGTTTCTTCTGCTAAGTATTCCAAACTCCTTAAGATCAGCAGTGCTCAATCTATGAATTGTGACCCCTTTGGGGACCTAAGACCATTTCACAGGGACCGCCTAAGACCATTTGAAAACACAGATGCTTACATTATGATTCATAATAGTAGCAAAATTACAGCTATGAAGTAGCAAGGAAAATGATTTTATGGTTGGGGCAGGGGGGTCACCATAACATGAGGAACAATATTGGAGGGTCTCAGCATTAGGAAGGTTGAGGTCCACTGTTGTAGGTCCTTAGCAGTCCTCATCAGGTTTAGGCTTGCTACATAGCACTGTCTTAGCTCTGCCGCCCTCAGTGATAACAGTGACATAATGTTTGACACATCCCCCTATTCTTTTGAAATATTGCTACACCGAAACTACTTATTAGATAATTGCAATTGCACCTTTCTGGGCCCTTTATGTGAGTGAAGTTCTTGTTACAATGGCTACTGGCATCCTTATCTTAAATCTGAGATAAAACACAGTGAGAAGAGTCTAACCACTGCAGTTCTACCTTCTGCAGAAGGCCAGCCATGATTGGCACCTTGGCTTCTGTCTCTAGTGTCTGTCTTTTTTAGCATTTACTCAGTCTTTCTCTCAGCTAGTTATTTGGTTATGGAAAGAGAGTGTCTATGGATTATGCGGAGCCTGCTTTGAAGAGGTCATGTCATTCTGCAGAGAAAGGTGCCTTCCAGTCTTCTCAAACTCATGATTCTTCCTTCACCCATCAGCCTTCCCTGCTCTCCTGCTGTAGTAGCGAGTACTGAGCTTGGATCAGGCCAGCCTGCCTGGATTTGAGATTAGCTTCCAAATTCAGTTCCTTCAGGTCATAAGTCACTTATCCTGACAGGTCTTTCTATTTGCACTCTCTGTCTCTCTGTCCCTGTCTCTGTCTGTCTCTGTCTCTCTGTCTCTGTCTCTGTCTCTGTCTCTCTGTCTCTCTGTCTCTGTCTCTGTCTCTCTCTCTGTCTCTCTCTCTCTCTCTGTGTGTGTGTGTGTGTGTGTGTCTGTCTGTCTGTCTGACTGTCTGTCTCTCCCCCATATCTCCCCCACCCCAACTCCTCTCTTTCCACCTTCCACTTGTCTGTGACAGATGTAAAATCCATGCAGCCATCTCTGACGTTGCTAACCACAGGCATTCAGGAACAGTCTTGCTCCAAATCCTGCCTCCTATTTTCATATTTCCTGTGGCGTTTTATAGAAATAGCAGAACAATTGCTCATCTGCAGGGGGTAAAGGGAACAGGATTTTATATAATTAAATTTTAAAGTGACAAAGTTTCCCAGACTGTGAAGAAGTGTGGGGAAGGGGCGTCGAGATGAGGACCCTCAGGAGTGAAGGCTAGCGTGTATCAGCAGCAGAGAAATCAGCTTTAGTTCACTTTCATTTTTATTATTGTTTTGTTTTTGCAGGGACGTGCCTTTGGTTATGTTTCTCCCTCCGTGGAGCTGCAGCGAGCTTAGAGGGATAAAGAGATCCCTTGTCAAAGGCAGCCTAGGGTCACCTGCATGCAAATGACATGCGTAGATTTTAGGAAACAATGGTGATTTGTTTTCATCTCCTGCACGAGCAGAAGAACTTGAAAGTGTTGGCTCATCACCCCACTCCCCTCCCCAAGGAGCATTTTGAAGGTGATGTGGGACAGAGATCGCCACATCTCTCTGTAGCCCGAGTGCCTTACAGTTTCCCCATAAACACAGGTTTCCATGAAAACCAAACAAAGGGACTTGAGAGGCCGACAAGGCGGATTCCACTTCAGCTCCCAGGCAGAAAAGAGGCTCAGAGCCTTGTTCCTCTACAGGCTCTTTAGTGGTTCCTTTCAAGGTCAGGACCCCCTGATGAGCTGAGCTCCAGGACACTGTCAACTCCCCCAGCCCCACCCCACCCCACTGGACTCTCTCAGGAAGCCTGGGTGCACACACTCCAAGCTCTTTGGCCATTTGTTCCTTTGATGTGTGCTAAGTGAAACATAATTACCCACTTTGTCACATCGCATGTGACTTTGACGGCCCAGTGGGTGGGCTTAAAAAATGCATTAGGACGTCCTCAAGGGAAAACATCGTTCCTTTGGGAATTTGTTTCAGGGTTTCTACAAGGTTCTAAGCTATAGGATTCCAGTCTCCCCTGTAAAATATAAGCAGTCTTATCCCTTGGTGTTTATCACTCACAAATGAGGCGACTTCTCCCTTTCTCCTTTTCTCTTCAGAGTAAATGAGAAACAGAGTTGGGGGGGGCAGACAAAGGTCCCCAGGAGTATGTAATCAATAAACAAGATGGGAAAAGTCAAGGAATGGGAACAAGGAAGCTGGTCACACAGAAGCTCTCCTCATTTGCATGAGGAACTGTTTCCCAGATAGGATGTGTGTCTCTTTAGGGAGTACACATCTCTACAGGAACCCTTTCCCCTCTACTTGGCAACTTCCTACTGTAACCTGAACTTACTTTGCCCAACGCCCCCCTCCCCCAACCTCCCACCCCCGGTTTTAATCTCCCTCCTCTTGCTCAGACTCTTCCTCCTCAGCAACCCAAAGCTCTTCTCCCAGGCAGCACAGTGCACTCCCACAGTGCCCTCCTCCATGACCCAGTTCCCTGCTCGCCAAGAGGACAGTGCACACCTGCATGGCACACAGCCATAGGCACACACACTGCAGCTCTGACCCCGGGAGGCTTCACCTCCTGGTAGAGACCCACATCACAAATCTCCTGAAGACAAAGCTTCCTAAACGAATTTGGAACTAGCTAGAGAGCTGGGCTGAGGGGCTCCTTGAATGTGAAGCCTGCTTATTATCGCAATTAATTGGTGCTGTGGTGCTAATGGTGAGGCTGCAGGCTGTAATAGCCATCGGGAGACTGCTTGGAGGAGGGGAAAATTGAGATGGGAGTAGAGAACTCTGTGGGTTTTCAGGGGAAGAAAACAAGGAAATCCGTATACATTCTACTTTTCTGTAGAGCATGGTCGAACAATTGGGTCTATATGAGATATTCTGATTCATCTTTTATTAGTGCTAGATTGATTTTCTGTTCTTTTAACGAGAGGAAAGCGAAACTGTCTGAAGACCTTCCACCTCTAGTCAGCAGAATGAGTATCACCATCCTGCTGTCTGTGGAAGAGCTCATAATGAGTGTTGTCTCTGTCCATGGTATCATCCTAGACTTATGTTTCCTGACATGTCTCTAAAATGGAGCTCCTCTAGGGTTTCTTTTCAATTGTCATGTGTCGCTAGCCTGGGGTCATTTATCCTTTCAGCCTTCCATTCTGCTCTCCCTCAGAGAGGTAGGCGAGCATATAACTGAGTTCAGGGTGCAAATATGTTTGAGGTGTTCTCTATCCCAGGCCCGTGAACTTACCTTCCTTAAAAGTTCTCCAGGCTTCCATGTCACACCCGTAAGATGGCAGCAGTGATAAAGATGGTGCCAAAGGTCTTTGACAATGTATTTTCTTCAGATTTATTTTTATTGTATTAATTATTTGTATGTGGATGTGGGTGGGGTATGTGCCTATGAGTGCACACTGGCAGTGGACACCAGAAGAGGGCGCTGGTTCACCTGGACCTGGAGTTACAGATGGTCATGAGCCACCCAGTAGAACAGAAATTGAATCCTCTGCAAGTGCAACACATACTCATAAACCCACAGCCCTCTCTCTGGCCCTACCCTGGGTCTTTTAATACTAAAAAGAGATGTTGCAGGAAAAAGAAGAATCATGATAAGAAGCATATCTTTTCAGAGGATGGACACTCTGCATTTTCACTCAGCTGATCCCCAAGGTGTTCTGGGTCTTAGAGTAAATACAAGGTCTGAGAAATTCACGAGTTCTGTTCTTCCCTGGATGACACGGGGCTTGTGGAACAGAGGGGATCTGTTGAGGGCTATGTAGAGGAGGTCATTATACTTGATTATCAGTGATATGTATAAGCTGGGGAACCTCCTATGATGCCTGCTTCACATCTTGGGGCACTCTAGGGAAAGTGATAGGATGGACGGACTCACATTCCCAGGATGTAACGAAGGATGCATTTCATGGGACCACATACTGTGACGGTTGGCCATCACACCCAGAGCAGACACCTTTTCAGATAGCAGGTTTCAGTTCTACTGATAGGGCCTGTGAGAGTTACCAATGGCCATCCGGGGGGTCACCCACAGTGTCTTCACACTGGGAACTTTTCCTGCTCTTTGCTCCTGACGTTGTCGATCAATCCCGCCTGTTGTTCTGTGGACAATGGATGCTGCCTTTCCAGACGTTTAGAGGAGAAGTTCTGTGCTGTGAATGGCAGGCTTATTACACTGCTCTGGCACTGCCGTCTCGCTTCCCTTTTCTTCTCAGTTTCTCCCGTTTTCTCTGTCCCCATTCCTAGCAATGCTTCTCCATTCTTACTCTGCTCCTCTGGCCCTTCAAAAATCATTCCCATTATCCTAAGTACTCTTTGTCCCCTCAAAGGAGCCACAGCAGAGGAAGCATTCCTGGATTTGGGGGGCGGGGGTAGATTCCCTTATTGAGTAAAATGTTGCTAAGTAAAAATGAACCTTGGACTTGAACTTGGAAGACCAGATTTGAAGCTAAAGTCTTTGAAAATTCACAGTCGGAACTCTGCCAGTTTTCTGACCAATATGAACCTTATTTTGTTCATCTGCCAAGTGGGGACATAGTTTTTCTAGATAGAATGGGGTGGCCAAGAATTAAGCTAAGCAAGAAGGAAATATATTCTTTCTTTCCCAGCAAAGCCAACATGTCTCTCAGTTGGGACTGACATAAAAGAAGATATACTTCTTGTCAGGATTCTTCGTCTCTTTCCTGCAAAGTCTCCATTTAGCGAAAAAACAAAAAAAAAAAAACAAAAAACAAAAAGAAAAAAACCAGACTAGGACCAGAGAGAGGTCTGGGGTTGTAAGTATGTGTTGCTCTTGCAGAGGACGGAAGTTCCAGCTTGCAAGTGGAGAAAAAAAAAAGTTTTGTCATTTCCTGAAGTCTATCAAATAGTCTACGAGCCAAGTAAATTATGCAAACTAGAAGTGAGTGTGCGTATTACATCATATCTCTCAAGCAGATTGCAATTCATTGCCCTTTATTGTTGGAAGGTGATGGCCTGCTTCCAACTCCAGTAGGGCCTGTTGTGTTTTCAGCCCCTGGATGTTAGCTCACCATAGTGCCTCTGCTGGACATCGCTTTGTACAGCTGCCATGAAAGGCAATCCAGTCTGGCCCTCCTCTAATGAATATAAGGCTGGAACATGAACAGGGATCTTGTCTCATCCAATTTCTTCGTGTTTTCCTCTCCGGAAGCAGATACCATCCTAGGGGGAAGAGGTGAAGAGAGAGTAGTTCTTGTCCCCCACTTTCAGTGCTGCCTAGCACTCTGGAGAATCAGGTACACCTTTCTCTGATAGAAAGATCTCAGTGGGATCCCTGATGTCTCATAGTAGATGACTCCTTCCACAGGGCTGAGTAGCAAGCACTCCACTGGACAGGAAGTTTTCTCCTGCTGCCTGCAGAGTTTCCCTGGGAACATCCTTGCTTACCCTTTCTCTCCCATGGGACGGAGGCTTTTAGTGTAATTTGTAGAGTGTAGGAGTCACTTTGGACCTTGGAACTCTTGCTGGGGAGTTTTGTTGTTGAAAAGACACAGGGATCCATAAAAGGCCAAGAAGAGCAGAGGGCAGCATGTGGGAGCCGGTTTGAGGATGTAGACTGTATGGTCTTAGTTATTTGCAGGGATTCGTAGTAGGGCTTCTGCCTTTAACAGTTTTTTTTTTTGGCGATTCCATTGCGGGGGGGCGTCTTAATTGTTCAGATGAAAGGCTTATAAAGAGTCACATCTTTTTCTTGGCTAAAGTGTTTTTGAGAAGGAAGCCGGAGGAAGAGGAGCAGAAAGGCCTACTCATGCAAATAAGGGAATGTAAATGACTCAGTGTCCTTCTTCATAAGGAAGATGATGATGTAGCGTTGCTTTGTTGGCAGGTTAGCTAATGTGTGGGTGTTGTGCTAATTAACGTTGCATAGAATCATGAAAATCTAAAAGCTCAGAAGTGCTCTGGTGTCATGCGATTCTTGGGTGTGCCAGTATTTGTAAGCGTGGAGGGATAAAAGAAAGCCCCTGTGGACACAGACAAGCACATGTGTTGTCCTTACAACTTGCCACATGATTTTTCTGAAGGTAATAGAATTATTTGTATGATTCTGACAGCAACTGGTCAAACCCTTTATTCACAGAGGCTTAAAAAAATGGATACCATAAAAGAGGCCTGGAGGGAGATAGGATTTCTCCTGGCTCAGAGGAGGACTGCACGGGAGAACCCTGGAGAGAAATTAGCAGAAGCAGTTACTCTTTTCCATGTGTCCCTCAATTACCTGACCATAAAGGCAGAATTATGGGGTCTGGGAAAGCATACATGCTGCATTTTCACATCTATGAACTTTCTCACCAGTGTCTGGCTGAGTGATGTATTCATGCACAGCTGCAGAAGGAGGTGAATGGATACCTGCCATGGGAAGCAGGCTCTTTCCCTGGGAAAGGAAAGAAAGGAAGGAAAGCTTCCCATAGGTGTCACCATCAATGGACTTCTAGATAGAGATGTGGAGTTAAGCAGCCAGGCAGCACTGGGGCCCGTCATGCTACTCTGAACTGCTCACCTAATAAGGGAGCACAAGCTGATTTTTGTGCATTCCTCACCTCTCCGTGCACAAGATTGACAGAACTGTGGCTCTGTGGTGCTTCGTCTTCCTTCCATAGATCGGCTACTTATAGACTGGCCATGGGATAGGAACAGGGAGCCCGGATTCTGCCTGGGTTTCCAGTTGCGACCCGCAAAATATGGAAACAGTTCTATGGAAAAACCAGGCAGAGAGCTTCATGAGGAATGGATTAGGTATTCAGCAATAGTACAGAACCCGGAGGCTACCATTTGCTTGAAACCTGCTTTTCTAAACCAGAGATGAGTTTTCTTTGCTCTGTAACAGGCTGACCACCCTTTGCTCTATCACTTCCATCTTGAGACCACCAACAGCAGAGCTTTCCTCCCTCCCAGGCCAGAGGAGCACACAGGAGGCAGCTCGTTCCCCTCCCTCTATTCTGATGCATTTTTCATCATTAAAGGGAAAATGTCATTTTGGTGACAGATATTAGTATGAGTGGTGTCAGGAATGAATCTTCCTTTCTCTGTCAGCCTTGCTTCATACAATCCTAAGACAACGTTCTGTTAAAAGGCCACTTCCATATCCCACTCAAGCAGCGTGTGAGAAGGGCAGGCTTCAGCTGTGATGGATGGGCTCCGTCAAGGCTGGCACTGGGCCAGGAGGCACAGCTGGGACTTGACCCTTCCGCCACCAGCGAGCCTTTGGAAGGTTCTGGGAAACTGGGGTCTTGTTTCTGCCTGAAATCTGTTGGACTCTAAACTTAAAATGGAGAAAGCAGCAAGTGTGTTTGGTGATGAGCTTTTGAGAAGTGGGAGCTTTTGCCTCAGCAGCTGCACATGAAGTCACATGAATATTAACCTCTCCTGGAATTTTTCTCTGGAAATGAGTTGATTCTTTTCTCTCTCTCTCTCTCTCTCTCTCTCTCTCTCTCTCTCTCTCTCTCTCTCTCTCTCTCTCTCTCCCTCCTTCCCTCTCTCCCCCTCTCTCTCTTTCTCTCCCTTCTTCTCTCTCTCTCTCTCTCCCTCCTTCCCTCTCTCCCCCTCTCTCTCTTTCTCTCCCTCCTTCTCTCTCTCTCTCTCTCTCTCTCTCTCTCTCTCTCTCTCTCTCCCTCCCTCTCTCTCTCGCTCCTCCTCCTCTTTCTTTTTGGTGAAAACATAGGCCAAACGTATCTCTTCTAAATGCAGACCCAGACCTTGAATGAGCTTGATGTCATGATTTCTTCTACCTCTACAACATGCCTATCTGATGCTCTACATTAAAAACAAACAAACAAAAACATCTCCCAAGTGGACATGGTGGCACATGATTTTAATCTCATCACTTAGGAGCAGCGGTGGGTGGATCTCTGGGAGTTCATGGCCAGCCCGGTTTATGTAAAAAGCCTCAGGCCGACCAGGCTACACAGTGAGACCTCATCTACCAAGCAAGAAGGATCCTTAAACTAAACAAAAGCCAGCAAACCAAAACCTTCCAGGTGTACAGACGTGTTTCCAGCTGTAAGAAGGAAGGATAATGATGCTTAGACCATTGTAACAACAAAGATGGCAGTTTAATTAAGTGAATATTTATTGAACTTACATTCTCACACATTGCACAGCATTGGGAAAGTGAAAAAGGAAACCGGAAATGAAAGCGGCTACCTCCAGAAAACTTATAACCCACAATCAGTAAGATAAAATGAATATGGAATTTATGTATAATACAAAGAACCATAAGCAAATTTGATATATATTTACATTACGCAGATGTGTGTATACTGTAAGTTCTATGTTGTGATATATGTGCATATTTATAGCATATGTGTGTGTACCTGTATACAATGAAGGCATCCTCAGATCAGTGTATATATGTTAAAGAAGATTGATTCCATTCATGGGGGAAATTGATTAAAACAATGTTTCTTGGAGGAAGTGGAGTTTGTCCAGGTCTTGCCTGAATGGCATTTAGAAAGTTAGGAATGGCAGAAAGGCTTCCTTTCATATAGAGTTTATGATTCTCACTGTGACTGTCCAGGAAGTAGTACTAGTCCAGGTTGACCTAGTTATTGAAGGTCAGTGAGTATGGCTGTGGGGGTCACAGGAAAGGCTAATGTTGTCGTTTAGTTTAGTATAGTCCGCAAGGGCAAGCTTAGCACTGGCAGGGAGGGCCATCAACACTTCCAACAGGCAGGCCAAATGCATTGCTTGACTAGAGATTAACCCGAGGAGGATAAAGCTGGCTCCTGTGCACTTGTTTGTATCAACTATCATTTAACTTTACCAAGTTACAACTCATTTAAAATAGTCTGTATTTTAATTACCTTATAAAGCTTAAACTTCCTAAGTAAAATAAAGTACCTCCATACCTTCAAATTGTCCCATGTAAAGTTCTAGCTGGATCTTTAAAAATAAATGAATAGAAAGTGATAAGTAATAAACATAAGATAAATCTTGGGGCACAGCTCCACTCTGGAATGTATGGGAGCACAGGAGCCTCTCTATGCAGTGGTTGTTCGTGAACAAGGCAGCTTCACTGGTTGCAGGCTGTCATGGGCTTGTAGAATGAGGGACTCACACCCCATATGAAACATCCCCACTGCTGAAATGATTACCCAAAGTAGTGGCACCTCTAGGTAACGAACCGTCTAGACAAGTCAAACAATCTTTGCATGACTTGCAAGATGGTGCATTCTTGTAGAATCAGTTAACATTAAAAGCTAGCAAGAAAATACATGTTTATTTGTTAAATGAAATAATTTTAAGCTTTAGGGAAGAAAAAAGATTTCACTTACCTAAACATCTAGAAGGCATTTGAGAGACACAAATCACCAGTCAGCATATTGCTGAGCACGGAATCTCTCTGGCCCCACTCTCCTGATGGCAGTGCTTGCTTCCTGGAGAATAGTGATGATCCACCACAAGTTGTTTGCCCTGCCCCTTAAGGACCAGTTTAGGCAGGGCTAGAGGTCAAGGGATGAGTTAAGACTTAATTAAAATAATACATAGGGAAAATGAGGAAGGAGAGAACCTTGGTGACAGCAGCAGGGTCTGAACAGGAGGGGAAAGGCAGGAGACACCCAAACGCCAGTGAGATAAGAGATGTAAATGTCTTCTGTAAAGTTTACAGCACTATGCAAATATTGTTGCCGTTGAAGCTAAATGTCATCACATTCGCTTTACAGGGAGGAAATCCAAAACATGGAAAAGGTGCCGTGACTTTTGCAGAACAGGTCTGGAATTGCATGAGACACCCAACATCTCACACTCACATTCCCACTGTAATCAGCAATGCAAAGGAACTCCACTCACCCCAGAGAATTACAAACAGAGGACAAGACCAGAGCATATACCAAGATGGAGGCAAAGTCTGGATATAGCCAAACTCCAAGCCTGCTTCTCATTACCTGACATCTTATGGAGAACCTGGAGAACGCTAGAATCCCAAGACAGGTCATACACTCCATCTACTCTCTTGTTTGCTTACACCTCTACATATTCATCAGTAACATTTAGAACAAAAGAAAGAGATAATTACAAGGAGTGAGTTTTTAAAAGCTATTAAAGGTTAACCGAATTCTCGGCATTTGTGCCGTGTCCATTTCCATGTAATTATCTGCGCTTCCCAGAATTCACAGTCAGTTATAGCTGTTAATGCCTAAAGATGATATCCTTGGAAAATAATTTATAGGATCGTTTCTCCAACTTTTCAAATTCAAACCAAGCACCCTGGCTAATAGTCTGATTAGTATTAATGTTATTCTTGGACGCAGAGTGCCAGGAGGTCAGAGTGGGATGTTGGGATTGGAGATTTGTTATGAGACGATACTTAGTCATCTCTCCCGAGAGCCAAGTGGCTATCTTGGAAATGTTTATATAACTTCATTTATAAAGCTCATCTATATTGGTCTGTTAACTAAGGATATGAGAAGGGTACAAAACTCCTCTTCCTTTTAGAAGATAGAACGAGGTCAGAACAGTGTCTGCTTTGGGGGAGGTGCGGCCAACATGCCTCTAAGAAAGGCAGAAATACAAGGTTCTGAGTTTTATGTTCCTTTTTGTTTTCACAACTTTTACTCATCCCATTCTTCCTAACAAATATTGTTTATTATTGAATATACTTCTCTACTCTGTGCTGAGACAGAGGGACAGTGAGTCACTGTCCTTTCCTCTGTCCTCTCCTTTTGTAACTGTACTTTCCCTTGTTAATGGATTCTGTGTGTGTGTATGTGTGTGTGTGTGTGTGTATGTGTGTGTGTGTGTATGAAGGACTGTCATTCATATATATGTGGTGTGAGAGCATATATATATGTGTGTGTGTACATATATATATGTGTATATATATATATATATATATATATATATATATATGAATGAATGACAGTCCTTCATATCTCACATCACCTGCCTACACTATATGTTTCCCATGAATGTGACAAAACTTTGTTCATCCCAGATGGGCAAGCAAAAACAATCTTTCTTACTTACTTACTTCAACCCTTCTCCTTTGGTTTTTGAAAACTTTCCAAATATTCCCACAGTTTGGTTTGGGGTTTGTCTTTTCTTAAATTCTCCAGAGTCTTGTGTATGTTTTTCTGCTGTATCTGAAGGAAGGGAAAAGAAATGCTATAGTTTCCCCAATGAAGTTATTTATAGTTTATCAGCTTCCCATGAAGCAAGTCATAAGATGCACACAGCCGGGGTTCAGGCCTGTGTATATCTATTGTTTTCAATGATTACCGACACAATTCTCTTCCACTAAAATGTAAAGTGAAGAATTGTATGGAAAACCAATTGCTTCCCACCATGCCCTTGAAGATAGGCTGGGACAGCGAGTCAGTGAGGTAGAGCACCAGGGGCTTAAAGATAGTTTACAAACCAGCTCTGCTTCTGATCAGCCCAGTCTCTGGAAGGAGTATATCAAGCATAGCTTCAGAGCTAAATCAGGTGCCTTGTTCAAGAAACAGTGAACGTTATGCACACTTCTGTGGCTATGAGTAGAAATGTGTGTGTGTGTGTGTGTGTGTGTGTGTGTGTGTGTATAATAGGATCTTAAGGTGGTCCACCTCATCCTGCTGAAAGCTAAGTTCTCCTTCTCTCCTTCTCTCTCTCTCTCTCTCTCTCTCTCTCTCCCTCTTTACACACACACACACACACACATATACAGACACACACACACACATATACAGGCACACACATACTAACTTGCAGCATTTAAAGCTACTTTAACCAAAGTTACATGGGTATTCTAGAATGGGCTGTGATAGAAATGTGCAGGGGTAAAGTTGAGCACTGATCAGTTCCCTCCATCCACGTGGACAATTGAATCACTGGGTAAATGGGAACATGACATTAGAAAGGTCATGACAGGTCACATCAATTCGGATGTTCTACTTACGTGCTCTGGACAGTCTCGATCCTGTTGGGAGTCATGCTCAAAGGTTACAGATATGTCAAACATCTGTAACCTAATAAACCAATGGTCTGTCACCTTCACACCCATCAAGGCTTTGCTTGACCATTTAGATGCCACGTTGGTTGGTATAGGTCTTCATAGACATAGACACTGCTTGTATCCTTAACCTGCTGCCTTTATTTCTTCGGGTCCTTTCTGATTGTAGTAGTTAATAGTTAAGTGTGGTCTCACTATCATATATTACATGCCATCGATTTTCTAAGGTTGCATAACTTGGAAGCCTTGTTGATTTCCCCAGCTGTGACAGCCATGGAAATTCAGTCAATATTCATCAGGATATTAAGTGCCAGGTCTTGTGTTTAGCTTCACGAATGGAGAGGAGATGGTGGAACTTCAGTTCTCCTGAATATCAATGGGCGTTGTGAGAATACAGCTGCAGAGGGCACTTTGTGTGGTAACAGGATAGATCCTCAGTATGAGAAATTAGGAACTGAAAAGACTGATAGGATTTAACCTGAAAAAACACAGGGGCAGTATTCCAGGGAGGACAGCAACATAGATGAAGGCCCAGAGCTTTAAGTGAAGAATTTTTAAGAAATTAAAATCGTCATCAAATGAAATAAGTCCTAACCTGGCTTGTTATGAGAAAATTTGACAGGAGATAAAGCTAAGAGCAACAGACTGGTCTTTTAGGCTCAGAAGTCATATAATCGTTGAGCACTTTATTCATAGGGCAGTGGGGAGCCATGGTGGGCTTAATAAGGGAAAAATGATCTACTCAGATCCAGGGAATCTTATCTCAGTGTGAAGAGTGCAGTAGACCTGGCAAGAGCTGGCAAAGGCTGGCTATGTAAGAGAGATCTCAGTAATCTCAGTGTGTGTGTGTGTGTGTGTGTGTGTGTGTGTGTGTGTGTGTGTATGCTCACACTTGTGTGTGTGCCTCAAGGCTTTGTGAGGCAGTAGACTGAGAGAGGTGGGTTCATAATATACATAATTTAGAAAAAGAACCTAATATGTGGGGGAAGAGAGATAAACAGAAGGACAGAGAAATTGAGAGATTGGGTAGCAAGGGGGAAGTGTTCAGGATGGAGACTTAAAAGTGACTTTTAAAGCAGGCTTGATGGAATCCTCCTCATTCATAGTTCTCTAGAAACAAGACCATATCTCAATAGAAGTGAGTATAGACTGGAGGATTTGTCACAGTAATTTTGAGCAAAAGTAATAGGTTTTGGTTTGTTTCCTTTTTTTCTTTCTAATATAGTGCTCTTTATATAACTTTTATAACTATATCTATAACTTTTATAACAACATTTGGTTCAATATTTTTGGGTGTCAGAAAATCCTGTTATTTGTGGGAAAACATTTATAGTATCACAGTGCAACCTGTACTGTTAGGACTATGCATAAGGAAACACTCGAGATGACTGAAAACAAAGTTTCTCTCTTGGGATGGAGAAGGAAGAATCAGTACCTCCTGCTTCAGGGGTTGGCACCCCGTGCCATTTGTTACTCCCTGTATTTGCTTATTTAATCTTCCAGTCAACGTAGCAGGAAGTGTTATTTCATTTTAATATAGGTGAGAATTGTAACATAGAGAGGTAAAAGAATTGTTCAAGGTCAAGTTGGCAGTTTGTGGAGCCTGAACTCAAAGTCCAGGCCATTAGCTCTGACATCCATATTCAGTCTACCACCCAGTATTTTCTCTTATCCACCCAGGACTCAATATTTGATCAGTACACATCAAAGCCTGCTATACTCCACGTCTCCAATTTCTGCACACTCACATAAGTTTGTGGATGGCCTCAGCTCCTTCCTGTCAGCTGAAGATTTAATTCTTTAATGGACAACAGTGCCTTCTGAAAACCTGGGAGTGTTTTCTCTGTTGACAGATCATTTGCCCAAAATAAAGTGAAGTGAAATAAAATAAAATTACATTTGATTTGTCCTAATAACTGTCCTTTGAGGAATCTCTTATTAATACTTCTCCTTATAGAAACATGTCAATCCATGCTTGATTTACATCTTGGCTTTAAGCTAATTTTCTGCCTTGGAGGGAAAAACAGAGACTTCTCATCATCCACTTTTTTAAGGTATCTTTGATCCTGACACCTTGTCAAAACTGTTGTGAAAGCTGAGGTAAATTATTTTCATATGTTATGCCTGATTCACATGTATACTCATAACATCTCCCCCTTTCTCCCTCCTCCAGGACCAGAGCGATCTGAGTTCAGGTAAACCTACTCTGGAACTTTGTGGTAGCTCTTCCTGTTTTATGGCTTCCTGCCACTCTTTGATAAACTCCAAGGAAGAAGCCTTGGAGGTTCAGAGAAACCATTCTTTACTAGGAGGAAAAAGCCACAGGGGTTGACCCCCCAGGACAGGAGTGACCCAAGGTCTTGAAGCGTCAGTCAACCATGTCTTTCCACGTTGTACTGTATAAAGCCTAGAGCCAACGGAGCCAGTAAGGGTGAATAATGAGGTAACAAAATAGCACAGAAAAACTCAGAGTGTCACTCATTTTTCTCTACATTCTAAGTGTCAGTAAAATGAAGAATAAAGATGTTTTGGAAAAGGAGGAATTTATTTTATTAACCGAAGGCATTGCAAGGGTCCCCTACTGTTTTCAGTCTACCTTGACAGAGATTTAAAGGGGGGGGGGCAAAAACAAGACAAAAAACAAGTGATGGTGTATTCCAGTAAGTTTGAAAAACCAATTTAAATAAATGCGTGACTTCTATGGCAGTACAAATTCAAACCTTCCACAAGTGATTAAGAGCAAGCGTAGTCTTCTTACACAGTGGGTGCTTTACCTGCCTCTCTGCCTACCTTCTTTTCAGTGGTCTGTCTTCATCACATCTATTCTTAGCTACAAATCTACCAACCTCCTGGCCTTGCAAAACAAACAGAATATAGAGAAACCTACCTAAGCCTTCAGAAACCTTAAAGTGGATGATGTGTGCTTCGTCCTGTTCCCACATCCCTGAGGAAAGTACGGATTCTAGTCAGCCTTGACACATTGGTTTGAAGCAGACCCCAGCCTGAGCAGTGTGACGTGCTTATCTGAAATTCACATCTTACTAGCACAAGCATCTGATGAGACCAGTGAGTGTGAGAATGTGAACAAATGTAAATGTGTTCTAATCATGGTGAAATAACATCACCCAAGTTCAGCCAGGATCACACTTATAATAAAACAATATTGATTGATTCCAGGAAGAGTCAAAGATCAGTTCTACCCAATTACACTTTGGCTACCCCTGACAAAGCAGCATGGCTCAGGGATTATTTCTCAGCTCTTTTATAGATGACTGCCATTACAAAATGTGCACTGTGACACATGAGGGTGTGTTCCTATTTGTGCCTGTATGTAAGCTGTATTTATATGTATGTATGTGTATACAGATATTAACACGCAATTGACTATGAAGCACTAATGTTACTATTTGTGCCTGTATGTAAGCTATATTTATTTGTGTACAAGCATAGAAATAAGAACACACAATTGACTACAAAGTATTAATGTCTTATTTATGAACCCCAGGATATAATGAGGTCAAAAGAAAGAAGGGTGAGTCTAAATCAGAGTCCACAAAGGAGGGAGAGGGGTCATGATTGACCTATAGTTTGTGGTGGGCACTTAATTAGCATGCACTTAAAAGAAGAGTATTCCTAAGCAAAGAGAGAAAAACAAAGACAGGCAGGCAAGCAGCTAAACAGACTGACAAATAGATACACACACACACACACACACACACACACACACACACACACACACACAGAGAGAGAGAGAGAGAGAGAGAGAGAGAGAGAGAGAGAGAGAGAGAAAAGATGGACAAAGAGATAGAGAGAGACACAGAGAGAAAGAAGAATTTTATTTACCCATTACAAAGGATGAAGTTGTGTCATTTGTAGGAAAATGGATGCAAACCGAGATACTTGCATTTATTTATTTATTAAATAAAGTCATCCTCAGACAAATGCCACATGCTTTCTCTAGTTTGAAAGTCCTAGACTTTATATATTTTATACACAAATTCACACACACACACACACACACACATATATGACGGAAATAGAAGTGAGACTTCTTGGAAGCAAAGATGGGTCAGAAAAGGAGAAAAGGCAGAAGGTAGCTGGGGTCTATGCACATTGTATTCTTGCATGACAATGTGCCTTGTGTAGACTTGTGTTATAGAAAGGGATAATGAAACATAGTAGCCTCTTACTGCAGAGCAGAAACAGTTATGCTCCTAGAAAATCACGGGACAGACAACTTACTAGCCTGCTTCATCTCCAACACTCTTGCAGCCTTGCTATTCCAATAACAGTCTTGGAAGGATGGCTTCAGTATTCTCTTTATGGCTAGATGCCTAGCACAGGCTATGATCTAGACAGACATGTCCCAGCCAGGCTTTAGGGGAAGATTCCCAAATGGGCAATTAATTTAGATTTAATAGGACAGTTACTGTAAGTTTAAATAAATGCCAGTTAAATATTAACAGCGTATTTATTGAAGATTAACATTGCTGGATGCATTGTGGGATTTTCTTTTCCTTAAAGAAACCCTTTATCGGAAGACTTTTAATCATCCTGACTCCTCCATCAGCTTGCCTTAGATCTGGAGCAGCTCATTAATTACCTTGTATGATAGTTTTCTCAATTCTGAAGTGGTACCTTGGCTTACTGGAGAGTGGAAGGGCACGAGGAAGAGGCTATTTCTGCACAGGAGGAACAGATAAGAGACTCTGAAAGGTAAACTGCTCAGAGAAGAGGGGCTGAGGAGCATCATAATCACAGTCTATTAGACTCGGAAAGGTCCTTGGAAATCATCTAATCCAAGCTCCTTGTATGGGAGTCAGGAGGTAAAGTCCCAGACACTTCCTCACAGTAAGTGGTAGGCTGGGGCTGCAACTGCAGACCCTTGATCCCTGCCTCCCAAGAGTTCTTGTCTTACTCTAGAATCATTCTTTTAATTCTTCAGAAATGTGTTAGCCCATTGGAATGAATTAGCTGAGAGATCTTCACAGCGACTTACCGTCCCTAAAGGATGATGGTTCATTTTATAAATGAAAGTCCTAACATTTCCAAATAGCAGTGAGTTCATTTGATGGGCTGAGAGAAACTGGAACCCAGGTGTTCCGGTTTACAAACTGGTATTTATATGGAAATACACTTGCTAGTGGTAAAATGTATAACTGAAACAGTGTATTATATAGCAAGTTCCCATCACATTGAGATTTGCCTTTTCTTTTTCTGCTCTGAGCTGAGGAACAGGGAGTAAAACCCTCCAAAGGAAACTGGATAAAAGGCTAAGGAGAGACATGCATAGTGGGTGATTATTTAGGGATCCAAGCAGTAAGGGCATGAAAGGTGTGCTTCCCTGACAGTAAACCGGGTGTGATACAGGTGTGAGGCTTCAAAGATCGCCATGCCCAGACCTGTTCTGATATAAGAAGCCAGGTCTTGAATGGTTGGGTAGCCTCTCGCAAATGTTAGACAGGTAGTATGAATGTGAGTTTATAATGTAGACCGACGTCCATCGGTGGCCTCTCTAGGAGGATTATTGGGCTAACTTCTCTGAGGTGTTTGAAGGGTTAAAAGGCCCAATGACTTCATGAAAATGGAGCCTGGATCAAGTTTGCCTTGCAGACACAAAGTGGCTTTAACGGCACTAGACATACAGAGGCAGAGAAGGGTTCAGGAGATCTTGGAAAAAGGTTCTAAAGTGTGGCTTACTTCAGATGTGTTGGAGGCCTCTTCTCCCTCAACACCCTGGGTTTTCTCTAACTTTCCACTATACATGGAAACAGGAGAGCTCAAAGTACCTTAGTGAGCCAGATCATCTCAAGGGATCGTTTCCCTTCCATGAACAGGCAGCAGCCATTGGATAGCTAGACATTCAGGGGTTGGGGCAATGGGTGAGGAGTGTGGTCACTCTCCTTCTTGCTGGGAATGTAGAGACTGAGGCTCTTAGTCTTTCCACTACACCCTACCAGTGCATTTCTTTTTTCTCTCTGGAATGAGGTCCCTCATGATTCAAACTCCTTGACTGTCTGCAGGCCTGCTGTCTGCTCCCAGACTGCTCCTGTCCTGTGAATGAATTTCTCTCTGACCTTTCCAACAAGTTTAACACAGCTCCTCCAGGTATCATTCGAGAAGCCATGCTCAGGACTGAACTTCCACATCTGTTCACACAGCCTTATACCAGCTCCATGTGGTGTTTACAAGCAAAGTCGTGTCCCCAAGGTCCCATCCTAGTTCAAGAGCATGACGATTTGACTTTTGCCCATTCTGGTTCCAAAGCTCACATTTGCTTTTGGTGGATAAGGTGGACTGAACGGGGGCATGAGTTCACGTATCTTACTGAAGGAGACAGAGCTATCAGGTTATACTCCAAGTTCAGCTGAACACATAAAGACAAGTAACGGTTTCCGCTCACCATTCCTCTGTTCTTGGGTTGGATAGAGTCTATGATGTTGGCCTGCTACAAGGATTCTCCCATCGTCCCTTTCCTTCATTCCTCCTTAGCAGTAAAGTTCTGTTTAGAATCATTTCCTAAAACAAACAAACAAACAAAACACACACAAAAAATCCAAAAACCAAAACAAAAAGACTTTTCAACTTTGACATGACTTGCCTTCTTCCATTTCTTCTCCACAGTGCTTATGCCACAAGTATAGCCTTGGTTTTGAGAAACTCCTTACATCTTGTCTGTATCTCTTGGTAGACAGCATGCTCTGTGTGGGCTTTCCTGACTAGAGAATTTGTTCCACATTAGGCCACCCCTAAGTGTACTCCCCTCCTCTTAATGAATAGCTCTAGAAAGGTCAGTTTAGTGCCTTGAAATCTGGACAAGCACCACAGGTTTGCTTCTTAAGGAGAAGGTAGGTTTCCGCTTATTTTCCTCAGCTTAGGGGAGAACAAAAAAAATTAGAACTTTAACATCTGTGGATCTCAGTGTGAATAATGTTGCTGAGAAACCCAAGAGTGCCTGACTGCTGGCAATGGGAGGGCAGGCCTGAGTTCTCTTCTTCATCTTTATCTAATCATTCACAGGGGCCCTGTATGTGCTGGCTTACTGAGTGCATCAGCTTTAGTGGGATTACCGAATGCGCAGTATAACCATAAACAATTTGTGGTCTCCTCCTTAGTTGTCTGTGTGGCCCCCGGATGTAGCAATAAGCCAGTATCTGACACTCAGCTTTTTCAGCAGTGCCCGTAGCTGTGGATCAATAGAAAGGAAGCTGGAAAAGGGTCATCAGTACCGAGTTCTTGTCCTGCTTAGCTCATTGTTAGCTTTATACCCAGTGTGGCCTTCTGGGACTTAATCCTTCCTTCCTAAAATGAGGGGTATGTATTGCACATCTTCCCACATCCTTTCTGAGACATCCCTCTGTGATTCTCTGGGTCTGAGGTTTTCACTATGATTCAAATCTTACACAAGAGACAATTTTGTCCCAACCTCTCTGACTCTTGGGATGCACTCTCTGGATATGTACCCTTTGTATTTTGGTGCTTTGATTTTGGCTCATTCAGTTGCCCTCCATAGCTTTTGCCTTACAGTCTCTCTGCGTGTGCATTTCTCATAGAGTTCTGTGGGTTTCAAAGCTCACGGACAGGCAGTCATGCCCCTGCCTTTTCTTCTCCTTCTTCTCAGATCTCTCTATTTCTGACCTCTTTTCTGTCCAGGGAGCGAGATCTTCCCATCTTCATGATGCCTCCTTGCTCTTCCCACTGAAATCCTAATACACTGCAGTACAGCCCCAATGAGCAGTGGTTTTTATTGTGATCCTGTTCATAGAGGAGCAAAAAATAGCACACATTTTTCCAAGACCCAGCCCTTGCCTATGCCCCAGAGGCACCTCTTTATCCAGATTTACACTGCTCTTTCTGATTAAATCTTCCAATATCTACTTGACGCCAAGCCACTCACTAATACCGCCCTGCATTTTTCATCTTGCCTGTACTTCTGTTTGAAATCTCCACCAGGAGAGGGGGGCCTTTCCCTTTGTAGAGAACTAGAGCTGGCCTTTCTTAAGCTACGGCTCGTTCTCTTGTTTCTGGCATGGTGGAATAGCCATAGCTCTTGAGCTCACCCTAGCTTGCTGTAGGTAACATGGAGCAAAAAGAAAAACAAAAGCCCAGTGACTGACCATCATCAGGGGAAGTCCTGTTCAAACCCTAGTTGAACGTACAGACGTCAGGTCAGGTAGAAGCCACCACACACTCTAATATGCTTCCGTGTGTGTGTGTGTGTGTGTGTGTGTGTGTGTGTGAGAGAGAGAGAGAGAGAGAGAGAGAGAGAGAGAGAGAGAGAGAGAGAGAGAAAGGTATTGTCCTAAAGATATTTTTATAACCTGAAGCAATTACAGCTGTCAGTGTAGAGACAAGCTGTGACAAGTTGATTTATGTGTACAGTATATGTGTATGTGAGAAAGACTGGAGGAAGGAGAGGGGGCTGGGAGGGGAAGAGAAGGTGGAGGTGGTGCTCCTTAGAGTCTGCTTTCCAGGAGGCAGAGAGGAAGTTGTTTCTATAAAGAACACAAATAATGAAATTGCTCTGACTGTCATCCCTTTTTCATTAACTCAGATATGCTGGGAAAAATAAAATAAATCCAGCAGTTTTTATGAAGCCAGAGACAGGATATAAGATAAGCCACTAAGTGCTGGTTATATTTAGGGATTAGGGAATGGGAAGGCAATTGACATGCGATTTTGATCTTCATCTTTTTAAAGCACTTCAATAGCAGGTTTGAATAAAGCCGATCTGTCTTGTTAATTATGTGGGAATCTCTGACCTTAGGCCACTTTCTTGACTCTTATTTGTGAGGAGAGCTTGGATGCCCTGGACCCACAGAGCAGAGGTTGTGAGTGGCTTTTCTTTGTCCTCCTGGAGAGTTACCTGAGCACCATGGGGCTTTTTTGTGGACAGCCACTGGGATGCTGAAGGTTAGCACTGTTCCTCATGGCCTGAGACAAAAACATTCTGACTAAGAAGAAATTCACTCAGGCCAGATAGACTATGTCTCAAAGAGCCCATGAGGATTATTTTTTTTTCTGTCTAGCCATAATAACAAGGCAGAAACAGAAAAAATGTATTAATAAAACCTCTTCCATCTTAAATGGTTTTCTAAGTATTTTTCCTGTAGAGTTAATCATGTATGTAGGTCCCTTGGGACAGCCCGTTGGTTGTCATTATCCCCATTCCTGGATGCAAAACCTAATGCTCATTTTGTACCTATTTGGAATTAGATGCAAGAGACTGAATTAGAATTTGTCATGAAAGGAGTCAGCTCCATTCATTGTCAGGTCTGGGTCTGGAGGGAAATGGCTCCAAAGTCCAAAAGGAGTTTGTTTCCATGGGTGTGGCATTTAGGAAGAGGGCTTGTGATGGGACCATAGGAGGGATAGTTAGTGGATTATTAGTAATGCGCTGGATTTAAGGGGAGAGTCATGAACCGAGCAGCCTATTAATCAGCCAAAAGACACTCACACTTTCTGTTCGTGCTCACGAACAGCTCAACAGAATGAAACAGTTTAATTTCAGATTTTCCCATTGGAGAATGAGACAAAACAGGCTTTGGAAAAAAGCCATTTGTTGTTGTCATAAGTCAACAGCCATCATTTTTGGGCACCATATGTCAAAAGGTTCCCTGGGATCAAAAATAGTGGACGAAGTTCCCTGAGACTTTAATATCAGAAGAAGTCACTAGAGGAGACACTAGGGAACTGGTAATGAATTGATGTCAAGTACTTTGATACCTCCAGTGTAAAGCTGCTCAATACCTCATGGCCCAGAAGTGTCTGGGCAACTATAAAGCTAGAAAAGCAAGCTTACTCATCTTCTTTTGCGACTTTTGCGTTTGGTTCACACATTCCAAAGCTGACCTCTGCCCGACCCGCCACCATAGTAGTGCAAGGGGGTATTGTGGGAGAAGAGCACTTGTGGATTCTTACATACTATCTACATTGAAATGGGTGTTGTGACTCACTAGTGTCAATGCTTGGTGGCACCAGCATCTCTGAGGTTAATAATGGTTCTGTAGTAATGTTTTCATATCTGGTATTGGATGGCTTTGGGGAAGCACATTTTTTTTCCCACTGTTATTTCACAGTTTGTTTGTTTTTTTAAAATAGTACCCCAATTGAATGGAACAGAAAGTCTAGGGAAATAAACAGAACCAGTGTATCCTCCCTTCCATTTCCAGCAACAATTCAGAACAGTATTGGGAGCTCAGGACTGGAAGTCCCTGAGAAGAGAGCCTATTTACGTTACCCACGCTGTTCCTACCTATCTACCCTGTTCCCTGTACAGGGACTAGGCATGGTCCATCAGAGCTAGGGTGAAGGAAGACACATGATGTAGGCACAGAGGAACCAGCAGCAGACAGAGAGAAGTCACAGGACCTCAGGCATATCCAGTCTTTCTTTGGGCTTCAAAGATTTAAAGAAAGCCACGCCTCTTGGAGATGAAATCAGGTATGCCAGAGTGCGAACCCAGAACCCAGGGAATCTTCCTTATAAACAAGGCTGTGGCTTACATTGGCCCATGCCTGTGTACCTTTTACTCAGCATACTCAGTGTGTTTGTGTGTGTATGTGTGTGTGTGTGTGTGTGTGTATGTGTGGTGTGGTGGGGTTTGAGATTGAGAAAGGATATGTTGAACTTGACCAACATTTTAAAGGGATTTTGCTCACTTCATCATTGACCAAGATCCTTCTGGAATTTTCACATGGACAATCTCTTAGAATGGTTGTGTTGAGGCTGCGGGGTTTTAAGAGGGGGGGTGCAGTGCAAGGGGTGGTGTAACATTGAATAAAAATGAGATTATTTAAAGCATCCCCTCACGTTGTAAATGTACTCTCAATGCTGATAGAATTAATTTGACCATTTTAAAGGTGCACATATGCATGCTGCAGGCTCTTCTCTTCCTAGTTAGTTTGTGACCCTTATTAAGATGTCTAGGGTTTTTAAGACCTCACAGTAACTTTGTCTTCTTAATTGCGAAGAGCTAGCTCTTCAAATCCGGAAATGGTTAAACCGGTGGCCAGAGGTGGTACACCGCCCTGCCCTGGCCCGGCGCGGCGGGGGTTAAGGTGGGCGCCCGCGCCCCGCACCCGTCGGGCTGAGCGCACAGTCCGTGCCGCCCGCCAGCCGGATCGCTTGGAGTCGGCAACGAGTGAAAGTGGCGGTCAGGGATGGAGCTGCTGCCATGACAACCCCGGCGGTCGGGGCCCGCGCGCGTCGGGGCTGCTCCCGGGAGGAAGGCAGCGTGGAGGCCGGGGGCGGCCGCTGAGCGTGGCGTCCGCGGCTCCGGTGCCGACTGCGCTTCGCCTTCTGCAGCGAGCCAGAGAGCGGGCTAGGGACCGCTGCGGTCCGCCCCTGCCGCGCCGCTCCAGCCTCGCTGCTGCGCTGCAGAGACAGCCCAAGCTGCGGCGCGAATCTGGGCTCTGAGGAAGTTGACCGTGGCTCTGCGGCAGGATTCCCGAGTCCGGATTGCACGAAGCCGGCTTAGCAGGCGCCTCTTCGCACTATCCGTGCCGCTTCTTGCGTGCTCTACTTTCAATCTGCTATTGTTCCCGATTGTTTCTGGCGGCGAGCCTTGCTCTGAAACTTAAGAAAGTGCTGGATTTCCCCTTGTTCGATTGAGGAATCGTAGACCACATCTGGGTAGCTGGATTCAACCCAGTCACAGCCCCGTTGGATACCAAAGTGCTTACTCCTGTCCAAAGTGCCATGCCTGAACTGCTACAGGGAAGAGGCAGCTTCTGAGACCCGCACCTGTGCGCCTGCTTGCCTGCCTTGCGCATCTCTTTCCTGGCCACCTTCCTGGCCACAGGCAGCACGGAGAAAGTCCGCCTCGGATGTGTGTGGAAACTGGTTCTCGGAGGCTGCGAACTGAGGCTGGATTTAGGGGAGGAATATTAGACTTGGAGGAGTCTGCGCGCTTTTCTCCTCCCAGTGCATCGCGCGGTCGCCGCTAGTTCATCGCTGGGTCCCCGCGCTCACTCCCTACCCCACCCACTTCCTGTGCTCGCCCGGGGGGCGTGTGCGTGCCACTACCGGAGTTCTGGGAAGTTGTGGCTGTCGAGAATGGGGGTCTGTGGGTACCTGTTCCTGCCCTGGAAGTGCCTCGTGGTCGTGTCTCTCAGGCTGCTGTTCCTTGTACCCACAGGAGTGCCGGTGCGTAGCGGAGATGCCACCTTTCCCAAAGCTATGGACAACGTGACGGTCAGGCAGGGGGAGAGCGCCACCCTCAGGTAGGGAACTGCCACTCTACTAAACGATGATTTGTTTGGGCTGGGGTAAAGGGGCAGGGGTGCGGGTGTGTGCTCTGGAGCAAGCCAGGACTAGTGGAGAGATCCCTAGCTCACTGCGCTGTAGCTGTACAATTCCTGCATGAGCTAACTGCCCTACCAAGGAATGTGGCAATCATAGGGCAAGGCTAGGGGAGATCTGTGTTTTCCAAACCTGGTTTCTTTGACCCAGGGGTTTGTTAAAGGTGAGGGATAGCTGTCTTATTTTGAAGGCAGTGATCCTTGTACTGCCTGTTCCTGAGCCTGACAGCTATGGTGACCTGGGGGCTTGGCTGAGACTCAGCAAGGATGATCTCCCCGCTGAAGTTAATGAGTCCCAAAGCAGGAATCTGGCTTGGTGTCGATGCCCTCGCTCTACCCAGTCACTGAGAGTTGCCACAGGGGCCAGACTCTGCAAAAACCTCCTTTCCTGAGCCTTGCTTTGAAGCAACGTTTTTCTGGGTTGTCTGAATTCCATGAGATGGTGGGCAGAGGCAGATGTGTTTTCCTCTCTGAATGTGGCTTTTGGACACTGGTACCATGGGCTCTGATTTGTCTGTGAAAATTGCCTTCTCCATGAGTGGACTATGTTCTGATCGTTATGCATGCTCACAAAGCAGTATGTACAAAACTTGGCACTCAACAAACCTTAAGCCTTAGTGTTGTGTTGGGTCAGGAATGGCTTCTAGGGTTGAGGATTGCAAGCTCTGGTGAGGAGGAGAAGAATCTTAACTACATTTTGTGCTAAGTGGGGCAAGACTGTCTCTCTTGTGATATTGCTATTGAAGCACTGACTCCATTTCCAGTTGATAAAACCACACCACTCACAGGAGGGCTGCACACTGGATGATTGTAATGGGAAATTTTCATCTCTGGAAATTTTAAGAGAGCAAGTAACCTCCGTACCTCTCTTTGACTCAATGTGTCCTCTTTAATAAAGTTTTAAAAACTGGCCAACTGAACTGACAGCAGGCAACAGGATACTATCTTCATCCTCTAACATGGAGATTCTTGGGAAGTGAACCTTGGCTTTGGTGCCAAATGTCCTGGTTCCATCAGTGCTGAGATTGGAGTGCCTGTGCACTGTTCACAGAGTGTCCACAGGACAGATGATCTTGGGGAGTGAGTGCTGACATTACAGAGTTGAGTTGTGAGGACATTTTCAAAACTACATGTGGTTTAAAGAAACCACGCAAGGGGCTGCAAACATCCCCAGATCCTTTGTCTTTGAGGACCTAACTCTCATGACTCCAGTGAACTCCGGGTTACTTCTTGTTACATGAATGAACTTTGTAGGGACTATTTTAGATTAAGGTGAACTATCTGGTTTTAAGTATGCATTGATTTCAGACTACTTCAAAACAAAAACAAACCTCTAAACAATATAGTCAAGAAAATTTAATGTTCTATAGATGCCCCCTCGGACCCTAATCCTTGGCTGCAGGGAGCAGACCTCTAGGAACAAAATAGAGACACCAACTATGGGGGATTATTTTAGATTCAGATAGATGCATCCCCCACACACATACACACAACAGTCAAAAGAGAGAAAAGAAGGTGGTTAGTGACCTAGAGATTTGAAGCTATAAATAGGCAATTGGCCTCCAGAGTGACTCTCACATTCTAAGGGAAGCAAGGGGATTGGAGTGACCAAGATGTCATCCCAGGAAAGCAGTAGTCCCATAGTTCAAGAGGATATGGCCTTTCCAGACTGGCTGCTTCCAGCAGGTGCCAGGACCCTGGACTTCTTTCTAACAGGACATTATTGTATATTGACTGCTTTCCTCTTGCCTCTCTCCCTCACCGTAGTTTAGTAGTCTCTTTCAGACACCAGTGTTTGTTTGCAGTTTCGCATGGACACTCCACATAGTAGTCTTGTTTGAACACAAACGGCACTATGAGGATATGGGTGAGGCTGCTTCCCAGTGCCTCAGGATGGTCACAATCCAAGCTTTCAGAAACCGTCCATCTAGTTCCCTTGCTATGCTGTGTCAGCTCAAAAGGACCGAATATCTTTGTGACATTCAGGAAGGTGGACCTTTCAGTGAATGAAAACCTAAAACTTAGGGATTAGATGAACCATGATCTCCTTTCTGATCAACAAGTAGGGAGGCTGAAGTCCTCTGCTCACGTGGAAGGCCACCCTCCAGCAAGACTGCAGTTCCCCTCATGACCAGCAGAGGGCTTTCTGCTCTGGGTACTTTTTATTCCGCTTTGTTCTCGTCAGTATCTTCCTGGAGGTCTTTTGTAGTCCCTAAAGAGAATAAATGTCTCAGCAACAAATTCTACTTTAAAGAAACTTTAAAAGTTTATCCAATTATCTCTAGTGATCTCTCTGGAGATATTGAGAAACAATAGCACTGGCAATCTGTACAGAGTTGCAGGCCTTTCTAAACGTTCGCTTTTTCTGTGCTCCCCTTGACACTCCATGTGCACATGCCATATGAATGGTGAGATCACATGGCACAGAATTTTTAACTAAATATCCCAGTGTTGTAGAGTAGTCGCCGTGTATTTAGGAATACTAAAGTGCTTTATATAATATCCCATCTGTCATTCAAACTTCTAACATTATAAGTGAATTCTAATAATAATCATTATGTAGTTGCTACCATTATCACATTTTACAGATGAGAAAACTGAGGCATTGGCATGAAGAATTAGCCTCAGTTGGATCTGGGGGAGATGGCTTTACTGACTGATAGAGTGCTTGCTTGGCTCATATGAATTCCTCATTGGATCCCCAGTCTAACCCCTCCTCTCACAGGGAAAAAAAAAAGCATTATTTGATTAAGGTGGAATAGCTAGGAATTTTTGAAGTGGGATTAGCAGAAGGTACTAATAATGGTGATATTAGTAAGTTGAGTAGTATCATCACTTACTGACCAGTCTCTGTATAAGACTATAAACTATAACAGTTAATCCTCCCTACTCTCTGAAATTCATTTAATTATCTTCCACTTTATAGAAGAGGGAGTTGAGAACCAAAGAGCAGCATTTATCTGAACTCACAGCAGTAGCAAGCAACAGAACTAGACCACATACAGTGAGATTTCCCAAGACTTATCAGGGTGCGATGAACTCTGTGTCTTCCTGCTTCCCAATGGGGTTTAAAGTCTGCCACCATTTTCTTTTTTGTAGTGTTGCAGTAACTGTCTTTCTGAGTGAGCTGAGTGTATTGTGGGAGAGCAAAGATCACACCTTTCAACGTCATGTGCTCCCTGGGATGACAGAGGTTTACTAAACAGATGAATAAGGACAAAACAAAAACACCCTTCACGCCTTACCGGATTTCTCTGACTTTATTTTACATGCTAACGATGATCGAACAATAAAGATTTATTGTGTGGTTCTCTCAGGAAGGGTGCAAAGCCAAGCGATGACGTGTGGAAGGAGGCCTGGGTGCGCTCACCAAAGCCAACCTGTGAACAAGATAATAGAGATTAATACATGGGGCTAGGATGGCAACAGAGGAGGCTCTGAGCAGAGTGCCCCCTGGTGGAAGGAGGCTTTCAGTGGTCATGCCTGAGAACAAGTAAAAAAATAAGACAATAATAAGCATCTCAGAACCTGAGATGGCCACTGGGCTAGTCAAGCCCAAGTACAAACATCAGAATGTCACTCAGTGATTCTGCCCAGTGAGGAACCTTCCACCAATAAAACAGCTACTACAAAAGTGAATTATTTTCTGGGTATGGGAGCACGTCATACCTTGCTCCCTGCCTTGGGTCTAGACTTGTAGTGGCTCAACCATCGTATTTTTTTCTTGGGTGAGTTAAAAACAGAAAGTTTGACTTAAGGTACAAGATCAAGGCTGAGTTTTGATACGGCTACACCATAAAGTAACAGAGAAGACTGTGGTAGATCTAGAGATTCTCCTTCCAGATGTAGGAAACCGGGTTTTTTATGGGTCTTTGTGAGTCCCTGCAGATACTCTGAGTGTCCTGGAAGGCAGAACTATGTCTTCTTTGGGTCTTTATCTCAGCGTTTAGCACATGACTTTGCCCAAGGACCTTACTTTGGTTGTCCTTACTACTAGGAATAATGCTATCCAGACGGCTCCATCCACCGTTATTTCTAATTTTGGTCCAAATTCACAACGGCCTCCTGCGCCTTAGTGTGTTAACATTGGCTTACCTCCTGAGCCTTAGTGTCTTAACTTTGGCTTACCAGAGTGGGAGCTTTCTCCTGAGCACTCACCTCTGACTGAAGTCATTCCATTCTTTTGTTTGGTTACCTTCTTCCCCTGGACAGTGAGATCCTTGGGGTTAGGTAAACCCTCTCTGGCTTATTCAGCATATTGGCACTCACCAGTGTCTTTTCTATGGCAAGTGATCAATACAGTACCTGTATGAATGAGTGAAGAAATGTGTGTCTGAGATCACTCCCCTTTCCCCTTGCCTGTCTCTCTTTACCTTGTGTTCCTTGGCCTGGGGTGTCCTCAGTGTACCATCCAAGTTGCCCTGGTCACATATGATGTGGGGTAGTTCCTGAGGAGTTACTTGTATGCTTATTCCAAATACATGCCATCTGTAGAGCTGAGGTCTCCCTGAGCTGCACACAGATGGGCCTTGCTGGGAGCTTGTTCCTTATTTGAGATCTGTGCCTCCCACTCTGGCAGGCCACTTTACTATCCAGTCTTCTAATCTTTGGGGAAATGTTCCTGATGATGTGCCAACTGTACCTAAGAGAAAGTAGCCTGCTTAAGATGAGGAGGAGGAGGACAGAAAAGCATCCCCTTCCCAGCATCTATTTTGAGAGTCCCCTGGCAGCAGTTGTCTCATAGTGGGACTATTGATCCCTGCTGATGGGTTCTCTCCTTCCAAACAACAATGCCATGCAGGAAGCATGCCCTGGGCTTCCTTCCTTGCCCTCTCTCAGAGATGCTGACTGTGCTCCCTTCAGGAGCAGCTCAGGCATCCAGCCTGTCTACCATGGCTCTAAGACATGGGCAAATGGACCCTCACATGGAGGTTTCTAGAACTATGCTGAGCCCATTGAGGAACCAGAAACCAAAATGAGAACTATGAGAAGTCAACCAACTATGGGACAGGAGGAGGGGGAATGTGCTGGTTTTTACTGGAACCCAAAACTGGGTACAGAGAGGCAACCCAGTTTGTTAGAATCCCTTCCCTTTACCAGAAGAGTCGCGTAGAAATAGGTATCTTTTCCACTGTCAAGGACACACAGCAGTTTGAAGTTTGGAAGGACTACAGGGACCATGAAGGTCAGGCACTTGGTTTTATGTGTAATGAAGGTGATGACAACCAGTCTGGCGGCAGGGAGAGAAAGATCCATCCAGCATCACCTCCAATCTCTGCCTCTGGGCTCACCAGGCTGTAAGTGCCTAAAGGAAGGTGGCTTTGCCCACTGAGTAACAAACCGATCTGATGACCCATTAGGTGTGCTTCTGACACAATTGGTTGATGGAGTCACTATGTTCTCAGTTCTTAACTAACTGTGATTTCTTTGGACTAAAGCACAGTGTTGTTACATGACAGCTCTGACTCTGTGGGACAAGCCTGTTTCCCCTGTGCTAAGCCTTGGGGTTGAGTGCTTTCTCAGTAGAATCACAAAAGAGATGCAGTTGTTACTCTACTACAGACCAGAAAACAAAAGTGAGACTTTCCCTCAGAGATCACAAACTCAGATAGTAGGCGCCTGGACCTGGCGCCTGTCATCACCTTTCTCTTTAGGCCAGAGAGCTGGACTCATTTCATGCCTCTTCTTTTCCAAGTCCCTCTGTTCCACGAACCTAGTAAACGTGCTTGCTTTTCTTTGTGTAACAAGGGGTTCCTTTTTTGATGAGTTTTGATTTCAGGCTTGGGCAAAAGGAAGGTTTATGTGGTTTGTGGCATGGATAAACAGAGAGCCAGTCTGCATCCCCAGGAGCCTCGTCTGAATCCTGGGGCTGAATTGTTTTGTTCAGAGGAAGTGTTATTCCAAGTTCTACCATTGATCCTTTGCTTCAGATATTGGCAGTCTTGTGCTTAACACAGAGAGGGAACAATTCCTCAAATATTTCCAGGTGTTTTCCCAGAGCAGGACACCAAACGGTTCAAGATAGAAACTATTCTATAATGATGCCATAGTCCAGTGCATCTGGATGCCAGGTGGTTGAGGTCCAATGCACAGGGCTTGACTCCATCTATCTTTCTTTGTTTGTTTTCTTTCCTTCTTTCTTTTTCTTTTTGGTTTTCATATCTCTTCTGGGGTATTTTGGAAAAGCATAAAACTAAATAGCATTGATATGTACCTCTTCTGTAGGACTGAACATTTCACTAAAATCATTTTGTTTCCAAAGAAACAGGAAAGTTGGTAAATTTCTATTGTAATTGATAACCAGTAAAGATAATAGATAACTCCATCAATACCATATGCATCAGTATACTTGTAGAAATGCATGCAGATGGTAAAAAAATACCTAATATTTTTAGAACATGAAAAATGTTCTGGGTTTAGGATGCATTTTCAGATTTCTTGTTTGAGCAAAGAAAGGAGATAAACAGAAATGTAGCTGAATGACAGCTGGTGGAGACAAAGGTCTCTGACACAGAATTCCAACTTATAGTGCAGCAGCCATGTAACTAGGACAGAGTGGTGTGCTAGAGGGAACATGAGCCTGGAGCCAGGAACCTAAGCAGTCCTGATGTAGGCATCTTCTCAGTGTGATTTCAGACCAAAAACATTAGTCTCTTTGTTTGAAGAGAAGAGTTGCTACCTATACTGTGAGGTGTTTGGTGAAAATAAAGTAGTGTACATGACTTTGTGCATAATTATCTTTTTATATTAGTATGAGTATCCATATATATGTATATACACATGTACATGTATATAATATCAACACTTTTGCATCCTTTGTTCATTATAAACTGTTGTAGCTCAAATATTCATGTCACTACACTTGGATAGATAGATTTACTGAATTCACTTTGGAAGTTTATAAAAAAAATCTTGCTTTGTCCGTGTGTATCATCTGTAATTGTGAGTGTGTGTGTGTATACATGTGGAGGGGTTGTGTATGTGGGGGTGGTATGCACGTGGTCTCCAGAGCACCATTGCTTTGATTTATGAGTCTTCTTACATTCCAATCAATTCTTTTTCTTATTATTTTCATTATTTATATTTCAAATGTTATCCCCTTTCCTCTTTTCCCCTCCGAAAACCCCCTATCTCATCCTCTCTCCCCCTGCTCACTAACCCACCCACTCCCGCTTTCCTGTCCTGGCATTCCCCTACACTGGGGCATCAAGCCTTCACAGGATCAAGGGCCTCACCTCTCATTGATGTCCAACAAGGTCATCCTCTGCTACATATGTGGCTGGAGCCATGGGTCTCTCCATGTGTACTCTCTGGTTGGTGGCTTAGTCCCTGGGAGCTCTGGGGGTACTGGTTGGTTCATATTGTTGTTCCTTCTATGGGGTTGCAAACCTTTTCAGCTCCTTGGATCCTTTCTCTAGCTCCTCCATTGAGGACCCTGTGCTTAGTCCAATAGATGGCTGTGAGCATCCACTCCTGTATTTGTCAGGCACTGGCAGAACCTCTCAGGAGACAGCTATATCAGGATCCTGTCAGCAAGCACTTGTTGGCATCCACAATAGTGTCTGGGTTTGGTAACTGCATATGGGATGGACCCCCAGGTGGGATAGTCTCTAGATGGCCTTTCTGCTCCACACTTTGTCTCTATATCTCGCCCCATGAGTATTTTGATCTCCCTTCTAAGAAAGACTGAAATATTCACATTTTGGTCTTCCTTCTTGAGCTTCATGTGGTCTGTGAATTGTATCTTGGGTATTCTGAGCTTCTGGGCTAATATCCACTTATCAGTGAGTGCATACCATGTGTGTTTTTTATGATTGGTTTACCTCACTCAGGATGATATTTTCTAGTTCCATCCATTTGCCTAAGAATTTCATGAATTCATTGTCTTTAATAGCTGAGTAGAACTCCATTGTGTAAATGCACCACATTTTCTGTATCCATTCCTCTGTTGAGGGACATCTGTGTTCTTCCCAGCTTCTGAATATTATAAATAAGGCTTCTATGAACGTAGTGGAGCACGTGTCCTTATTACATATTGGAGCATCTTCTGTGTATAGACCCAGGAGTGGTATAGCTGGGTCCTCAGGTAGTACTACGTCTAATTTTCTGAGGAACTGCCAAACTGATTTCCAGAGTGGTTTTACCAGCTTGCAATCCCACCAGCTATGGAGGAGTGCTCCTCTTTCTCCAATAATTTCTTGAGATATTTTATCTTTGAAAGGAAGTGAGAATAAATGTAGTCCTACATTTTTCCTAACAAGATTGTTGCACGGCAAGTCATGACAGTTCATGGCTCTGAAGATGAATTTTTTTTCCCACCAGATAAAGCTGTCGAGAATGTTTCAGAAAGTAGGTTATCAAGAAATTCATGAATAGATTCGGGAAGGGTGGACCTCTGTCCTTGGAGAGTTGGTCTTTCTGTGATAATATAGTCAGGTGGTAAGATGGGGTAGGATGCTATGCAGTTTTGGGTATGTGCATCTTCAACGGTGTCAGGGATTCTTTTGTTGGCCTAAGATGCCTTCTTGTCAGGGAAAGGCAGGCCCAGAACTTACATAATGAAAACAGAAACAGAGACCTGCTTTTGTTCATTTTCTTTAGGGTAGAGGAAAATATGGGACCAGATTAGCACTTCTGGCATTTAAAAACAATTTTGGAATTCACCAACAGCATAAAGAAAGCCATTTCTGCTGAAACCACTGGGGATGAGTGTAAATTTGTTTAACTGTAGTGAGGTACTGGAGTTTCCATCTTTTATGATCTGTTTGTCAAAAATTATTCATCACATGGCTGAGGTGTTTGGGTTTGTTTTGGATTGTTTGGCCAATTTTCTGTCTTGTCAGAGTGAAATCTTTTGGCTTAGAAAGCTTTTGGGGTGAGCTTTGTCTTGTAAAATGAACATATAAATTAATCTTAGAACTTGATGATGGATTTAAAAAAATAATAGAATTTTTAATGAAACCAGCATCAACCAACAGATTGATAGAAAATCATCAAACTGAAATCAACCTTCAGACAAAGCTTTGGTGGCCCCATGGAGGCAAAGGAAGATGTGTTTGTATGAAAGTAATTTCTTATCTTCTCTGGATTTTAGACAGACCATAATGTAACAGATGAATGGAAAATGCCCTCACACCCAGAAAAATCATCTTTTCACAAATTTACCCATCAGGAGAGATCAATCTCAAACAATTTTAGCCCACCAGAACTTACAGTGAAAGAGGAAATAAATGCAAATTCTTTTTAATTGAAAGCTCTTGTTACATGGCCACTATAA
The DNA here is from genome assembly GCA_036184795.1 of Tokudaia tokunoshimensis. Taxonomy (NCBI): domain Eukaryota; kingdom Metazoa; phylum Chordata; class Mammalia; order Rodentia; family Muridae; genus Tokudaia; species Tokudaia tokunoshimensis. The sequence goes on along the minus strand of BTHU01000008.1, from coordinate 29,336,670 downwards.
GGAGCAGTACTCTGGGACTGGAAAAAGATTTACACCTTGTCTCCCCACCAAAACAAACAAGCAAATGAAATAAATGTAGGAAGTCCTAACTTTATGATCTTATTTCGAAGTAGAATTTAATTTTCTTTATCCAAAATGCTCAAGACTAATGTTTAACGATTTGGAGTTTTAAAAATGTTTGTTTTTAATTTTTCCAGTTGCATGATGAGCTACCTTATGGCTGAGGCATCATTATCCTGTTCATAGGAATTTCTTTTATGCTTCGCTTATGTCCTGTGTATATAGGCTGAAGTTAATTTTGTAATAGTATTTTAACTAATTTTGTAGATGACACTATTTTCACAGTGTGGAATTTTCTATTTCTATCATGTGGGTGTATATGGAGTTGGACTTTTGGGTTATTTTTAAACTTTTGGATTAAGGGATGCTTAATCTGAAATCAATTAAGATGAAGTTATACTGTAGTCAAGTGGTCCCCCTGAACCAACATCCTTAATGCATTCATGAAATGATAACACAGAGGGTATAGAGGACACCCAGCAAGAATGTCACGTGCAAGAGAGGACAGCGGTTGCAGTCATGTCCTTTGAAGACGGGAAGTTAGAGTTAGCAAACAGCTGCAAGTGGCAGAGACCAAGTAGAATCTGGCATGTAAGATTCCAAGAGAAAGTAGCCTTGTCACTCCCAGAAGCTCAGGCTTCCAGCTTCCAAAGGTGTGAGAATATAGTTTTTATTGATCGAGGCCATTTGGTTTGCTTCTATTATGACAGCCCTAAGCATTGTGTAGAGAGGCTTTTGTTAAGTAATGTCAGCCTTATATGAAGAATTCCAGAAAGGCCTGCTTAGACCATGCAGTCTTCCATCATGGTATGAACTGTAGTGGGCCACAGAGCTGGTGTCAATGGCCATGGTGCTGTGGGAATGAATGTGCCTTCCCAGGAATAGTGCTAGCCCCTCCCATTACAATTGCCAGAGAGGCTGAGGAGGCTGGAAACAGAGTGCATTCCTTCTTTCTCTTAAAAGACCACCTGAATGAACTCATTTCTTCTTTCTGTTATATTATGATAAAATCTCCCAACTATGAGCTAGCCATTTGTCACTTCCAAATTCTTACCATGGTAGTCTTCTATATCTAAATACTGGAATCAGTTACATATCTGTTTCTAATCCCACAGACCTCTCTACTTTGTGGACTTCATGTACTGCCACAAGCAAAATCTCCCACCCCAGTATTTTCTTTGATATTCTTATCAAACTCCCCTTTGGGTAGGAACTAGCAAATTTAGATTATTTCCGACCTTTGAGACATCTCAACCAATGTTGACTAGTTGTCCACCTACGTCCTGCTTACCATGAGACCTGAAAGGTGAACTGATGTCTTTTCTTGATGTTCGCTGTGGCTCTGGATGCTTCCTTCTCATCGTCCTTAATTTTGCCATGGCAACAAAACAGAAACAACAAACCATATTGACCACTCCTCTTCCTGCTATGGCCAACAACCCTCCATCCCGACCATGCCCCTTCCCTCTAAACTACAGTGGCCCAATTCTGAGCCACCATACCCCCTTGTGAGTACTGTTCAGACTGTATGCCTCCCCATGCTCTTCACTGTCCTACTCTACTCATCCCCAACTTTCTCTACCTGCCTGCCTCTCAGTCAACCCCAGTCATAGGAACTGTCAACACCGACAGATCATTTGTCATCCAGTTGCTCAGACAAGAAACCTAGCAGCTATTTTATTTTTCTTCCTGTCTGATGCTTTACTTAACCCATTTGAAAACTCAGTTTATCTTTACTTTTAAGAGATTTCCTGAAAAGGCAATCCAGAGACTGCCCCACCTGGGGATCCATCCCATATGCAGTTACCAAACCCAGACACTATTGTGGATGCCAACAAGTGCTTGCTGACAGGATCCTGATACAGCTGTCTCCTGAGAGGTTCTGCCAGTGCCTGACAAATACAGGAGTGGATGCTCACAGCCATCTATTGGACTAAGCACAGGGTCCTCAATGGAGGAGCTAGAGAAAGGATCCAAGGAGCTGAAAGGGTTTGCAACCCCATAGAAGGAACAACAATATGAACCAACCAGTACCCCCAGAGCTCCCAGGAACTAAACCACCAACCAAAGAGTACACATGGAGAGACCCATGGCTCCAGCCACATATGTAGGAGAGGATGGCTTGTTGGACATCAATGGGGGGGGGGTTGGTCCTGTGAAGGCTTAATGCCCCAGTTTAGGAGACTGCCAAGACAGGGAAGCTGGAGTGTGTGTGTTGGTGAGCAGGGGGAGGAGGGAGGAGATAGGGTTTTTTTGTAGGGGAAAAGAGATAACATTTGAAATGTAAATAAAGAAAATATCTGATAAAAGAAGGAGATTACCTGAGTCAGATCATGTTTCACCATCTGAATTAACCTCCAGGTCAAAGTCATCATCCTCACTTAGAGTATTTGGTCATATTGCCTCTAATCTTTTATGTATGTATATATGCTTTGTATTTGTGTATGCATATATGTCACATGCATGCAGTGTCTGAGGAAGTCAGAAGAGGTCACTGGATCCTCTGGAGCTAGAGTTACAGACAGTTGTGAGCAGCCATGTGGGTGTTGGGAACCCAACCTGAGTCCTTTGGAAAAGTAGCCAATGATCTTATTATCCACTGAGCCGTATCTTTAGCTCCTATCTGTTTGCATTTTTAAAGAGTCCATTCCCAGTCAGAAGCTTACTCATCATTTAAGATAATAAATTATGTTACATGGCTATGTTCAAAACCCTGCTTTGGTTCAGTTGTCCACAGAGTGAAATGCAAACATGAAAACGTGCATTGTAATCACCCGGAACCCATCTTTGCTGCTTCCCCATGGCAGCAGCACACCAAGCTTCCCCTGTTCAGGAATCCACCAAGTGTACTCTGCCAGGATCTGCTGGAAAAATGAGTGGCCCAGTCCTCCTCAAATCCATGTGTCCTTTTCAGTGTCCCCCCCACCCCTGCCAGGCCAAGCTGTTTGAAATAGCTATTCCCACATCCTCACCACACCGTTCCCTTACCTGACTAATTTTCTTCATAGCCCTAACATGTAGAAAGGCCCGTTATTTATTTATCTGTTACTTATTTATTGTCTCTTCCCCTAAAATGTAAGATCCACCAGGCCACTGAGTTTATTGCTCTCATTCATAGTGACTGAATTACTGCCAAGACATGCAATATATTAAAGGATATTCGTAGAGTGAATGAAACATTTATTAGGAATAATAGTAGGCTATTAACAGTGAGAATTTTGTTTATCTTTGGCTAGGAAGAGGAAAGTTTGTACTGGCATGGGCTCAGGTATTATTAAACTGTGCGAATACGGGCAGGGTGCTGTTTGCTTCTAGGTCAGAGAGTGGACTGTGATGTTGAGGAAGAAATTTCCTGGGCAGTGGGCAGTGTGACACACTTCATAAAGTCGGGATGTGTGGAATCTAAAGGGCCTTTAAATATCCTCTTTTACAAGGGGTTTTATAGAAAATCTAATAAACACTAGGAAGTAAGGATTATTTTCTAGCTCGAGGCACACAAATATGGAAGGAAGATAAGTGAGTGGCAGGCAGAAGGAAGGCAAACTGAGAGCCTGGAATTTAATACAACAGTCTGTGTCCATGACTCCAGCTTCAGCTTGTTTCCTTAAGTGATGCCTGCCTTGGGCTATAGAAGACAGTGCAGGGGCTAGACACAAAACTTTTCCCAGGTTCAAATCCTGGCTCAGCCTCCTAGGTATGTGATCCCTGGGACACTGACTCACTGAACTGTGACTAAGCTTACCATCTTTTAAGGGACCTAATGATAGGAGCATTAAGCTATCAGTAAAGTGTGATGTGCTCAGAACCATACCTGGCACTCCATAGATGGCCAATACTATTGATACTGCTGAAGGTAGTTTGTAGTGCGAACTGTCTTTGGATAGATGACTATGCTGGTATAGCACATGTCATCAGAAGGCAGAGAACACAGAAGACTGGGCAGGATCAGATGCTGGCACAATCTATAACTATATGTCCTCTTTGTGGTGTGATAGTTTCTGGAAAATCTACATGAGATTCATCATTTTGGAACTGATTGGTGGGTGTAACAACTCACCATGAGAGGTTGCTAAGAGATTCATGTCTCCTAGACCTCAATTCCCTTCTGGACTTGCAAAGCAGGTGCAGGCATGACCCATCCTGCTTGGTTCACTGCTATGCTTAAAAAAAAAAGACTTCTAGTGTCTAAAGTATATAAATTGTTTATTCTTCTCCACTGACACAGTCCATGACTGTATTTCCAGGTCTTTCTTAGGATGATTGTATAATAGGTTTACCCAACGGGATGTAATAAATATCTCTGAGTGGATTGGCCATCAGACCCTCCCCTCTGAAATACATTGTGCTCTTTCTTCTGATGCCATCTGGCTACTGATGCCCAAAATTGTCTTGGAAACTGCATCCTCAGTGGCAGATGCTCCGCCAGACATGTCTCTGAACAACTGCACAGATCAGGGTTCCTTCCCCGTCCTACCAGCTGACCCAGAACCTCGCTAGATTACTACACAGGGGAAAAATAAGCTTCTGTTTGGATCTGAGCTATAGAGATTATTTGTTGGCATAGCTATCTTTATCTCACTCAATACTCAATTGTTACTATGTAATCCACATTTTTATTTTAATGGTATAGATATATACATGTAGTTTTATTTCAAGCTTATGCACTTACTAATTTTTTTTTCAGCAAACCTTTTTGTGATTTTTTTTTAATGTGTCTGAAAGCCAGACCCATGGCCTTTTCAAACTGAAGCCTCAAATGTTTGATTTTCAATTCCTTGACTCTTTACATCTCTGAACCAAGTAAAATGTCTTGTTTCATCTGAAAGTCTGTGAAAACCAGTGAGAAAGAAGAGTTTTTACCTTGAAGCAAATTAACACATATCCATGATGGCTATAACTGAGACATTGCAATTAGTGAAAATGCCTCTCAGATGACAAATGGCTCATTAGTGGCCGGAGTTCCTTATTTAGAATAACCCTTTGTGCTGAAGGAATTCTAGCTCTTGGTGTTTTCAGTGACATCCCTCAAAGAGTCTGATGGGTGATTTGTAGGCTTGTTTTAAAAACATTGACCAGAAAAAAAGACCAAACCACTGACAAGAGGTAGACTGTTGAAGAGAATGGTGGTGCTGGGTTTGGGCTACTCACATGGGAATCTCTGTAGAGGAGAAAGGAAATGTGGGTAAGGGAAGGGCATAAGGTTTGGTCATGGTGGAGGGCATAAGGTGAGGTCATAGTGAGTGGTCATAAGATTTGGTCATGGTGGGAGGGCATAAGATGAGGCCATGGTGGGAGGGCATATGGTGAGGCTATGGTGGGTAGGCATAAGGTGAGGTCATAGTGGGCAGGCATATGCCAAGGTCATGGTTGGAGAGCATTCAAAGAGAGGAGGAAATATGGAAAGGAGCTCAATAACTCATCTTATTTCACTATTTGAAGGTCCAGGTTCAGTAACTCATTAGACTGAACAGCAACTCCCTGCTTACAGTACAGGATTGATGTAACCCTGAAGAATGCATCCAGATACCTGCACCAGCAACTGTGGCCCCAGTGGTTTGACTCATTCTGTCACTGTCCAAGATACCAGAGCAAGTCTTAATGACAAGAAAGATCACGGCTGTGGCTGTGTGCATTAGAAAAATACATCTTTTCTCAGTGAGCATCAGGCATAGAACAATGTAGAATAGGTGTCCTTCTTAAAGCTGATGAAGTCACTCACTTGAGTGCCTGGTGAATGGATAGCCTTCCTACAGTGACACCCCCCCAAGCGACTCATATGTACCTGGAGCATGTACAACTCTACTTGTCAGGGGCCAAATCCTAGTAAACAAGTAAGCAAAGAAATACATCATCTCTAGTAAAGAACTAACAGGAAGTAAGTTAAGGGTACAGAGCACCTGGTGTGGATACAGGGACTGGGACTTGCAAGTTGGGGAGAACTATACACCAGGGACACATGCCCTGAACAATCCATGAACAAATATGCTAGCCAGAGAGACTCAGGAGAACAAGGAATGGCTGACCAAAGCTGCATACTGAAGCAGGAACAGAAATCAAAGAAGCTGCAGCTAGACAGGAATCAGAGGTACTAGGCTAGGGATGCTTGCATAGGCTTAGAGTCCTAGCTCCCTAGTAGGCAGAGGCAGGAGGACTCAGTCTAGCCAGGCAATAGAATGAGGTCAAGGTTGGTCTATGCAATCACAAAGTAGGATTACCTTAGAAGAAAGAATTTTCAATGTTTTCACTCTGAAGAGATGATAGACAAGGTCATAGATATGCTAATTTGGATTTGAAGTTATACAATCTATTCACATATTGAATTATCACACGACTTCTTATTTGCAAATACAATATATATGTCGTTATGTATCAGTTAAGATAAACTTAGTCTTAAAAAGAAGGGTTTGGAGGTCTTGTGTACATGTGAAAACTAATAACCCATAGAAATCCAGGAGCATGAAAACAAGGGCCTGAGTTTTAGAAAATGACAATTAAATGTCAATATCACATGAGCAGACAGCCCCACCCTTGCCACATTTCTACCCCCTATGTCATAGCCACACTGAAGATTTGGTCCTGACTGCAACAGCGTTGTTCTGTGGTAGGCTGTATCTGAGTACTCCCCACAGCATCTCTAGCCGTGGGGGGTCTAGTTAGCATCTTCTACTGAAATGTCAGTATTCATGACTATCTGGTGCCTTTCTTTTCTCACCTTGTATATAAATCTTATAAGTGTTTATGGTATGCACAATACTCAGTTTGAGACTCTACCTGTTGCCATTTCCAGTACATGAATTGTGAAATTAAGCCAGCATTTTATGACTCTGGGTAAAAGCACCTGTATGCTTAAGCAGGTGTACTTCTGGAATTAATTGAACTCACAGAAATCAGAGGTGGATTAGATCTGTTGAGGTGTTCAGAAGAATTATCTGCCATATATTTTTATACCTATTCGATAATCAAAATTACAAACAGTATATGGTGAGAGAGTTATTTTTTTTATTAATTTCTTTTTCTTTCTATTCATTAGATCATCTCCATTTACAAATGAAAATTGAGCATTACACCGTTCAACAACTTTATTAAGTATTCAGAACAGGGATTTTCTGCCCCTGGGGTTACTGTTAGTATTAAAAGGTAGCCTATTCATTAACATAAATTATTACTAAGTTTGTGCTCCAAGGTCCATACAAGGAGGCTGGAATGACTAAAAAGCAGATGCTAAGAGTCACCAGCTCCAAACAGTTGCTCTTACACATAAGGTGTCATGATCCTTGTGTCTGGTGCACTTTAGTATTGTCACTTGGTTTACATTCTTCCTGAATGCACAGATGTCAACAGCCCTTTGAGTTTTCTCGTCACAATTCTGGTTCCTGTACTAAATGAAAGGAAGGAGAGGTGGAAAGCCAGGTTAGTCAATGGCACGGGGAAGGACAGGGCTTCTAGACGCTGTGACAGAGAAGTAAAATCACAGCTGTTTAGGGTCAGCAGAGATTGTCTCACATGCACCAGGCTTTGGGTAGCTGAGTGTCTACCCTGTCAATAGTGTAGTTACAATGAGCAAGTATTTATCCAGACAGAGATACCCAACTCTTATTAACCTGGTAGTCAAGGATATATTCCACAATGGAAAATGGGCCATGATGTTGGCACAAATTTAAGTTGGGACTTAAATGGAGCTGTGAAATGATTAGACTAATCCTTTCATGGCTTTATATTCTTATCTGGGAAACTGTACTAAATAATACAATAGTCTCTCCTTATCTGCAGTCTCAGTTACCCACACACAGTCTACCACATTTGCAGATATTAAGTGGAAAATCCAGATACAGAGGACTCACTCACTTCAACTTGCAGACTTCTGGAGAGTGTGATGAAACCCTCCCCTAACCATTCTACTCCATCCAGGATGTGAACGGTTCCTTGTCCCACTTACCCATGGTATAAATTCCCTGCTTTTGAGGTGTAGTCTGGATTATCAAATGGACTTTATCAGCACCACATGCTTGCGTTGAAGTAACCCCTTTCTCACCTGATAGAAGCCTTAAGGACAAAGTTAATGGTGCTTACAGTTTGGATCAGCTAAAGTGAAGTTATGACATGATTCTTTTAATTATTGTTACCATAAAAAGAAGCCATGAGTATAGTCAAATAAGATCTCTTGAGGGAGAAAGTGGCTACATTTATATAATGCTTTATTATGGTATACTGTTATAGGCATAATAGGTTGCTATTAGTTTTATATTTCTACTGTGCCTAAATTATCAGTAAATCATGATATGACATGGTGTGTGTCAAGTTCCAACATCCCGTTGGGAGCCGTGGGACAGATTCCCCAGGAAGAGATTGGACTGTAGTACCTAAATACTTACCTGGTAGAGTTGTTGTGAGACTGATGATAGCAATAACATCAACCAAAACAAAATCAGCTGCAGCAGCATTTAATAAGAACCTGTCATTATGTGATAAATACTTTACATGGGTCATCTCATCTAATAATCATAATCATTTATAATAATTATGTAAGGTAACATGAAGTTCTAAGAACTGTACCTGGCAAATATTAAGTTTTAGATGTGTCATTTTATGCCTTTAACAGGGTATTACCAACGAAAACAACAACAAAACAAAACATAAAAAGCAGAAGTTAAATGATTTAGCATAGATGGAAGATGATGGGAGAGAGGTTCTTCCATTTCTATGTAGAGAATTTTCAACTAGAAACCTCTTCTGAGATCTTTTATCTGCTTTGTCCCAGTGCTGAAGTGGCCCTCCAATGCACAAGCGTTGCCCCCCCTGAGACTCATTTAACCTGTGAGAATTTCACACCTTTCTCTCCAATCCTTTCTTTCTCCCACTGAGATGCCAGTACCATGACAGACACTACCGCAGACATCTAGAACCTCCTCTTCCCTTGAAGATGTTCCCTTGGGATGCAACAGGTAGTACATGTCTCTTATTTTCTCACTGTCCCATGCTTTGTTCGCATAGTAATTCAATTGTTTACTCAAGAAACTATAATTGACATTTGCTGAGCAGTAAATGCCACTCTAGACCTTGAGACTTAATAAGACAGAGAGCCGAATAGCAGCCACAATCGAAAGCCAGTATGAGTGGGAATGTTAGAGAGGAAAATGAAGAAGTAGTTGGGCCATTTTCCCCAAGTGGAACCTTTAAGTGAGATGCCATGTGTGCTGGGTAAGCCTCTTCATATACTAGGAAGGCATGCTCCAGGGGGAAGCAATAATAAAGCAGAAAGTATTGGAATGGGAATTCTTTGATTTGGACAGACAGGAGAGTTAAAGGTAGAGCTTAGTTCAGAGTATGTGACCATGGGGACACTTTGGACCTTATGCTGTGTTATAGCAGTCACAGGAACAGTGTGATTATGCTGTTATATTATGAGTGTTTTACACTCTTTGGTAGTTAAGTATTATTTATCACCTAACCCGTATTAAAATTTTACATTCTCTCCAAAGTTATTTGTACATCTCCATGGCACACCAGACACAACCTGATAGGGAACTTCTCTTGGGTCTCACAATCAGCTGTATCAAATTCCTGATTAACACTTCCTGTAATTTAGGAGGGATGCCCCTGGGGAGCCCCCCCCCTTTTTTTTGTTAGGCGCACTCTGATTTACCAGGTAGGAAGTTCCTTCCACTTGAAGGATTATGAAGATGTTCTTGATTGCTCACGAGGTGACTAGAAACTAGAATCATGGCTGAGAAGGGGGAGAGGGGAATGGGTGAGATGGCCGTGAGCAGGAAGTTAACAGAAGACTGGAGGAGAGCACTGTGGTAGACTGTGGCACAGTCGGGTGCTAGTGATGACCTGCATTTCTCCAGGTAGCCAGAAAAGGGGGGATCTGAGTGCTCTTCTCGTAGATAAATGTTAAGTGCTTGAGGTAAGGAACATGGCCACTTAGCGTTCATGTAATTGCTCTGGTTGGTACTAAGTTATTAACTAGATAGTAGGTATCAATGATTTTGTGGTGTCAATAATTTCATTAGGCTGTAGATAATTGAGTAAATCTTTATTTTAAAGATGATTTAAACATATTTCTCATCTAAATACATTTGAGACTTTACTATAAATGTTTTATGTATTTGTGTGTATAAGCATGTGTGTATGTATGCATATATGTATGTATGTATGTGTATATGTATGTATGTATATACTTGTAGTGCTGGTGAATGAGTCAGGGCCTCCTATGTTCTTGACAGCTGCTCAACCACTAAGCTACAATCCTAGTCCTTTTTCTTTTGTATTGACATATTTTACATTAGAAAGTGAAAATGAGTGGGATGGGCATTGCTGAGACCCTGGATGATGCTGAACTCATGTTTGATGCTGAGGTCCTGGTCCATGCAGGTGGAAGTGAGGAAGGATGTAGACAGCCTAGGGTCCTGGAACTGGTCCTTTTTTTTCTCTTTGCACCCCTCACTGGGCTTGTCCTCTCAAAGGCTCTAGGACATGATGGAATGCTCATATGAGAAGCATATGTTTTATGTACCCTACAAGTCAAGAGCATATTGCTTTTCTTTATTATGAAATAGTTTCATATATCATATAAAATACCTCATATTTTCATATTCTATATCATGTGTGTAGCACATCTGCATATAAAAATGTAACAAATTCACTCTGTTCCCTCTACCTGGCCTAAGAAATAGAACTTTAATTCCTTCTGGACTCTGAATTCCTACTTATTTACAACTTTTCTCCTGTGATTGGATGACCAGTGGTTTTGAGTTTTCTAATTATTTTTCCTCCTTCTCTTTAGAGTTGTACAATATACATAATTTTTTGTGGTGTGTAAACATTATATTTTCCAGTAGTGTCTATTGGTTTCCCTTCACTGGAAAAGAATTCGTGTATACACAAGCACAAAGGTGCCATTTTCACTAATTCATTTCAGAAAATTAACTGATCTACACCTCGTTGGTCAGAAGTGGTTTAGTGCTCTGAGTTTGTGAGCATGTCTGTGCTTGCAGATGCTAGCAAAAACTTTAACAAAGCATAAGCAATGTTGTATCAACATACAGGTGCATACCAAATTTCTTGGGAATGGGTTTACAGCAGTTGTATCTCTTCCTGGGTTTTCTGAATGCATTTGTTTTTTGTAATGAGCTAAAGGAAGAGTGATGTAATCTTATAGGTTGGTGACTTTTGAGACTCACATTCCTCCATGTCAGCCTTTAGGCTTTCTGGACATTTGCTTCTTTGTATAGGTAGTGTGCTGAGTGCTTTAAGAGTTACAGAGATATATAAGCCATCCTTCCTACCCCCAGCAAGCCCTTTATTATCTGGCAGAGGAAGCTGAAGAGGTGGGACCTCAGAAGGAGACTCAAAATAGCCACTATTTATTCAGAAAGGAACTTGGGAACTGTGCCGGAGAGGTACACATAGGCGCTGGAAGGTTAAGAAGGTGATTGCAGGCAATCTTCTGAAACTATAGGGGTGATAGTGACCAGCCTGTGAAGGCCCACATATAACCCTGGACCTGCTTCTAGAGGGTCAGAAGGCCTTGAAACTGTGGACCACTGGGCTGGTTCCTCCTCTGTGGTGATGCCTTTTTTTTGGTTCTTAATGAGTCCTGAATGTTCTCAACTTCTCAGAACCAACAGAACTGAGAAATGTCATCTCCAGGAGGCTGGGCTGGCACCATCCCATAAGGCAATGCCATCACTTCTTAACCACAGGTCAGACACTCATCTCGACTCTATAGACAATGACAGATGGGTACCAGCATACAAAAAATCCCTGTGTCATTGAGCTTACCTTTCAATGGCAATGGACAACACTCACACACATAGTCTGGAATTCAGTAAATGACAAGAGCTATTGGGTAGGAGGGCAAAGGAAGAGGAAGCAGGAAACTGAGAGAATGCTTAATTACTCTTTACTTATCTGTCCATTTTAAATTGTCAACAAAAGCCAGAAATTATTTTGACACAAGAAGAAAGATTGGGAACATTTTAAAAACAACAGTTTATGGTGATCAATGCTCTTTTTTTTTCCTTCTCCCAATATCTGGGGAAAGCCATGGTACAAGCTGTATCTGAAATATGTTGTGCTGTTTAAAACTCCGTAGAGCAATGGAGTTGATTCCATTAATCACACACACTCTTTTTCCTCTATCTTAACTGCTTCCATCAGAAAGAATAGCAAAAATGGAAATTCTTGGTCTGGCTCTCTCATGGAAAACCTGTCCCTGACAGACAGCAGAAGCATCCAGAGATATTTCCGGTTGTGAGAACATTCATGCTGTAGTCTCTCTGTAGTCAGGGCTAGTGAGGAAACTGGCTTGATATGTGCTCCCTGCTCCCAGCACCCTCTCCAGGGACCCTCAGGAGCTCCTCCGCACTTGCTGCTTGAAGAATGATTGCCATCCTGAAGAGGCCTCCTTAGGGCAACTTATAGCTCCTGGGCCTTTGGAACCAAATTCCGAGGAGTGGTTTAACTGCCGGGGACTCCTGAAGTCTCTTAAAAGCCAGGCCCAGTCAATGATCAGGAAGTTAGACATAGATAAGCTAGCCGGCAAAGAAGGAAATAATAAATACATGAGAAGCAGAGCCAGGGCTGGGAGCTGAGCACCACTAGATCAAGAAGTGTCAGCTTTTCTCTCAGCTTCTCCTCCACAGCGCCAACTGTCAGTAATTTAACTAACATTTTGTAAATAAATGTGGCACTCGGACAGCTGTCAGTGTGCCCGCTGTAAACACTCCCTTTGTCACTGAAAGCTGGCAGTGCCACTGCGCCTCCCCTGCAAGTGTGCCAGCACTGTCAGTTGGCTCCTAGGCCCAGGACTCTTGGAGAACCATGGGGGCCTGGAGGAGGGTTGATATCCATGCCTCCTGTCTTGTGCATCAATTCTACCTGTCCTGGGACACTTGGCTAAAGAGTAATCCACACCCTTTTCATGCCTGCCCTTTGCCAAAGTCAAAACAAAGGGCAGTGCTTCTCAGTACCTTCAGATTTTCATTGGGAGTTCCCCTTCCCTGATAGCTTCCTAAAGTGGACATGTGCCTTTAGAGTTAGATTTGGTTTGTGTCTGCTCAAAGACACAGAGCTTACAGATTTATTTTATTTATTTTATAGAGGCAGGCTTTCGCTTGGTTCTGCATCCTTCTGCTCCTCAAGCTTTGGTTGTCTCCTGAGAAGGAGACAGATGGCTCTGGAGTTAATTCTACCAGGCTACATCTTTAGGTTTTACTAGGCATGTGCTGCAAGGTCCTCCCTCCTCAGACTCTTTAACTTCTTAACTTCTTTATCTTCTTAACTTAGACCTACACAGAAAGACAGGAAGAGAAAGAATCTGTCTTGGTGTCTAATCTCATGGTCACTATGTTGGAGCTGCTGTGTGTGTTATACCCTGGGAAGAAAAGACTAGATAACTGTATAGTCATACATGGATTTAGTGATAATACAACTTTAGTGGACATTTACTGAACTCCTTTTTTGGATGAGAGGGGTATATTACTTTCTGCATTTTATTCATATGTGCATGAGTATATAAATGTATGGCTGAACGGCAATTTAACCTCAGATAGCTTAATTCCATGGTCTCTGTGTTTTCTTTATTTTAAAAAATAATACAGCTTCATTCATTCATTCATTCATTCATTGTATGTCTGTGCATGTGTGTATGCTACAGTGCACATGCAGGGGATAGAGGATGATTTGCAGGAGTTGGTCCTTTCCTTTTGTTGTAAATTCCAGGGGTCAGATTTAAGTTACCAGACTTGGCCACAACGATCTTTGCCCACTAAACCGTCTTGCTGGCCCATCTAAACTCTTAATGACCACGCTGGTTTTCTCCACTTTATACCCTGTGCACTAGGTATGAAATTGCCAGTTTTTAAGGAGCTAAAACACCAAAAAAAAAAAAACCCTCAAAATAATCCTTCCCCAAAATACTTGACAAAAAACTTGGATCTTTTCTCTGATGAATGAGCTTTGTATAGTACTATTGCAGATCAGGAGGGACATTATTCCACAGATAAAGAGCACAGTGTAAATATACAGAGAACAGAGGAGAAATGTCATTAAGAGAATGGACTGTGCAGTCCACCGGGAAATTTGCTTAGCCTCATTAGCAAAATAAGAATAGTAATTAATAGAAAATACCTTGCAGAGATGGTTGAAAGATTAAATAAAATAATCCACAGAAAGTATCTAGTAGTGCCTGCCTTGGAGTGATTCATTCATTTGTTGGAACATTCATTAAATGTGTGATGTGCCATGATTCCAGAACGAGCGAGAGAGACATATGTTCCTGAGACTTACGGTGTAGTCATGTGAGGGGAGATGGTGAGCCTGCAGAGAACTATATACAGATATGTCAGATTTGATGAAGTACTGGGATGAGGCCACAGCTGGAGAGGGGTAGCAAAAGTTCCATTAATAGGAAATAACACTTGAGCTAGAAGTAAAGGTGAGAAGGGGCTGGGAGAGAATGTTGCAGCAGCGGCAGCAGCAGCAGCAGCAAAGATGCTCTGAGCTGAAAAGAGAACAGAGCACTGATTGTGGAGCAAGATGGACCAAAGGTGTGTCTAGGAGACAGAATGGGCCTCATTTCATTATGACTGTGAGAGTCGTCAGAACAGTCTGAGTTACTTGGTCATAAAAGGAGGCTGCTGACTAGTCCTTCTGAGAGGTATGTAACTCACTGAGGCATGTGTTCTGTGACAATGTGTACAGATCATGTAGATCCCAGAGAAATATGGGGAAGATTTGATCCCTGTTCAGATGGTAACCAATGAACTATATTTGCAGATGTACTTCACTGTGTAGCTGAGTTTGTAAGTCAATACAAGATGGTACTGGTGATAGCAATATGCACAAATGCCAGAATACCCCTGTTTCCTGCTACCTTATTATTACTGTGGAATGTATATAGTGAAACCTTTTCATCTTGAGATATGCTTACATGATTCCTTGCTGTAGTACTACTTTGACTCAAACATGGACACTTTGTTTTAGAGAATACAGCCACCCATTTCCCTACTTAAACCCACTCAGGAAGCCTTCTATTTCCTACTTCACTTGTAAGATTGAGGTTAACTTCTTGTATTCATTCATTGTAAATTCACTAATTGTAAGAATCAGTTTGTGTCCAGGCCTATGCCCAATGCTCCCTGGAGGAATTATTTCAGCATGAAGAGGGTGTGATGGGAAGAAGCCCAGGAGAGGAGACCAGGAGAAAGGCTCCCTGGCACATTTCCTTAATTCCCTTCTGCAACGCTCTCATTAATTTCCAGGGTCAGATAGATGCTCTGTGGCCCTAATTACCTTGCCCATACAATTATCTATTTTATTTAAAATTGCCCTTTTTTTGTCTTCTTCCTTGCAGAGTTTTATGCCAAAATAACAGAGGAATCTCAGCCCCAGATATACAGCTTTTCTCATGTAGAATAAAGGAGGTGAATGGGTGGGAGACTACAGTGACACATACCACTTTTAAATAAATTACTGGCATTTACAATCAGCAATGCTGGTGTTTGGTCCTCCTGTTAAATCTAGATAATGTACCGGTGCTGTAATTCTGCTCTGGTGCCATTTGTGATCATGAGGAGCACTTTCTCTCTCTCTCTCTCTCTCTCTCTCTCTCTCTCTCTCTCTCTCTCTCTCTCTCTCTCTCACACACACACACACACACACACACACACACACACACACACACGTTGGTGTGTGCATGCCCAGAACAGTTTTGTACATATTTCATCATCTTCTAAGAATATCTATATCTAAAATCAGTGTTCAGAATGATGAAGCAGAGACATCAACATTTTAAAGTATATTAAATTACATGCTCAATCTCTCAAGACATTCAAGTGAGCCAATATTTCAAGCAATTTGTCACCAAAGATGGTTAAAATTAAAATGGCAATTTTGGAGCATATAGGATTAAATTTCAATTCATCTTGAAATTAATTTGTCTGCTACCCCACATCCTAGTGTATAATACACCAAATTTCCCCCAACACTAAGATACCACTAGTATTATATAATTAATATTTCGTAGAGTATGTGTGCATGTAGTGTTTGTGTGTGTGTGTGTGTGTGTGTGTGTGTGTGTGTGTGTGTGTGTGTCTGCTTTCTGTTTCCACCAAGTGGGTTCTGGGATTTGAATTCAGATCATCAGACTTGGCAGCAAGCACCTTTACCTGCTGAGCCATCTTGGCAGCCTGTTTTGTTTATTTTAGTCTGACTCAAATATCAAGTCTTTCTTGGGTGCCTTCTTATCATGCTCTGAGCGTGGTTACTAAACTACTGGCAAATGGGAAGTGGTTTCAAGATTGGCCATTGCCCTGGAAAAGTGGTCCTTCCTCTGGTGACTCAGAGGATAGAGCTGAAGGAATACATAAACCTCATACCACATTGACAGCAGGGAGACAGGCTGTGTAGCAGGTCATCAGGCACTGTGCCAAGCCCTTATGTATGTCTTGTACCCACCCGAAGAGATAGATTGTATCTTGATTATGACTACAAATGCTATACTGAGAATAGCCCTCCCCAAAATGCCTAAGGAAGCAAGACTTGTAAATGATAGGGCAAAGGTTCCCATTCTATCAGTATCCTGTACACCAGTTCCAGAGTGAGAAGTATGAGTTCTGTTGTCTTTCAACTCATCAGTTTTTAGCTGTGAAACCAGAGGGACAACAAGCAGAAAGAGTACCATCCCTTACTGTCTACAGCATCTTCTCTGCTGTTCCTGTGGAAACAGAAGTCTGCAATTTCACTCAGGAATAGATTCAGCAGTTTATGTGTGTGTGTGTGTGTGTGTGTGTGTGTGTGCTTTTAATACCTGCTTAGCAATTAATTACTCCTTTTAATAAATGCAATGAAAAGGAATCGTTATTGGACTCATACTTTAATTGAATTAATAATTTATTCTAGCTATTAATGCTTTTTAATATTCTGTATATTATTTCTTCTTCTATTAGACAGATATGGCAGGGAGATAAAATGCAAGGCTACACAGGGACTTTGTATTTGGGCCTCTGTACAATGAATGGGCCACTGACAGGTGTTACTATTAAGCAGGTGTATGAAGTACGAAGAGGCCACACAGTGCTGAGACACCTTCCAATCATGGTAGGAATCACTAAGCTTCTATAGATGTTTTCCTGAGCAAAAGCAAGTGCACAACACACTCATTTATATATGATATAAAAGTTTGCATATGGACTAGCCTCACAGAAACTTGAAGTTCCAGGGTGTGGGGGGGTTACCCAAGGAAGCCCCTATGAGCTCAGAGAAGAAGGGGAGGGGAGATAGGGGAAGGATTATGTGAGGGGGTGACCAGGAGAGGGCAATGAGAAGGATATAAAGTGAATAAGTAAAAAAGTTATTAAAATAAATTTTAGAAAGTTTGCATTTGAAAGTGACTTCTGGAATTGCCTAGTATCTTCCTAGTTTCTAGATTCGATGTATTCAAAGATTAACCTGAAACTCAATACCATGATAATTTAGCACTGACTCTAGCTCTGAAAATAAATCCTAATTTCTTATTTCTAGTAAAAATTAGTGCTGTATTCTATTTAAAGGGGGTTCTTGCAAAAATTTGGGCTGTGTTTCCTTTAGAGCAATGATCTGCTTGTTAGTGCTATCCTGGAACACAGGACACAGATGCTATATATAAGATGTGCAGTGAAACATTAGGGCATAAAGGGATAAAATTATTTTGGGTTTCATACTCTTTTGACTTGACTACTTCTTATACAGGCTTACTGAGCCAAACGTTAAAATATTATTCACCGAGAAAGGCTAATTATAGGCACTTCAGTAGCTAGGACTCAATACATGTTCCTTTGTTTAGATATCTACTGACCACGTAGTACTTGCTGTGTGTTAGACACTGCCCTTAGTATTTTGAGCACACAGCTGAACAAGGTAGAGAGTCCTTGTTCTCATGAAAAATACAGTTTAGTGGTAAAAGTCAAGAACAATGTAATACAATGCCAGGGCTATGAAGAACACACGACATAATAGGAAATACCTGGATTGGGGTGGTCAGGAGCAGACCAGACAGATGCAGATAGCAAGACCCAGCCTTCTGGGATAGGCAGGAGCCCGCTCTGCCAGAAGCTGAAAAGAAAGAGCAGGATGCCAATGAACAAGCAGCATGGAGGGTAACCTGTGCCATCTCAGCATGCTTGAGAAGGAAGAGGAAGCTGCTGGCACCCAGCACCTTGGCAAATGTGAGACTGTGACAAGATGAAAAAGGGTGACAGAGGGGTGGGTTTCCTCCCGACCACATTGGTCAGGGTGAAAGGTTAGCACTTCCTCTGTGTGCCATAGAACCTTTAGAAGTTTATGGCAAAGGAATAATTTGTTCAGATTCATGTCTGTGAGAATGCTTACTGCTCTAAATACAATGTGAAGTGAGGTAGGTGGGTACTAAGGGTAATCAGTACGTCTTAGGAGAAGGGCCTGGTAAAGAGGGATGGAATGAAGTAAGGACAGTTTCCCTCATTTGACTCTGTACTTGATGGATGTAACTCTTGGAAAGTGACGATGAGGAAACCTGGGGTATCTTATGAATAGGACGGTTTAGGGGTCCACTATAAGCCAAGAGAGGCTCTCTTGGGAAGTTATGGGTATAAATATTCGAGAGATAAGCCTCTGCTTTTCTTTTAAGTCTTCAGGTGGGATAAAATCACCATCATCCTGTGTAGGTAATGAAAAAGGTTGAGATTAGAGTGTGGCAGATCTTCAGTATTTGAAGGTTGGGGAGAGATGGGAGTCAGGAAAGAGCACAGAGAATAGGTAGGAAGATTGGAGGGGAATAGAAGCTTGTGGGAGCAGAATACACACACGCTGGAGAAATGTGTTCATGAAGGAGGGACTGACTTGGAGGACTACTGCCACAACCCAGAGTCTTTAAATAGGAAGAGAGCAATTTCCCTGGGATTGGCTGATAAGCCTTGGTGAGCCAAGTAATGAAGATTTCAGAGGAGCGTTAAGGGGATGGAAAAGAGAGAGAGAGAGAGAGAGAGAGAGAGAGAGAGAGAGAGAGAGAGAGAGAGAGAGAGAGAGAGAGAGAGAGGCTTGTTAAAGCATGGTTGCACATAGATGAGAAAACTGGTAAAGCTAGTATAATTATGGTACTAGAGAGCAGAGGTGAGGTGCAGAGCCCAAGTCCAGTGCTGTCTTTGCAGGAAGCAATAGCATCATTCAGATATGCAGATGCATCTGTCCTTGGCTTCCCTTGTCTTAAAAGTGAGCATGGGACTTAGCACGGAAAGAAGTGGATTTTTAGGATTTCTGTGCCATCCCTTCAATGACATGATGTCCTATAGACACAGGAGGAGGAGATTAAGACAGTAATTCAAAAGCTTGCACATTTACATGGCAGGGCAAGTTGCACTAGACAGTAGGTACATGAAAATAATACACTTAATTGGCATGGACTTTCACACAGGATCCTTCTCTCATTCTTATGATTTTTATCTGTATGTATTCATTCACTTGAATAACTTTGTTCCAGAAATCAGAGCTCATCCAGAAGAAAACTAACACAGGAAAAAGAATCTATTTTAAACTCTGGGAAGAAAGACCTTTCTCATTGCTTTCAAACTCAGTGTGGAATGTCCAAGTATCAGACAGACATTTCCATGAAGTTCTGCTGTAGTTTCACATCAGACTGTCAACCAAAGAATCTTAGTGGATACTGCCTAGTGGCAAGTTCTAATTTTTACTTCAAACCTAATACTGCATTCATGTTCAATGTATGTATATCTGGTTCAAATAATACATAAAATGATGTAATGGTGAGGAAATTTACTCAGTTTCTCTCAGGGCTCCAGTGGTTGAGGAAGCAGGGTGGTGATCCCTTGCTGAAGTCAAACAAAGTAAAGACGCTAATTGGTGTAAATTGAGGGATAAACATTTCCAATTTTCTAGAGGGGAATATGTATTTACTTTCTTGTCCCCAGTGTTCTACAAACAATGCAGAGTATACACACAAGCTAGTTGACATGCTCAAAGTACATATGAAGTCTATTAGCAGGGGAGAATGTCTAACACCATCCGGTTAATCTTTATATAGACAGCTTGATATATGTGATAGCTTCAAAATGTTCAGGAATGTGTCGTCCTTTATGCCTTTTAACCACAGTATGCTTGTCCAGGGGGTATAATATCCTTTTGCTGATTCTTTGTAAGCAGAATGGAATATACTAGTATCTAATATCTGTGAGGGATCTATCATCCTGTGTACCCAGACATTACAAACTGCAGATCAGAGGTGACTTCATGATCTTGCTTACTAACCCAGTGTGGCAAAATTCATGAGGCATGAGGGTCAGTTAATTAAATTTACCAACTTTATTTTGATGCTATAGTCAGCTTATGATAAAAAAAATGCATACCCCCCCCCAAAGATAAAATTAGATGCAAGGTCTCACACTACATTTGAATTCAAAACCATCCTGCTTCTGCTTCCTGAATTTTGGAATGATGGGGATGTACCCCTGAATTCCATTTAATTTGGGGACTGGAGGGCAAGTGCACGGTAGGGAGAACAGAGCCTGTGGAAGGGTTCAAGTGAAGCAGAGAGATGCACTCTGTAGGAGCCTGGCGGGCATGCGCATCACACACCCTCTCATGCATGTGATTTAAAGGCAAATGATTTAAGGTAAATGGGCAATGGTTCATAATCCGTCAAGCTGACATCACTCAGTACTATTATTTGTTCATTTTGTGCCTGTGGGGCTTTAGTTGAGAAGAGCAGCACAGTAGTTACACACTAGCCTAAAGCTGTCTGTCAGCGGAAATTAAGAATTGGATACTGGCACCCCGGACCAATCCGCCTTTCTCTATTATGACTGTGAAGCCACCTCCTCTGGGGGAGTGTTAGAATAACAAAGAGAAAAGGGGATAAGAAATGAAATCTTGCTTCTTGTTCTGTAGCTGTGTAAGGCCATGTGGTCAGGACTGACTTCTGTAATCACTTCGATTCCTATGGCCATAGAGTGCTTTTTTAGGCAACAACACCTTTTCTTCTGTTATCTTTGCTTTCGTTATCTTTCTCAGTTTGTCTCTGTCTGTCTGTCTGTCTGTCTGTCTGTCTGTCTGTCTGTCTGTCTGTCTGTCTCTCTCCCTGATGTTGAGAAGCATTCTTCTGGAGGGTAGAGACGTAAAGAGTGTCTTTGATTTCTGTTTTATTGGAGCCCTGAATGGTTCGTGGTCCTCCCCGCTGTAGAGCAGAAGCAGGCTGAATGAATGGTGGAATTTTCCTTGATGACTGACATAAGCCTGTTAGCATTTCAGGGGGTGGGAAGTAACCATGTAGTACCTCAGATAGGCCCATCAGTAACATGTTCTTAGTATTCAGGAGCTGATATAAGTCATTTAGAGTGATCAAAACACTCTCCAAGGAGCAACCCTTATTGTGGGGGGTCTCACATGCCTCCATTCTGGTTAAAGTATTTCCATGACAACAGGTAGGTGCTGGTTGCGTGATAATTCATATTAAAGGGCATATTTAGAGCTGTGGGCTCAGTCTGTGTGGTATAACTGTTTCTTTTTGTAAGTTGCTTCCTTTGTTTCCCTTCTCCACCATCCCCCATTAGACATTTATTAATTGTCCACTTTATACCAGTTTTTCAATGGTAGGATTTTACTTAGTGAGTGAAGTGAGTAGACCTATAATGTTGAGGGGGAAATGGATACATAATGAACTAACTGTAAAATAAGTGGGCTGCAGAGGAGGGTTAGGGAAGGAGCCACTGGTCGAAAACAGAGTATGGATTAGTGGCGTAATTATCAACAGCTGTTGTAATAAATAACCTCCAAATCCGAGTGAACGAACGTGGCACACGTTAATTTCTTACTTATGCAACCTTTATGCAGGAGGCACAGCTCTCCTGGGTGATTCCTTCCAGGTGGTGATTTAAGGGTCTTAGCTTTTTCTTCATAGAATTTATATTGGAGTCCTTGCTTCAAGGAGAGAGGGAGTGAGGGAGTGATCTGGTAAGTTTCTCTCTCTCTCTCTCTCTCTCTCTCTCTCTCTCTCTCTCTCTCTCTCTCTCTCTCCCACCTGTGTATGTGTGTCTGTGTGATGAGGGGTGCATGAAAAGACATTATCACTATGGTAGAAGGATAATGTTAATGCTTTGGTGGACAAGTGACAGTTTCTTTTTACAGAGTATAGCTGTCTCTGTAGGAACCCAGGTGTAGACCCCTTTTGCCTTGGTGTATTGGTGCAGAGTACTGCAGGTTATTTCCCACTAGGCTAAAAAGCACTAGACTCGCACCTTTGTGTCTTTGGAGCATAACTGGGGTGCAGAGTTGTCAGGTGGAGAGGCATCTCCAGCAGGATTTTATGTTATTGCTCATGATATCATCTCTCCCCTCCCCGCAGCATCCTTTCTCGAGGTGATCATTTAGGAGTATGGACACTGGGCACAGAGCCTGTCCTCCTGTCAGAGGTCCATCATGTAGAAGCCCATCAGTGTTGGTCTAGTGACATCACACAGATTCATAGACCTAAAACCAGTGCTAACGCCTGGGCAATTTCTGGGGAAATGCTAGACAAGTCCTAGCTTTAACAAACGGAGCCTGTAATTCAGTTGTAGACTGAAGTTAGAGTGTCCTCACTCTGAATTGTTCATACATATTGTGGGTCCTCAAAGTTTCTGACTTTGATGGGTCCTAGCTAAGGTCTAAGATCTGCACTAGAATATTCTTTTTCATAAATACCGGGGAGCATCAGGTATTTCTGATTTTGGAATGCTTACACATGTATTGTGATATAGCTGGGACAGAGCACTGAACTCTTAAACACTAAAGTAATTAGCTTCATGATAACCTTATGCACATAGCCTGGAAGTCATTTTCCTGAGGTAATTTTGATAAATCCACATCAGACTGTGATCCATCACAAGTTCTCAGGTGAGAGATTTTTCCACTTCTGGCATCATGACTGTGCTCAGTATGTTTTGGAATTGGTGCATTTGGGAGTTTTGGTCTTTGAAAGCCATGTATTGTTGATGCTATTGGGGGGGGATGGCAGGGAGGGTGCTGAACTTGGAAAATGCCTGTGTGTGTTTCTTCAAAGATATAAGACAGTGGTATGACGGGCACAGATGGTTTCCTCTTCATAGGCGGAGTGAAAGAGACCACTGGTGAGCATGTGTACAATATGTCTTCTCAGCCTCTTTCTCTTCTTTCTCTTTGGTTCTTTGAGCACACTGCTCTCACTTCTACCCACCATTTACTAATAGTTTGATCACTTTCCATAAGTGAGAGGTAAAACAAAGATTTATTTATTTATATATTCTATTGCTGTTGTTGTTGTTTGTGGTGGTGGTGGTCATGGTGAGGGTGATGGTGATGGTGTGTGTGTGTGTGTGTGCACGCGCATGTGCGCTCATGCTTGTGCATGTATAGTGAGGTGAGCATACAGGTATGTGCACTCTCGCGTGGGTGTGTAGAGGCCAGAAGGATATATTGAATGCTTTCCTCTATTGCTCTCCGTGGTGATGCCCTGCATCAATGCCTCTTGCTGAACTGGAGCTAGGCTGGTGGCCATCTCATCCCACTGACCCTCCTATTTCTGTTTGCCATAATCCTGGGGTTATAGGCACATGTGTGCAGCTATACACAGTAGGTGTTACAGATCTGAACTCCAGTCATCGTGCAATCACGATGTACTAGCCAGGGCTCTTAGGCAGGGAATCATACCTCTAGCTGGGACAAAGAAATTGAGGAATGCAGCTTTCTTTTTAAAAACTCTTCTCACCACAGTGACATGCCCTTCCACCATTAGAAACTTCTTGCCAAGTTACACCACCAATAAGTTGAGGCTACCTACCCTTCAAAAGGCAGATCACAAAAGCATTTGTAGCAATTTTATTGCCCTGCACTTCCCTGATGACAGCTGGAACTTCTAGCCTTTTTGCCTGGCAGACACACTAATTCTGAGTCAAATTTTTCTAAAAGGGGGAAAAATTACCAGTTCCAGTGATATTCCTTAAGAAAGAGTCTTTTTTAGAGGAAGTTTAAAAAGCTGTATTTGGGCTTTATTTGTATGTGAAATTTGTGCTCTTCTCTCTCATAAACTTTTCTGAAACACTTTTCCCCCATTTTTCGTGTGAGAGCTTCAGAAGGAGTTGGTGATTTTTAAGAATCTAGGTGACACTGATGGGCTTTTGCTAGTAGATGAACACCACTGGCTGGTGTGACGATAATTTGCCCAGAAAAATAGGAAATACTTTAAATCCAGAATTACTAAGCACAGAGCAAAATTCTGGTGGTTAAAAGGAAATCACCAGACGCCCATTTGCAGTAGTTAGAGTCCATGTTGTGCTTTATTAATCCTTGTACTAATATTGCACTAGACACAAGAGGCAGGATTTGCTAAGTAGAGGTCAGTTCCTAATGACCTGCATTTGGAGGCCCTTTGTGTTGCGGGAAGGTGCTAGGGCAATTCTTCCAACCATTCATGAGACCTAGGAAAAGCTGACTGTTTTGATGTCTCCTCACTCAGATTTGCTACCACACCAGGACCAGGATGCTATCGTTATTTAAACTCCACATATTGCCCTTGAAATAAATCTCTGCCTGCTGTGTTGGTATCCGGTAGCTAACTCCTCACTAGTTTGAAATAGGTCTCGGTGGATTGGCATCCCCGCCCCTCCATCTGAATTGCCACCTGCACTTCATCTCCTCCTGTTTAACATGAGGGTGAGCACGCTTCGAGTGTTTAAGAGTTGGAAGCTACATCGGGGATAGGTATTTGTAGTTTCATGAATTATTTATTTAGGCAAATGTATACAGAGCATTTATGTGTTGGAGTATATGCCTGATCACACTTGAAGGAGTGTTGTGGAAATGTATCATGCCACGGCATCACCATTTTGACATATGTAGTGCGGAGAACCAAAACACTGCTCCTGGGATAGACAGGATTAGTTCAGTTTGGAATCATTTGGCTCTCGTGATGCAAGACTAAGTAAATGCGTTTTATCATCTTCCCTGTTGTGTGAGGATAAAGCCGGGCCTGGATCTATTTGGGCTTCATGCCTGGAGTTTTGAACTAAGCACAGTCCCTTTGGTGTGCAGTTGGATTTCATTGTTTCTGTTCTTGTTTTATTTTCGCCTTTCAACAAGCACAAATCCAGGAAAACAGTAATGTATTTAAAAGGTTTGCCATGTATGGTTCACAAAACAGCATAGCTCACTTTTAACTATTTGTATGAAACTGTCTCAGTTTCTTTTGCATCTGCCATCGCCACATGCATACACAGGCATCACATACAGGCACACACCTAGTGCTTGAGAGTGCCATCACATCTTAAGTCTGAGGCAGTATGGGGGTGGACTTCTTGAACACCAGGATTTCTTCAAATTTAGGTCTATCTGGCCATAAACTTACTTGAAGCCCTGGGGAGATAGTTAGTTCATGGGTAAAGTATGTGTCTAGCATGTGCAAGACCCTGAGTGGTTCCCAGCCCCAAACACACACACACACACACACACACACACACACACACACACACACACACCCCTTTATCCAGGACGGATGGCTGAATGCAGCTTCTTGACATCCCACTGTCACGTCTTTCATTGAGCTAAAGACTGAAGGGAGATCTAGAAGGAGCCTCTCATACATATACAAGCTGAAAACAGTAAGAAATGGGAATATACAGACGAAAAGGCCAGCCAGGTGTTCAAATTTTCACGTAAATTGTCAATATTTTCACAATCACTTAGAGAAGTAATCCCAAAGGCATTAATCAGGCAGCCAGAGTTTGCCAAAAGGAAAGGGCAAATAGCATACTTCCCTCATTAATTCTCTGGGTGGGGCAGTCTCCCGACTGTATAGTGACCCCTTCCTGTCCTTCTCAGGTCTTTCTACATCCACTCTCTCAGTCTCCCCTGGAACTCTGGAGTAATTGCTCATTCTGATGAGTCTATTCTGAGATGTCTAGGAGATACAAGGGTTAAAAAGAATAAATGGTGCCTGGCAAATCTCTCCCTGTGAAATGCAGTCATCTTCAGGGCAGGAGGCTGGTGTATTCCATGTACAGTCCCAAGTAGCACATGGGCTGAGAGTGAGTAGACCTGTACTTTGTAAACAGCTAATGAGCTGGACTTAGTTTCACAAGAGGAAGACATATATAACCCAGAAGTCTGCCACCAGATTCAGCCAGTAAGAGAACGAGAGAGCAATCCAGGGAACTGGGGTACCGGGAATAAGTCAGATAGACACTATTAAAAGACCAGGGAAGCTGGGGCACGCAGACAGAGCGAGGCTCACGAGAGGCAGAAGAAATGAGGAGACAGATGGCTGATAAGTGTTCCAGCACCTAAGCATGCTGTCCTGGGTCAGCCATATAGGCCTTTTCAAGAATGCCTTTTCAAGTTCTGTAAGCATTGCTGTAAGGAGACATCAAATACCATACAGGAGCTTTGTTTTGAAAAGGAGATGACACCTTGCTAAAATAATTGCCTCAAAGGTCAAACAGAAGATTTCCTAATCTATATTGCTTCTTATCAGACAAAGAAATGAAAATAACACAAAACAAACCTGAAGCGTGTCCATGGCTAAAATCTAGAGACTTTTACTTTAAGTAGACATTACGTTCATCTCTGGAGGAGCCCACAGTTTGGCAGGTGTTTTCACATTCATTTCAAACCATATGTGGCACACACAAATGAGCCTTACACAAATGCATCTTACACAAATGAAATGTGTCCCACGCATCGATTGGGGCTTCCCTTTGTTTGCAAACAGTCTGTTAGCAATATGCTCTCTCACTGGTGTCTATAAATCAAACTTACTTCTTTATCGTAGATGAGTAATATTCTATTTTCTATAGAATGTATGTCACTGGGTCTCTCTACCTCCATCTACAATTTATTTTCACTCCCTCTGTTGCTCCAAGCAGGCCAGGATACACACCTTGGCATAGACACACAAGTGTCTCTCAAAGCTAACTCACATCTCTGTGTGTATGAGGACTAGGAGTTCACAAATTAACAGTATATACACTATTACAAAACTGTGTAACAAAGGAGCATTGGGCTGTCCAATCTTAGGGATTTGTATAGAGTGTTCTATCAAACCTAGCCTGTAATGAATGGGTTTGTTTTGTAATGCTTTCTTGTTGTGTAAATATTTTTTGTTAACTGTGGATATTTGCCACATTGATTGTTTTAATTGGTGATAGTTTTTCATATATACTGCACACATTCCTTCATTTTTTGTCGCAGCTTGCTTAGTTTTCTTTTTCTTTTTTTTAAAATCAAATTTCCCCCCATCTTTCTCTTATTTAAAAATATACCATATGTTGGAATAATTTAATCCTTGTCATACATCTTATAAATTACGTTCTAGTGTTCTTGCGATCTTACCATTTGTCATATGTATTTTCTACATGTATCATTTAGAGGGTTTTTTTTTTTGTTATAAAATTACTTGGCATTTATTGTGCCTATCCTCCTGCTTAGAAAGATATTTCATATCCTGAGATCTTGTACAATATGAATGATTTTCTTTTTTTTTTCCTCTGGCTTTAGAACAGGGTCTGACTGTGTAGCTCAGGCTGGCCTTGAAATCAGTCATCCTCATTTAAGCCTTCTATGTGCCAGAGTTACAGACCACACCTAAGCTGGATAGTTTCCATATTTCTTTTTGTCATTTAATTTTAATTTGAAGTTGTTGATCCACATGCACACCTGTGGATCTTTGATTCTGTTTGTTTTAAATCTTGTGTTAGGTTTTGTTATATTTTTATCTTAGCCCCAGCATTGTTTATTAAGCAGTATCTACTTCTGTTGGCCATGCAATCTTTTCTGCTTAGAGTATTGTCCCACCAGTCCTGAGCTATTTGTAGCATTTTTGTCTCATGAGCTGTTGTAATACATGTTACATGTATATCCTGAAAATGTCCTAAATACTTTCCTACATTTACTATCCCTTCAAGAGTTCCCTTAATTGGAGGCCAGAGAAATGATTAACTGGTTAGGAGAGAGTGGAGCTGGAGTTCAGTTCCCAGCCCCTACAACAGATGTCTCTTAACCGCTTACAATTGCAGGTCTGGGGGCAATCTAATGTATTTTTCTGTCCTCTTTAGGCACTGTACTCACACACACAAACCTAAAGACAGACACACATACTTAAAAATACAACAACAACAACAGCAACAAAATTTCCCATACGTTCTGAGATGTAGCATATGGTAGAGAGTATAATAGGAATAGATAGAATTCCTATATGAGTGGGAACTTTTGGAGTCCTGATGATCTGTTTTTAACCTGTTGGCACCTTCAGGGTTAGTGAATAAATGTTTGATATCTGAATAAAGGCTATATAGCTGTGATGAAACATCATGACCAAAGACAACCTGGGGAAGAAAGGGTTTGTTTCATTCACAGTTCCATATCAGACTCTATCATCAGAAACAGTGAGGGCAGGCACTCAAAGTAGAAGCTGGTGCAGAGGCCACAGAGGGGTGCCATTTATTGGCTTGCTTCCCATGACTTGCTCAGCCAGCTTCCTTATAGCACCCAGTACCACCTACTCAATGGTGGTCCCACCCTAATGGACTGGGCCCATCAATCGCTAATTAAGAAAATGCCCTATAGTCCTGCCTATAGCTCACTCTTACTGAGGAATTTTCTCAATTGAGGCTGCTTTCTCTCTAGTGACTCCAGCTTGTATCCAATTGACATGATACTAGCCTGCACACTTGGCACTCACTAAAGGACTTTCTTTGATTTTTTTTCTTGGCAGCACAGCCTTTCTTGGAAAATTGTGATGATTCTGACTTTGTTTTCCTCCCTTCTGGTCTGCTTCATTTGGGACTCTTTTCAATGCTGGGGTTTGAGGGAAGGGCCTCTAGGATGCTAAGAATATATTCTATTCTTTAGTTCCATCCCCAATCTTTGTTGTTGTTTAGGTACTGATATTGTTTATCTGGTGTCAGAACACTTGAGACTGAAATTTCTAAGCACCAGAGATTTATTTAGGGCAGAGATATAGTGACTAGGTAGTTCAAGATTGCAGAGCATGGTAGTGGCACGTGCTGCCTCATTAATAACAGATCAAGTTAGGAAACACAGTTTTCAGAAACATACTCTGGAGATAAGGTCATGAATCCATTCCTGGGGATGGAACCCTCTTAACCAATCACCTCTCAGACGTGCTACCTGCTAACGCTGTTGCAACGGCCATCCATTATATTTCAACCTGACTTTGGAGGGGACACTGCCACACTCCTCATGACTTCGGGGATTAAATGGAGTACAAGGGAATGAAGAAAGGTCAGATGCACAGACACGTGTACTGACAAGCTGGGGTCAGGGGTGGGGGCTGTGTTTGCTTTGATGGAGGGCACCAGAAACTCAACTTGTTTATTTTATACATCTGAATTGAGGAGGCAGGATCATTTTATACAGCTGAACAAGGAGGCAGGTTTAGCTGCTCTCCATAGGTAAACAGTCTCAGGCTGCAGTCATCTCAGGAAGAAAGAGGCTGTGAACGATAGTTTCTGCTCCCACTGGTCAATTGTTAGTAAACATTCCTACTTGGATCGGAGGATAGCTTTCCAAATTCCCTGAGCCTGGCTCCAGGGGAGGCTTTCCCAGTCTCAGAGTTAAGGCTGTGGTCCTTTATACAAAGCCTGTGCACATGTCAACAATGCATATTTGCTTGGGACTCCACCCGCCCCTTACACAATTACTCAGTGTGTCCTCACTCCCTGCAGGACATGCCATCCATAACAGACTCAATGGGCACCGGATATTCTTCTGCCTCTGGATTACTCAAATTAGGCTCTTTCTGTGGCGTTTTAAGGTGTTGGTTTAAAAATGAAATTTTTTTAAAACAGGCAAAAACCAGGAACTCCTCCCCCGTCTCATTCTTCATTCTCCCCATCTGACATCTGGATTTTCTTCCAGTTCGGTTTTATTGTCCTTCCACATTAAGTTGCACATTAAACTTGGGTTGAGTGCTTGGTCCTTATGCGTAGCTTCCTCTGCATTTGACGTCAGTATTTATTGCTGTGCCCAGTGATCTACACTCATCAGTTTGTCACATCTGCTGTCGCTGCCCATCTTCACTGAAGAGAAACTTTACATAGAAAGCGCTTGAAAGTTGTTGATAAGGGAAGAAACAACAGAAGGGGAGAAGGGACGAGAGAAGAGCTGATGATAGAGTCTGTGTGGAGCTCTGGAGTAGACAGAATAGGTGTGAGAGTGTGTGAGGTCTGGTCTTGTTGAGGATGTCAATTTGTTTGAGCGCTTCAGCTATCTGACATCTTCTTTTCTCAGACCTAGAAACAAATCAGGGACCTAGGGTTCACTCCTAGTAATGTGAAGTTACTAGCAGTGAGTTTGGTATGAGCTACAGTCGGATGAGTATTGGTGGCACCTTGTGTAACTGGGTTAGCTTACTTCTTTAAGCCTGGGTTTTTCTTCCTTGGATTAGTAGTGGGATTAAATGCCATCCTGTAGGGGAGACAGTCATATACAAAGCCTGATTGCTACAAAGTCAACATTCAAAAAACATCAGGCACTCCTAATATTATTTCTCATATTTTTTTTTTTTGAGACAGGGTTTCTCTGTGTAGCCCTGGCTGTCCTGGAACTCACTGTGTAGACCAGGCTGGCCTCGAACTCAGAAATCCTCCTGCCTCTGCCTCCCAAGTGCTGGGATTAAAGGCGTGCGCCACCACCGCCCGGCACTATTTCTCATATTTTTATTATTGTTAGTTTTATTATTAGTGAATGTACAGTGATGAAAATAATCATATCTTTGGCAGTAAACACTTGTGTGCTGAATACTGAGTAAGATAAGAAAAGTTAAGCCTAATTATTACGATGCCCAAAGGTAGATGCTGAAGGACTTGAATATGTTGCCACTATCATTTATTAATATATGCTACTTGTTTAATGAAGTCCTTTAAACATTGGAGGCTTTACTGCAAACTTGTTTTGCCTATAAGAAAATAACTGCTTGAGCAAAAATTTATCACCTCTAGTTCCACTCTTTAGCCCTAAAACCTTGGTACTCACTATGTAGTCTGGCTTAATTGTCTCCATAGCTTCTTCCGGTATAGGTAGGTATGGTGGGCTTCTCCAGGACTCAAGGAAGTGTCCTTTCATACACTTTTACCCAATAAATCTATATACTTCACTTTATTTTAATTTTGGTTCATTGTGGTTCGCATACCTAGATGAGTCTGGCCTTCTTAAAACAGTGTTTGCTCTGCAGACTGTGTGCTATGGCAAAGCTCCAGAATACATAATTGAAACTTTCTGCCCTGTGATTAGCAGCTTTGCACCCCCCCACCCTGCCCCTGGGAACTCCCATTCTGTTCTCAGATTCTGTGAGTTTGCTTGTTTTTGATGCCACATGTCAGTGCTGTCATGCAGTGTCTGTCCTTCTGTGACTGTCATATTTCACTTGACATAACAACCTCAGGGTTCTCCCATGCTCTTGCAGATGGCAGGATTTCCTTTCTTCCATAAGGCTGAATATTGCAATGTGTGTAGATGCCAGGTTTTCTTTGATTGTTCGTCCATTGATGGATACTAGGTATGCAGTACATCTGTGTCTTATGAACAGTGCTACAGTGAACATTGGAATATATTCCACACACCTATTGCTTGTCTGTTTATTGCCTATCATCTCTCACTAGAATGTTAGCTGTGAGGCAGAAGTCCTGATTTGTTCATACATCCCAAGCATCCAGAACAACACAATGTCCTGGAATTAGGTACCAGCACTGGCATCTCTCTCCCTAATTTTTGGGCAGTGGTGATTTAGGCTATGCCCAAAACAAAATTCCAAGCTCAATTGAAGACATTCCAAGCTTTGGCAGCTCTGGGGACTGCGAAGCTGTGTTGAGTCAACCAAGAAAACAACCCCTGCACTGTGACCCACATTCCTAACATCTCTGTAGTTCATCCTCCTGAGTCACAAGTACTATCTAGTGCAGACAAAGTCATTCACTCAAAAGCTTTTTTTCCCCTTGAAGGTCTGGTCCCCTGAGGACTAGCATGGCACATATAAGATGTTTTTTCAGAAGTCCTAGTAGAGGAAAAATCTCTATGTTCAGCTTTGTGAACATTTCTCAATCCCCTCATTGCTCCAAACCAAGTCCTCCATCCTGCCACAATCCCGTTTCTTTCATACTCTTCCCTCTCCAGAACTTTACATGCTGGCTATATGACCTATTTGTAATTATCTCATGACTGCTTTCTTGGAAAGAAAAGATGAAGGGTGTGTCCTTGATTTGTTTGATACTTGTCACTACTACCTACCACAGTTCTTGACCAAATCTCAAAGCTGCTTAGTGAGTGTTTACTGGTGGACTGACTTTGTTTTCCTTTCTTCATATTGATGTACACAATGGTACCATGATGTATGTATAACTCCTTTAAGTTAGAGTTTAGTGTCACTTATTTGCAGCACACTGTGTCATCCCATTAGACCATTTCCCTCTATATTCTTCACCTGTAATGCATTCTATGTATCAGGCATGATGAGATGTTCAGAAGAATATCCAGGGCATCCTCCTTCTTTTCCAGTGCTCACAACCTTTTCCTAAATGACACATCCCCTTGCCTACTTTTCTAACTAACCTGCACATTGGCTTCAAATATCCCTCACACCTTGGCTTCCATGTCTCTGTCCACATACTGCAACTAAACTAGCAAATAGACTTTCATCACAACTGCATGTTTCCCATCATAAAAGTGTACTTGTATCAGATATTGATAGAGTTAGCTTAGATACTATCTATCTATCTATCTATCTATCTATCTATCTATCTATCTATCTATCTATCTATCTATCTATTTATTGTCCTGCAGAGAGCACTATATAAACTATTGTATACACTATTATTCTATTCAAAACATCAATCCAAAAGAATTCTTTTTTTTTTTTTTAGAGACAGGGTTTCTCTGTGTAGCCCTGGCTGTCCTGGAACTCACTCTGTAGACCAGGCTGGCCTCGAACTCAGAAATCCTCCTGCCTCTGCCTCCCAAGTGCTGGGATTAAAGGCGTGCGCCACCTCCGTCCGCCAAAAGAATTCTTGACTGTGAACTCCGCCTATAACCTTCCCAGATAGGGATGGCCTTCATTAGATTTCTCTTGGAGTTTAGACAAGGTGGACCATATATTAGAATACTTCAGGCCTGTGTCTTTCTTCCCTTCTCTCCAAGACAAAAATCGCACAATGTCAGAATCTTTCCTTGGGTTCTCACTTTCTCTTTTTAATTATGACAGTACTAGGAGTTGAATCTAGGGCATCCTGCATGCTAGCTGAATACTTCAATACTAAGCTATAGTCTCATCTCTTTTCCTTGTGTCTGACACAGAACCCTGACCATTGTTATTCTCTATCCTTATTTCTTCTCATACACTGAATCATTGTGCTGTTGATGGTGTTGCTTACTGGTATGTATACAGCAGGTTAGGTGAGGATAGACTAAATGTCCACTTTGGTAACGGTCCAGCAGTGAGGGCCTGATTCTAATTCTTTAATATGGAATCATGAAGACCACTAGCCTTGAAAGAAATAAGATCAGAGTGGGGCATAAACAGGCATGTGATGAAGCTCTCAGTGTACCAGTGTGTCTCTCATCTTTTTGCCTTAGCCTTTGAAACAGACAATGGCCCAGAGCCTTCTCAGCAGATGGGCCATGTTTGTGACTTAGCCACTTAACAGCCATTAGCCTAATTCCATACACTGCAGCCAAATTAAATAATAAGTAAGAGCCTATGAAAAGCTGGTTTGGAGACAGCGTTACTGCCTTCACTTGACAGCCTTCTCTGAAGCAGATGCTCCCTCTCCACCCTATTAACCTGGTCCAGTGAATAAGGGGCCTTCCCAACTGGAACAAAGACAGTCTGAATGCACAGTGTGATGCTGGAAACTGAGGGAAAGGTCAAATGTAAAAGCCTGACCCAGGCACTCCTCATACCCCCACACCACCTGTGAAGAAGACAAAGCTGTTGAACCTTTGAACCTAAGAAATCATAATGAGGTTTCTGCCACATACATTCCATATCTCCTATGCTCTGGGAGCTCACTGTAAAGAAAACATAACCATGGTCTTATTCATAACAGGTCTGACAATAACTTTTCACTTGTTTTCTTGTATGAGGGACCTTAAATATGGGTACTTGCTGATAGGCCAACATCCTGAGCATCATTCAAGAACATCCTAAACGTCCACATCTCTTTGACGGTGTTTTGACACTTGGTGTCATTCCCTGTCCCAAAGATTTAAGTTACTACATTGTCTGCTGAGTACCCCTCGCACTTACTCTAAGCTTGGCTTTTATTCAACTCAACTGCTGTCAGTCTTAAATGACAAGTGATACCAGGACCTAGACTTTTTCAGGGCAGAGATATTGTTTATCTGTCTACTTTCTACAAATCGCCTGTGTCAGATCTATGTGTGCATACATGTGTGTACACATAAATACATGTATTATGCATATGTAATATCCAGTGATACCCACTGAGTCAGTGAAGCAAACTACACAGCAATTTCGTTTTATGATCACCCTCTTTACCCCAGGTACTCTTGAGGAGCCTCACATTTTCTTGTGTGTTTGTAAACATCTCTAAGACGACTACATATTTGAATGCATTTTCTTTACCTTAATTATGAGCAGGAAGCAAAGGCTACAAATTGAATGTTCACTAAAGAGGAGTTATTTAGCTTTCCCATTTAGAGAGACCTCACACCAAGTTTACTTTAGAAATGAACAGAGATGGGTATGGTGGCACAGGCTTTTAATTTCAGGATTGGGCAGACCGAGTCAGTAGACTGATAAACTGGAAGCCACTAAGGGGGGTTTAAGGCTAACTTGTACTGCATAACAAGACCCTGTTTCTTAATAAGAAGATGAATGAATAAACAAATAACCCAGTAAAAGAAGCAAGCACGGTTCTTGTTTGTGGCTGATGGAGGCTGGTACTACTCTCTGTTTTGTTCTCCCCACATTGACTTCAGCTTCTGCCCTGGCCAAACTCAATCTCCAGAGGAGAGATAGCAGAAGCAGTTTAGTTATTTTGCTGTTTTTATGGCCAGGTAGATAGATGGCCAGAGCATGACACGGGGAGCACACCTCAATTTCCTTGTTTGGGGCAAGTTTTGCCAATCTTGAAAAAATAAATATGTTGCTGTCTTTTATGGGCCTTGGATTGAAGGCACAAAGCTCAGTTTTCTTGTTACCAGCAAGGAACAGTTTGAGGAAGAAGATGGGCATGGGTGGGATATCAAGCATCAAGGAAAGACTGAATGGGTTGTTGTCGTGGCAACTTTTTTTTTTATTTTGCCAAAGGCATGGAAAGTGGAGGTGCTAAAATTTTCAAAAATAGAGGCAGACAGTATTCCCCACCCCAAAAATTTTACCAGATTTTTCAAGATGTATTTTAGGAATAAAATTGGGATCCATCTTTCTGGTTACAGGGATATATAGGGTGTACAAGGTGTTTTAAATAGCAAAAGCCAAGTTTATATTTATAGTCTTGTGGTGTGTGTTTGTGTGTGGGTATGTGTGTGCCTCTCTGTGTGTTTTTTTTTTTGTGTGTGTGTAAGTGTGTGTGTGTGTGTTTGAGAGAGAGAGAGAGAGAGAGAGAGAGAGAGGAGAGTATGTTTATTTGTGCTTATTTAGAAGCTGGGTAAAGAAAGTAAAATGTACTATAATCATATTAAAGTCTTTGGGAAACTGGGAAGTTCATACCCACTAATCCAACATCAGAGCTTTTACTCAACAAAGAGTTCTTACGCATTTGGTGGCTTTGTTCAGTCTGTTTTCTTTGACATTGACGGCCTGGGCACCATTATGTCTGTTTGAGTTTTAGCAGTGGACACAATACAAAATGGTCACTGTTTCCCAAGCTTCTGTAGAGGAGCAGTGTACTTTTTAATTAGAAAGGAGGCAGGCAGAGTAAGAAAGAAAACAATTATTTTTAGGTTAAAACATTTAATAAACCAAGAGGAGAAAAGATAAGGCGCTGAGAGGGGAGTAAGGAAGGAAGAGGCAGTAGGACCTGATAAAGGAGCCCAAAGAACCAAGTCACTCTGGAGAGATGCAGAAAAGCAGCTGGTGCTCCCAAACTGCAACTGTCTTTGATAATGCTTCGTCTAGGGGGAAGCAAGGCAAAGTCAACTACTATCATTTAGTAACGTGTAGCTAAATTAGTCAAACCAGTACCCTACAGCAACACCATTAAATATATGCCCCAGGGCTAGATTTCACCAGAGATTTGACTTACAGTAAGACCTTCATTACCTCCAAAGAGCTACTCGGTAGAGTGCTCTGGACATTCCACTTCTCTTTGATTTGAGTAAGTGGTTTGGGAAACTGAACACAGGGATTTGGAGTAGCACAGGATTCTCTGCTTACCAGAGGTGGTTGAGGGCCTCTGTGACACTTGTAGATGTTAGTGAGGAGCAGGGTCCAGTTACTGCTCTGACCCAGGTCCTGGGGGTCAGAGGGCAAGTGCTGTGACTTAGCTTCTTCATGTCCCAGAGGGAGGCTGGAGTTGCAGATATGGCCAAAGTGTTGCCACTGGCTAACAGGCCACTTTTTCCAGGCTCAGATGCTGCTGGAGAATTGCATAGCCTTTTCTCTTTCCATCAGCACTTCTCAATGAACCTATGTATTTAACTGTGTCCCCAATATTACAGCATAAAGTGTGTGCTCAGTCAACCTTTATAGAATATATGAAGTCAACGTATGGAATACCTGAAGCTACCTTTTTAAATGTTCGCATCATATGTTTGCTGTGGAAAGTGTTAGGAAGCAGTAGTAAGAAAAAACCAAGCAGACAAGTTAAAACTCTGTATTTGAAAGTCATCGTTCATGGTTCATTATTACTAACAGGTCAGTCATTATTTTATACATCTATATGCATAATAATATTTTTATTTGCAATACTTAATATATATATAATCTTTTTGTCTATTCATACAAATCATATAACATTTTTTCTTATTGAATGTTTAATGTTGTATAAGTGATTTCTTTCTCTCTCTAGTATTTACAAATGAGAGCATGATGTGCTCATTGAATGAAGATTAGAAAGTTTGGGGTTGGTGTGTGTCTTTCTCTTTCACCCTCCACTGTATTTTTTTGAGATAGGGTTTCTCGCCAAACCTTGCTGTCTTAGCTAGAAATGTCAGTTAGTCCCATCTCAGCACTGGGTTATAGCCATCTACTGCCATGGTCACCTTTTTTGTATTTGCTCATGTTCTCATATGTGTCGTAGCAAGAATGGTCCTCACAGAACCATCTTTCCAGTCATACTTGTGATATTTCCTTGCTACAAAATATTCCACTTCATGGATGGGTTATTGCTCTTTTAAAGTAATGGTCTCCAGTTTTTGGAGAGACAAGCTATTACCAAGAGCATTGCTGTCATAAATACTGTTTGAATGAACTTCCTCTTGTGACGTTCTCATTCACAACTGTAATTGTTTCCATAGGATAGATTCCTTCAGTAGAATTATGGTTGAGAATATGCAAATGACCAATCCCTTTCCTTCTTGACACC
The DNA here is from genome assembly GCA_036184795.1 of Tokudaia tokunoshimensis. Classification (NCBI taxonomy): domain Eukaryota; kingdom Metazoa; phylum Chordata; class Mammalia; order Rodentia; family Muridae; genus Tokudaia; species Tokudaia tokunoshimensis. The sequence goes on along the minus strand of BTHU01000008.1, from coordinate 29,299,066 downwards.
CGATGTCAAATCGCCTTTTGCATAGGTGCAGTGCTCATTTCTCTACAGCATCACTCTCTCATCTTTGTTACAATTTTGCTGAGGTTTGCTAGTTTGATCGGTGGAAATGCTCCGCCATGGTTGAAATTGCACCGAGATGAATGGTAGTGAGCTGGGCTCTTCCTACACATGCCGACTAGCAGCTACTTGGCTTTTACTTTTCCCTAAATTACTTATGCTTGGATCCTGGCTGTGCTCTGGACAATAGCTGTTTGTTGGCTATTAGGGCTCTCCATTTTCTTAGAAAGGTGCTAGGGAGGAACAGAGCTTTTCAAATGCATTCGAACAGGATTTTACAAATAAGAAGGAAACATAGATGACCACAGTGAGAAAATACTGAGGGTAATTAGTGTAGACAATGGTGTTTAAGAACTGCAAAAGGGCAAGGGAATGAACAAATTACTTTTTAAAAGCTCACCAGTCTCAGAAAATCTACTGGTAGTGTGGGGATCCTCACTGCTTGTATTCCTCATCACTCTGATCAGAACAAATCAAGGGGAGGAATCACTCATCTTGCTTGGCTCACTGGTTCAGAGCTGTCAGAGCAGTTCTCATAATTGTGAAGAGGAAGCTAAGGGAAGGAAAGGGCCAGAGCCAGATACACCCCCCAAAGACACTCGATCAGTAGATCCTACCTCCTGCCTTTCACCACTTGCCAGGTACATATTCATATTCTGAGCCCATCAAAGGATTCATTCCTGCCTTAGGTCATCAGCCTCATGATGTAATCCTTTTGGGAAACACCCATGCAGACACATCAAAGCTGTGCTTTCCTATCTCCTAGGCATTTTCTAATCCAATCAATTTAACTCTCAAGTTAACCAGCTCGAAGAGCTGAGAAAAACATTCTGTCAGTTCTTCTGTTCTCCACCATCCCAGGACTTGCTCTGATTTAATAATGGTAGGATCTGGGACTGACATCCCTACTAGTGACGACCACATTTTATCTTACTAATACCAAACAATGGTTTTCCTAACTATATCCCCTAGTTTAGCTTTAAAATTATAACAGCAGAAAATGACCAGAGGGGCACTAGGTGATGTCTTAGAATCCTGAGCAAGACTGCCCCTTAGGCCTGTTCTTAAGATAGCTCTTCCTTATCTCCCTGAATTATTTACAAAATCTATGGGGCAAAGGCCTTGAATGAATGCACTTCCTTCTCTGCACACTCAAGAACTCCCAGGGCCAGGCGGGGAAGCCAGTGTCTCTCGGATGTCTGATGCTGGTGTCAAGGAGTCTACCATCGATTTTCTTTTGAACAAATCTCTCTGCAAATGCCACAGACCTCCATTAGCCAGCACTGTGGAGACCTGGTCAGAACCAGACAGGCTGAGTGGTGAATGCCGTGGGTTGACTTCGCTCCTGATCTAGACCGTGGCTTCTCTCCTTGTTTACACGGGAGCATCAGGGAGACTCCAGGCACTGGACATCCAAGGTGGCATGGTGATCTGGAGCATTTCAGAGTCTTAGTTATTACAGCTATAATTAGAGCCATCCACGTTAAATAGACTTGTGGGAGCACAGGAAATGGAAAAGGACCAGAGCCTCTTCGTTGGATTGATTGCTTCTCAACAGAAATGATGTCAGCAGGCATTCCCTGACAACTCTGAATACTTGTTCGTTGCTTTGAGTCTGTGGCCACATTTTTTTTTTCAAGTGTGGTAAGCAGAGTGCTTACGGAATGGGGAAACCTCTGGAAGTCTCCCAGCCTTCCTGCTTCTACTGAACTGAGCTCAGATCCCCCTCCCTGTCTGTTTGCATGTGGGTTGTGTGAGAGTGTGTAGAGTTGCCAAGCAAGAAACCCAGCCTTTTAGCACTGGGATACTATTTTCTCACATTTTTTGACTTCCTTTCTATTCCCTCCAATTGTATGGCTCTCTTGAAGTTAGTTGCCACAGCACTGATTGGGAGAAACTGGGCAGAAGTGAACAGCCTCTCCTTTCTTTCTAAGTTCAACCTCTGTCTGTATGGTATGGGTAGCTTTGAGTCATGGGAAAGAACATGTTCAGGCATCAGAAGTGGGAGACATACTGAATTCTATTGTGTGCTACAAGCTTTCTCTGTATTGTTAATTGACTTCCTTGACTGTAAAAAAGTGTCGTTTATTCCACAGTTATCTCAATTGGTATCCTGGGTGTTGGCCTTCTGCTGCTATGTTGAAATATATGAGATAAACAACTTAAAAGGAGGGCAAGTTTGTTTGGACTCATGGCTTCAACAGTGGACCAACATTTGGACCTGTCCTGAAGCAGAGCATTGTAGCAGACCATTCACAATAAAGCAAAGCTGTTCACCTTAAGGCAGTCAGAAAAAAAAAAGAGAGAAACAAGGGGGTTGGAGTCTCCATATCAATTTTTAAAAAATTGTTATTTTTTGAGATTATTATATAATTGCATCATTTTCTCCTCTCTTTCTTAACTACAAATTCCTTCATGTACACCTCTATGATATCTTCCATCTCAGTAACCCCACTGTCTCCCAGTAGGCCCAGTCTGGGAAAGGTAGCACCTCCCAATAGTACCATCATCGGGACCAAGTGTATGATCCCTGTCACATCGAGGCACACTAGATATATGGTAACATTTAAGAGAGTAAACCATAACACTGGTACTCATGTGATAGAGACTACCATCCCTAATTTACATATGTAATAACACGTTTGTAGAGGTCTAAAGTCATATAAGCTAGCAGCTGGCCAAGCTAGAATTTAAACACCAGTTTTTATTTTAGTGCAAATCTTGTTTTCTTTCCAAGATATTACAGTTGCTTTACTGTTCTGAGGACCAGATAATTATAATATATATGGAACATAAAAGAGAGAAATCTAAGCAATATTTGGGAGTGTTATTATTGCTTCTATATTTTTAGTCATTTGTCTGTATGAAAAAAAATCTTTGGAAGGAAGTTACACAATTAGAGGATAAGGACTGGCAGGATGGTCCCGTATCACTTTAGGAAACCAGGTCCAAGCATCCCATCCTCCCTTCAGTAGATCTGTTTATTACGGGGATGTCTAGATACAGTGCCCCTGGGTCCTACAGTTCTGGCCTTTGGGGGCAGTGTGCTGCTGATGGAGCTGGACTGTCAATCATTATAAATGGTGTTCTCGCACATTTCAAAACTAGTGCCCTCTTAGACCCTAGATTCTAGTTGTTATCTGTGATTTATTTTATAGTCATCCATCTCTAAGAACAATATGAATATAAAGAAAGTTAAGAAATATAAAAGCATTTAAATTGCTAGCAGTCTTACAGGCTCACTCTTTCTTTCTTTCTTTCTTTCTTTCTTTCTTTCTTTCTTTCTTTCTTTCTTTCTTTCTTTCTTTTTTCTTTCTTTCTTTCACCTTTGAGGGAGGTTCCAAGTCAAGGTTTCTATATACCCAGAAACCATTATTGCTTCTTAAATGCCCTGCCTACCACTCTGGAATTGGTCTGAGAAAGATTAATTTTTCATCTTATTCTAGTTTCTTGGTCTCAAATTGTATGATGAGCAATTATAATCTTGATATGGGCCTTTGGATGATCATAGATGTTTTCTAATCTATCTAGAGATGGATTTGTAGGTATTGTTATATATATGTGTATATGAGAGTGTTTATACTATGGGTGTATATTAATATTAATAGAGAAGCTTCTCCTCATGCAGAATGCTTAAAAATACTACAGATTTTGCTCTAGGAATGGAAGCAAAAGGAGCCGCAGGCTTCATGGTTGATTGCTTTTCTGATTGGTGCCGTAAAAATAATGCATTAGAGAGAGAATGTTTGATTTAAGGAGCGCCTCGATGCCCACACCACTTCTGTTTGTTTTCCTTCCTTTAGCAGAAACCTTGTAAAATTTTTATGAAGCATTAATGGATCTGAGATTTTCTCAAGCAAATTTTATGAGGTGAGCTTAATCCCACACATCCGACCCAATTTAGCAGTCTTTAGAGACAAGGAACTTAAAAGCACTTGGAAGGTACCCTAGGTACCTCAGTGCCATAAGGAAGTGGCATGGGGGCAACATTGGGGGCTTTTCCCATCATGATGCTTTGGGATGGACTTCAGGTCCTTGGAGGTGGAGAGGGGAGAGAGTACAGGACGGTAGCCACAGAGAATGCCAAGCAGGTAAGCCGCAATCGCACGTATTAAATATGAGCTAATAATTTAGCACTGACTGCTACAACTTTCCCCATAGAACTCTAATCTTCTATGAGAAAATCATTTAGGAAAAACAAAAATTTATTGTATCAGCAGCTCCCGTGACGGCAGCCTGTAATCAATGACTTTAATCTGAGGGAAACACAAGCCCACACTCCTCTCTTTGCTCCCCTCAATTTATTTTCTGTATCAGAAAGAAAAGAACTCTGGAGGAGATAAATTAAATGCTGGTGTGTGCTGGAGAGTCCAGTTGCATTTTCTGATATAAAGTTCACTTTCTGCAAACCAGACAGATCACTATGTTGCTACAAGCGAAAGGTAGGAGGACACTTACAGGGTGGACTTACTTGGATGGGCTGAACTTTGGTCCATGGACAGTGTGGGCATTCTTTTAGATTTATGACCAGCATACCGGCAGAAATAATGTCTTTTGGAAGGGAAACTGAAGCTGTTTACAGACTAAAACACCAGTGACTGATTCATGAACTATGAAGAGTCATAGAAGGTATGTTCTTTACTGGTTGTAAGGCAGGTTTGTGTGTTTATAATGAAATACTCGACATAACTGACCTCTATGAAGAAAGGGTTTATTTAGGCTCACAGTTTTGGGTCACAGTTATGCGGTCTCTTGGTCTCATTGCTCTGGGCCTGTGGTAAAGTGACATATTATGCCATGAGTGCCAGATGCTGTAAAAACTGCTTGTTTCATGGCCAAGGATGAAAAGAAAGGGAAGGGTAGAAGATCCACAATTTCCTCAGATGGCCAGCCTCGATGTCTTAAAGGCAATTCCCCAGGTTTCTGCTGCCTCTGCAAAGTGCTACACTACAGAGCAAGCTTTTAACACACAGGCATTTAGAAGACATTTCTCTGAAGCATAGCATAGGCCATCAAGGCAGCTTCAGCCACTGAAGAGATGTTTGAAGAAGACATGAGAGTCTGAGATCATAGTGAGAGGACATCTAGTAACAGTAGTTACAAGTTTGTGCACACAATCTCCAGTACACAACATCTATGACCCAAGTTCATGCTGCGTGTTCCACTGATTTGCAAAACTACTGACTAAACCCATATTTAGAAACACTACATAGGAGGCCAGCAAAGCTGCCCAACATGTTATCTGGTAGTGGGGTACTTTGTCTTCATCACATTGGATATAAAAATTAACTGTACCAAGAAGATATCCAGACATCTCTGTCTTGGAATTATTTGAAAAAGGAAATGTCTTTGGAGAGATCATAGGTGCTTTTGTTTGTAAGAGGTACAAGATATAAGAGACCCACAAAGAATGGTTGCTTCTTGTCCATACTTATTAATAGTTTCCTGCTGGTAAGTTTTCTTATTTCATCAGCTAATCTGATTAATCTGGAAGATGGTACCGAGTCTATTTGGCTTATCTCAGATAGCATTTTATTAATTATTATTATTAGCATTTATTATTGCTCTTAATAGAGCTCCATGTCGAAGTGTTGGAGCCTTTTCCATGTTAACTTTAAAATTGCTCCCCTGGGGTACCATTCCAGACTAGATGAACAAAAACAAAGATGATTTGGGGCTACTGAGGGAAAACGTAGCCTCAAATTTCTATACTGACCTTTCTAGAGGCCCAAGACATTCATGTGAGTACCACAACAGATACTAATTGAAACAAAGACGATCTAGGTTTATAAAACAGCAGTCCACAGCAGTTCAGTCTTCTGTCCTTGTCAGTGCATTAAGGCTTACCCTACCTACATCCAGAGTAAAGGGAAGATTTCACAAGTACTTTAGAAGTTTTCAATCACCTTACAGTGTAGAAATGTCATACAGGAAGCAATGAGATTGCTTAGCAGGTAAAGGCAGTTACCATATCAGCCTGAATCTGATTCCCAGATCCCACTGTTGAAGCAGAGAACCAATTTCTGAAAGTCATCATTTCACATTTACATGTGTACCATGGCACACACCTATCATACATACACTAATTTTACATATATAAACAAAAGTCATAAAATGCTCAGAAGAATGGCAAGCTTTTTGTCTGATCTCCACCTAAGAATTGTGACCTCAACATTGACTATAGTATTCCTGGGTGGGAAAATGTTCATCACTGTTGGATCCCCAAGTAATATCTCCCTCACTATCAATCTGGGATCTCAAGTTAACCACTTCTTTAGTAAACTCCTGGATGGCTGTTCCTATGGCAGTTGGAATGACTTGAGTGTAGGTTCACCTCTAAACTCTGTTGGTAGGGACTGACTGACTTTACCAATTCTATATTCAGAGGTTTCTGCATTCATCAGTTCAACCAACCAAAAATCAAAAATACTTAATAAAAAATTTGAACATGTACAGAGTTTTTCTTTATCATTACTATCTACATACAACAATGTAGCTATTCAACACTTAGAGTAGGCATTATAAATTATATAGAATCATTTTGAACTATAGGAGAGATCTGGTAGGGTTGTATGCAGACAGCACATTGTTCAGTATAAGAGGTAAGCATCAACAATTTAGGTATCTGTGGGGGTCCTGGCACCCACAATTGGAAGACACTGAGTGAGAAATGTGCATCCAGGTCTCTATTTAAGTGACATGTGCCTATCCTTGAATTGATGAGAAGGGTAAGTAGGAGTAAGAATATCGGTCAGCTAAAATAACGGTAACTAAGCATTTGGGATAGCTTCCTCAGGGCCAAGGTCTCTGGGGTTGGTTCTGAAACACAAGCTTAGTCATGTGTCCCCCTCCATGTGCCTCCTGTGTGTGATTTGCTCCTGTCCAGGTGCCTGAGGTTTGACTTTCTTCTGCAAAACGGATGGGTCACATCTGGCACTTCTAATTTTACCCTTCCCAATCATCCTTCACTTGTTTCTAGATATTTCTTCCGGATGACTCAGTTGAAGCAGGGTCAAGGGTTTTTTTTTTTCCAGAAACTTCAGAATCACATTTTCTCCTCACTTGGCCTTGTTTGATTCACTCTTGTGGGATTTGGACAAGAATGTGCTACACAAAGTAGCCATTTTCTTTTAACCTAGGGCATGCCAATCCACCAGGAGACTCAACATGTCCAAATAAGTAACTGTGAGTGCTCTCTAGGTGGCCTTGGGTCTGGGCTGTGTGCTGTGTGGACCTACTTGGCTGATCTGAGATTACTTCAGGGGGAAAAGGGGGTGTCATACATAGGACTAGTCAGGAAGAAATTCCAAGTCTTAGAGAGAACTGTTACACACAAATACATGTGTGTATGCCACAGGCTTGTGTTAGACAGGAGGTAATCCCTTTCAGAAAACAGTCTCATTCATGGATCAATGTGTCTCAGTTAGATGCTTGAGCTTGCAAGTTAAAAGCCAACAGCCAGAACCCCTTTGTGGAGGGTGTCTGTCCAGGTGTGCACACCCATGTATATGTGAGTTGTAGGAAAAGGCTGACTTTCTGTGCCCTTTTCTGTCACTGTCCACCTTAGATTTCTACACAGGGCCTGCCAGTGAACCTTCAGCTAACCAATTTGTCTAGACCAGCTGGCTAATGAGCTTCAGGAATTCATCTCTGTCTATCTTCCCAGCATGGGGCTACAGGTGCCTGTCACTATGCCCAGCTTCTACATGGGTACTGGGGATTTGCCTCAGGGCCTTAACCCTCAAGCACTGTACCCAGTCATCTCCTCAGCCTCTAAAAGTTTTCTGATTCAGTTTTCCTAAGGCAGTTCTAAGGTAAGCTTAGGGCAAATGGGTCCTGAGAAATGGCTTAACTGTTTGTCCTTTGTTAAGTGATGTCTGCGATGAAAGACATAACAGAACAGGACTAGAAACATTTGGGAAAACCCAACACTGACTCAGATTTCTTCCAAGAGAGAAAATTGTATGCTTTCCATAAGTAAGGGCCCCTGTACTCTACAAAGTGTCCACAGTAGGGATTCAATTTTAATAATCCTAGCCAGGTTGTATGTCGGATGGAGCTTATTTATCCTTCAGCAGTGGGCAGGGGCAGTGCTGCTTTCAATATGCCTTCCCACCTTGATACAAAGAGTCAGCTTGTTGGTTGGAGTCTCTATTTCTGAAATAAGATAGTCCTGTACTGTTAGGAGGGTAGAGGGATTGCCATATCTGTTGCCACAGTGAGTGCTGACATCAGTGGTAAGAGGTGAATGGGGTTGGAGTAGAAGTATGGGGGTGCTGCTGAGACAGTGGCTTTGTTAGATGCAATACATTTGATTTCCATGACAAATAAGAATGGTAGCTTCTTCCATCTGTGTCATTGGATTCTACTCTAGCAACTGCTAATCAAGAATATCAGGCCAGAGAATCTCAAAACTTCTTAAAACTTGGTGTTTTGTTTCCACATGTATGCACAGTCAAGGTAACAGTCATTTCTCAAAAGAGAGGTATCTTGTCACCATGCCTGGCAGACAAAATCTGCCACCCTGCGATGCCTCTGGGTGGAGGTTACTGCTGTTTGCCAGAGGTTTCAGTCAGGAACACCATCAGTCCTAGAGATGTTTTTCTCAGATAAGTCATTAAGGTTTGGGGCCTTTGAGGTAGAGACCATGCAACAGGTTGCTTGCGTACATATAATGCAACTTAGTGGGAGCTGATTGAAAGTTAACTGGCAAATGATTGCAGTAGCTTCAGTATACAAAGTCCATTAAAGGACTAGCTCTGATTTGTGGTGACAGACTAGAGATGTGGTTTTCTGATGCCTTGTGAGGAAACTGGAGATAGTTAAGCACAATCCTAAGGAACTTTACAAGTAGTCAATCAGGTGATGGCTTAGGACCCAGACATCACTGCTGGTAGATGTAATAATAACTGTATCTAGAACCATTGAAATGAGGCCTAGCTCTATTCAGTAGAGGAGAATTTTAGACATCAGAGAATAGAGAATAGTTCCAACTCCTACCTTACTTATTGTGACACAAAACATTCTGTCCCAACATATTTCTGTACCTGCAGCTGTCCCTAAACATGAGCAGTCCCTTTCCCACTTACAGACACAGAGCACCTCAGTTCCTATTATTGTTGTAGAAGCAATAACAACACTATATTGACTCGGGTTAATGGGTCTAACCCATGGGTTGTATCCATATCACAGCTGAATCTGGTTGTCCTTCCACAAGGGAGAAAGTGCCATAGTGACTTATATTCTTGTGTCATAACATTTTGAGCCCTTTCCTTCCTTCAGCCTCTCTAGTTTACACATATGATCACATGCCTTTTGCTTCTTGGCACCAAACATTTAGCCACATGCTCATCCTAGTCATCTTTCTCCTTAAAGGAATGGAGATCAAAGTTATAGATGTGGTGTCTTAGTTAGGGTTTTACTGCTATAAACAGACACTATGACCAAGGCAACTCTTATAAGGACAACACTTAAATGGGGCTGGCTTACAGGTTCAGAGGTTCACTCCATTGTCATCAAGGCAGGAGCATCACAGCATCTAGGCAGGCATGGTGCAGCAGGAGCTGAGAGTTCTGCATCTTCATCCAAAGGCAAACAGGAAAAGACTAGCTTCCAGGCAGGTAGGAAGAGGATGTTAAAGCCCACACGTATAGTGACACACTTCCTCCAACAAGACCACACCTACACCAACGAGGCCACACCTCCTAATAGTGCCATTCCCTGGGTCAAGCTAGTAAACCAATAGAGAGTAGCCACCAAGCAAATGAGCAAGGCGTATGTACTCAAGCACCTTTCTAGTTGATATGGATTGCATATCCCTGTCTTCCTAACAGGTAAGTTTTGAAACTCCACTCTCCAAAGAAATAGTACTTGGTGGTAGGACCTTTGAGAGTTAAGTGGTTCACAAGAATAGATCGTGTACAGCATGATTATTGTCATTATCACAAGACTTACAAGAATGCTTCCCCTATCTCTGTTTCCTGTGAATGAGGACACAGCAAGAACACTCCCATTAGAAGCCAGATCCTGGATCTCCAAATTCCTTGTTCTTCGCCCTACCATCCTCTAGAACTGTTGCCTATGCTACTGTGCCCATGTCCTGTGTTATAATGGAAAGGTAACAGACTAAAATACTAATGTTTCAACTACTCTGAGCTACATACATTTATGATTTATGCCATTTATTTCACCTCTGGGGATTCTGGGCTTGTCACCTGTAGCCACATTGTCATCCAGTTTTGCCTGCTTGCTGCTCTAATACCGGCACAATAGTTTTCCTTCCACTCAGCCATACTGTCTCCCAGAGCCTTGCCCAGTACTACCTCTCACAGTAAGTCTCCAAACTTCAGTAAGACTGCCAGGATCCTTACATAAAGCATATACTCACAACCTGAGAATAACATTTGTTATGGGGTCCCACAGATTAATTTTCTGTCTCCGCAACAGACTGTGAAAATTACTTACTCCCTTTATCTTCCAGAAAGCTGTATCAATATCTAATTCTCATCACCAACCAGAACTGTCAGGAACCATGGAAGGTGTGAGAATTCTCCCTAGTTTTGAACTAATGAATAACCTGCCACTTTTCAAGGCAATGCTGGACAAAGATACAGGACTCTTATGTTCCTGTGTTCCAGACAAAGGATGCTGTTACTATGGCTTATATAGTAAGTTCACATTAGCCTTCTTAGGGTAGCAGGTGTGCTACAGAGCTACTGAAGCAAAGATCTGGACTGGCTTTATCACTGAGAAACAAGTCTGGGGAGCCTGAACCTTGTCATCCCATTAATTTATTTATTTATTCACTTAACATCCAAGTTGCTGCCTCTCCTTCTCCCTCCCTTCATATAGTTTCTTCCCTCAGACCCTTTCCTTCTCCTCTTCGAGGATGGAGGCCTACTCTGGGTATCCTTCTACCCTCGAACATCAAGTCTCTGCACAGAAAGGTATAGTCTTTCCCACTGAAACCAGACAAGGAAGCTCAGTTATGGGAATGTATTCCATATACAAGCAATAGCTTTAGGAATAGCCCCTGGGAGCCTGAATCTTTTATAGTAGGTTGGAAAGAAACCTGCCCACTGATTTTCTGAGAGTGAGATATTACTACTACTACTACTACTACTACTACTACTACTACTACTTCTACTTATACTATAGAGAAAATGTGTCTTCTTCACCAGAGAGGGGGCAGTAGCTAGCTCTGTCTTCCAAGACATTCTCTCTGGAAACATTTATGAAAAGATCCTGCTTATAAGTTCGTATGGACTTTCTTTTCCAACCTTGGTAAAAGGACCCTGTCCAAAAGAATTGGGCAGGTCATGGATAGCATTCTGCTTCTGCCTTGACAATATCTTTTGATTTAATAGCTGCTAAGTAGACTTGCTCACTCAGGGAGAGGCACAGGGGACTCATGTTGTACTTTGAGCATGGGCAGATGACATAGTAATGAGAGTTATGCTTGCATTGTACTCAGAGCAAGAGAGGCCTTTTCAAAGGCGCTTGCACATGCCTGCTTTTTCTTGTTACCATTTGTATTGACCATTCAGAAGAGTGAGAGGGATGATGATACAGTCTGAATTTAAACTCAGGTAAAGCTTCACCCAGAAGAGAGATAAGGACAATCCTGAAGTGTGCATGAGTCTTCAGCAAACTGAAGCTGGGGAGAGTGGTAGGTGTTCAGCATAGAGACTACATGTGCAAAGACCCAAGGGAGAGTTGGGTGACAGATGACATAACCATCACTGTGATGGGACACTGATACTGGGGAACATATTTCTTTGGAAGAGTTAACTGGTAAGAATTCCGACTCAGGGCTCTTTATTTCTTGTCTATTATTAACTACAGGACTATTACTGAGATGGTACAGGACTCGACTATAAAGATGTAGCAGAGAGGGCAAGTAAAATGTACCATTATCTGAATTTATTTTGATTTCTGTAGCATTGATAGAGCTCAGGGGAAAGTAGAAGAATAAAGGGGAACTACATGTGGGGTTGTGGGAGACAAGATAAAGAAGACTCAAGCCTGGATGTTTCTTCCTAGCTACTGATGGTGTTTTCATAGATGTTTCTTCCTAGATGCTGATGATGGTTTTGATGATCTTTTATTCCCCACGGGATTCTACTCAGCATTACTTTTCCTGTGGCCATAACTGATCCTATCATCATCAGCCCCTGTATTGTGAGGGGTCACCCATGTGTGACAGTCCTTCTGTCCTAACTTTCTTCCAGAGGATTCACATTTTCCCACCCAGCGTCACCGGATGAGTGTGCCCCGTGGTCTGACAACTCTGAATAATTGATGCCCCTCCTACTAAAGCAAAGTTAGGTTTTGTGGTTCAGCAGAATGCTTTCCTCTCGTTGACCTTAACCTTCAGAGGCACTCGGGCATTACTGAGAGATCAATAAACCTTCCCTTGGCTGGGCTGTGAGGACAGGAGGATGACAAAGAGTGATGACCAGGAGGGAGGAGGGGATGATTGCACCTTAACGTGGACAAGGAGAAGAGGAAGGGCATTGCTGGAGAGGGGTGAGAATTTAAGAAAAATGGAACGCAAAAGAAGGCAACGTAGGCAATGAAAGCAAGGGACTTGATGGAGAGGAAAGAGTACTGGCTGGCAGGCTCCCATGCAGAAGAAAAGAAGACAAATGACTTTCATACAGGAAAGGAAAGCTAGTTGTCTTTTAACTCTCAACTACAGTCTACCACTGCCGAGGAACACAATGAGATGGCATCAAGCAGCTCAACATCTCATGGGAAGCAGACTACTAAGTAACTCTAGAGTAAAGCAGAATAAAACAAGCAGAAGAACAAAGAACTGTGGTCATTGCTGGGCACTGGAGACAAGACAAAAGAGACTTCCATGCTTGGACTCCAAGTGGATGTCAACAAGACATATTGGCGTTGTTTAGGTTAATTCCGTATTACTGCTTGTATTGTTGTATGTATTATACTGTAGATAATTACTTCTGAAATATTGTTTAGATTAATTATGAAATGACACTCTGTGGTCAGAATTTTTATTTCCATGCTGAAATAAATAATGGTTTCTTGAGATTCTAAGCTTTAGTTTTCTTCACTGTGATACAAATTGTCAAGCTTTAAGGTGATTTATTCACTGAGAGGCATTGGAAGAAACTTTAGTAGACTGTGAGCTAATCAAAGTCAGGCAATATGTCTGGCATTTGAAATCTTCCATGGCTAGCATAGTAAATGCTGAATCAACAATGCTGAAGTGTTTGTAGGAAGGAGGAAAAGGTGGAGCCCCAGTGAGGAGGAAGAGAGACAAGAGGAATGAAAGCATTGGAGGGTGGCCATTGAGATGAATCTAGTGAGGGAAATTCATTTATCTGGGAGTGGTAGCAGGAGGCAGGAGCTGCTGAAGCTGAGATAGCAACATAATTCAAGGTATGGAGTTCTTGCTTTCTGGCATAAGAAGTGGTAAATACCTTAGATTCTACATGGAAGCTGTGAAGGCAAGGTCCCAAGTGCGGACTAGATCCTCACTCACTCCTTTAATTAGCCAGGGTTTTTTGAGTGCTTCCTGTGGTTAGGTGACTGTTCAAAATCATAGGATAGTATATCATCAAACTGATGAATCCATTTGCCCTCAGAGAACCTATGTGCCAATGAGGAGAGGGAGACAACAGAGTCAATGTGGGAACACATTGCTCCATTGTCAGGTGTGTGTTCGTGTGTGTGTGTGTGTGTGTGTGTGTGTGTGTGTGTGTGTAAAAAGCAGAATCATGGGATAAAAGATACAGAGAACATTATTTTACTATAAATATTTACAAAGATGATATGGTACAGTGTCTTCAAAAATTTGAAGGAAGGAATTTTTCTAAACAATGAATTTCAAACAAAGGAAGAAGTGTATAAAGACTTCATGAGAGAAATGATCTGGTGTGGGCATAGGCAGATGTGACTATCAATGATGTTCATGGCTGGAGAGAGGACAGCAGTCCTAATCATGTCTGGTCTGGGCACTATCTCACAACAAAAGTGCCTGACACAGGGGACTAGGACTTGGAAAAATAATGGATAGTTTCAAATCGCTGTTAAGTTTTATTAAACATCTAACTTATTAAACATCTGATTCTCTGACCTCAATTAAAATAAAGACTTGCCATCTTGTTTTGCTGGGACAAAGAAGCTAACATTTAAGCAGACCAGTAGCACAAAGACATAGAACCATGGGTCTAATCAGTTTGTAGCTGAGGACTGCTCTTCTGTAATGTGTGTAGGCTGCAAGCACAGGTGCTGAAGTACTGAGTATCCTGGGCACTGCGGCCTAGAATGCTCTAGGCCACATGGTGTGTCACTGGAGAGTTCAGTGTCATTCACGCTCTAGGCAATCCTCAGTATCTGTTTCTTGAAAATATTAAAGCTGAAGAAGAATGCCAGGTGACTAACAGTATCAAAAATATCTTTCTCTCCTAGGAAAGTAGCTTCCAAGACTCACAGAGAGGAATAAAAATGGCTTCCTGGTTGTGGATTTCTTAACTGTGAATCACGCCTTCCACCACCCTCATGGTCCATTTTTCCTGACTATGTGCTGTCCCTCTGGGTCTTCCTGGACTATCCTAGCATGATGCATTAAGAATGGAGTAGGATTTTGGGCTTTGGGTTTTTGGATAGGTTGTAGCGTCCATCTATCTTCTGGTATAATGAGATACTGAAGGCTGACTATAAGATTAAGAATGGAGGTTCATTTAACTTGCAATTTGAGAGACTGGTGGTGCCTCACTAAGTCACCCTTGTGACTGGACCACGTTGTGGCAGATGCTGTCATGATAAGCATATATTGTAGAAGAAATTATATAGCTAAACAGGAAGCCTCAGAAGATACCAGGGAGTGACTGGGTGCATACATGATAATTACTCTCTCATGAGAAATGACTGATTCCTTACAAAATCTTTATTGATTTTCTTGAAAGGCAATCCTTCAGTGACGTAATAGCTTGCCCCCTATATTCAGAGTCCCGCACCCCCTTCTAAGATGGTTACACTGAGAGCCAAGCTTCTAATATAGAAATCCCTGGGCGACAGAGTCCACATCCATAGCGTGGGAGATAGTTGATGTCTAAAAGAGTGATAATTCTTTTTTTCCTCCATTTTATGAATTTTTCATATTCTCCCCCAAGAGGCATTTTCAAAGAGTGTTCTTAGAAGACTGGGCACAGCCTCCCACCCACTCAGTTCTCCTTGTTATTATTTTGAATTTTTCCCCGTGGACTAATTTTCTTGTTGCACGGTGGGTCTCCTGGAGTCTAGTAATGTTTAAGAACTACCTGATGCATTCACCTGTCAGCAGGCAAGGGGATATTTTAGCTATACCTCAAACATCTGTAATCAAACACAGTTAATAGCCAGGCAAATACAATACAGCAGAGGGCCCCTTAAACATCAATTAGTATGTAATTCAAGATTAAAAACAGAAAAGGGCTAATTCTTTTTTCCATTGAGTGGTAGGATGCTTAAAGAATAGTAGAACAAAGGCAAAACTCTTTGCAAAGTTATTTACTCTGACGAGTAGAACATTCACCCAGATGTCTGTTTACCATGCGCAGTGATGAGTTCCCAGAAGGACATGAAGACAGGCCATGTTCTAATGCTCAGATGGTTTTGTCCCCCTCTCTTCAGTGCGCTCCATGCCGTTAGGTGTACGAAGCATGAATTGTGTATCTAACTGTGACCATTCAGTCATATCTTCCTAACAAATGCTGTTTATCTTTTGATTTTGGAGAGTCCAATCCTTAAATCTTTTGGTGAGGCAGACTTAGCAAAGACTGAGTCTCTTTCAGTGGAGCAGAATAGCAGAACAGCAGGTGTCAAGGGTTTCATGGTTTGTGTCTTAGTTACACACGAGGTGAACAGAAGCACTTGAGCTATTGGATAGGTCTCTTTGAAGTTTTCTTTGTATGACCAAGTTTTTCATCATTATTAATTTTTAAGTTAATTACTTTATTTATTTATCTTGCATCCTAACATCAGTCTCCCCTCTCCTTCTAGTACTCTTTCCTACAGATCCTCCCCCAATTCCCTCCTCCTCTTTTCTGCAGAAAAAGGGGAGCTCTCTGCTCTCTCTTTCTCTGTCTCTTTGTCTCTCTCTGTCTCTGTCTCTCTGTCTCTGTCTCTCTCTCTCTTTCATGCACACACACACTCACTCACACACACATACACACACACTCACACACACACACACACACACACACACACACACACACACAGCACATCAAGTCACTGCAGGACTAGGTGCATCCTTTCCCACTGAGGCTAGACAGGGCAGCCCATTTAGAAGAATGGGATCCTGAATTCTTATGCCTACCATTTTATCTGTGATTTTCCATGATAATCTTCAATTTTAATATGTTATTTTATATTTTTCTACAATTTTATTAAAAATGCTTCTCATGTAAATCTTCAATTCTATCATAAACTGTTTCTACTTCCTTTTTCAATTAATTTAGCAATTTTTTTTGTCTACCATTTTACTCTTTAACTTTCCATGAAAACTGTCAATCTTAATGTGTTTTTCTATATGCTTCTTCAATTGTGTCAGAAACATTTTCCATGTAAATATTTAATTTTATCATAAAATGTTTTTACTTCCTTTTTAAATAAAAAATAAAATAAAAATATATATAGAAGAATGGGATCCACAGGCAGGCAACAGATTCAGGGATAGCCATCACTCCAGTTGTTGGGGGACCCACATGAAAATAAGCTGTACATCTGCTGCACAGGCGTAGGTCAAGCCTGACCTCACTCTTTGGTTCATGGTTCGGTCTCTGAGAGCCCCCAAGAGTACAAGTTAGTTGACTCTGTTGGTCTTCCTGTGGAGTCCCTGTCATCTTTCAGTCCCTGTTCTTTTTGTATCCCTCAATCCTTTCTACAACTCTTCCATAAAACTCCCCAAGCTGTGAATCTCTGCATCTCTTTCCATTGGCAGCTGGGTGGAGCCTCCCAGGGGACATTTACACTAGTCTCCTCTCTGGAAGCATGACAGTGTATAATTAATAGTGCCAGGGATTGGTTCTTGTTCACAGGATGGGTCTCAATTTAAATATGCCCAATTTTGAATACTATACAGAATAGACAATGGCTAAAATTTTACTCTAACTGCAAACCAAGGTGTTCTCCTTCTCCCTCCGATTTTAAACTTTTTACACAAAAGACAATTCATAATACAGTTGATGGAGGTAATGTACTTCAGAATCTCATCTATGCATTTTCATGGCCAAATCAAATTTTCCCGTTGGATCTAGGTCAAGCATTGTGGTGGCAGCGGCAGTGCACTGACTCCGATTTCTGTACATTTACTTCAATTCAGCTTGTGTTTGTCCTGATCTTCAATTGCATATTTTGTGTCCAGCTTCCATGCTCTACTTGTTAGGGGGCTAAGAATGAAGTTCATTTCCTCTGAGCCTCCAGCCACTTCTGCTCTAAATAAACCAATGCCAGATGTACCTTCCGGTTTCTTATCCTGTCAATTGTCACTAGTGTATCAAGACTGATTCCACATTTTTTTATCCCTTCACTGGAGACATTATGATTTCCTATCTTGGCCACCTGACTGCTATCTGAAGGCTCACATCTGTTCCTGGCTCTGCATTCTCACAGCCGGAAAACAGCAGTCATTTAAACCACTATAGTCCTCGTGTGTCAGTAGCATTTACCTCAGTTCTTGTCTAACTGTGATTGACATTCCCACTCTTGTTCCTGAGCTCTTGCCTCAACCTCCGTTCCTTATCTCACTCATAATTCTTCATTATTTTTCTACACATGCAGCATGGTTGAGGGCTGAGTTAATCACACACCTCATCGAACCCCTACATCGTCGACAGGGGATCATTGATCCCTGGAAAGTGCTGTCTTGTTTTCTCCTTCAATTCTGTTCCTATTCTCCTTGCTCTACAGTTCCTCAGACAAATGTATTTCATAAATCTCATTAAGTGCACATGTATCTTTATAAAATGTGTTGGTACCTTGCATGTATATGCCACTGATGTATCCATTGTTTTGATTTACCAGGGCTTTCTTTCCAGCTTCCTCCAGTCCCATACAATCCCATGACAAGCAACTCCTCATAAACTCCTGTGAACTTTCCCTGAGAAGCACAGCCACTATTGATGCTGCTCATTAATAGGTTCTGGGTATCACTGCATCAAGAGCTGCCACTTTGCTTCTCAATAGGCCTCCACTTCCCACTGGAATACAAAGGCAGGTCTTTCAGGGGAATTTTACCTGAACTTATGGGGTGAAGTGATTCATCCCTACTTTTGTTTGCATGTCTGGCTTCTGTGGAATGTGTGTACTCTGTGAAGTTGGCTTGGTATGTATAGCTAGACTCTGCAATATGTTTACAGTGACAAATTTTTAACCTCATTAACATATGAATGCATGTTATATGCATATTTTTAGTGTATATATGTATGTTAGTGAAGAAGGGTGTTTTATACTTAATTTTTTTAAAAAATTGTGTGTGTGCTTGTGTTTATCTGTCTGTCTCTCTGTGTGTGTGTGTGTAGATGTGTACAAATGAGTGCAGGTGCCCTCAATGTTCACAAGTAACTGGGACCTTGGATCTGCAGTTACAGGCTGCTTTGAACTGTCCGACATTGGTACACAGTCCTTTTTCCAAAGTTCTTATCTATTATATCTATTTCTTGTCCCGGAGCCTGCACCGTATCATTACATGGTTTTTTACCTTTATAACCTGGCAGAATAGCTTTTACTGCTCTGGGTTTTATTTCCTGTAATTGTGTTTCCACCCGGGTTTTGTCCACTGGTATTGATAGTCTGTCCTGTTATGTGGATGGCATGGCTCTCAGAAAACACCCCAAGTCAATGTACTCTTTAAAAATAAAAATTCTTAAAATTGAAAGTATACAACTTTCCCCTACCTTTCTTTCCCCAGCCCCCTTCTAGCTACTTGCTCTCAAAATTCTCCCATGTTTTTCCCAAGGTGATAGCCTCTTTTTCTTTATTATTGTTACATGTGTCTATCTATCTATCTATCTATCTATCTATCTATCTATCTATCTATCTATCTATCTATTTATTTCCCACTTAGTCCATTTTTGTGTGTACATATACATCATATACATATATGTAAATGACAACCCTACACTGGACAACCAATAAACTGGTTTGTTCCCCAGTGAGGCTAATTATCTTTTTACAGCAGTCACTAGTTGCCTGAGGTCTTTGTCCAGGGATGAGACTCCATGAAATTCCCTGCCTCCATATTAACTTGTCCATTGATATTGCTATTGTTCTAGTCTCGTTTCTGGAGCCATTTCTAGGAGAGACTCTTTCCTAGTGGGCTTCTTAGTGGTGTGACTCTTGTAATGTTCCTGCCCTCTCTTCTGTGATGTTCCATGCGCCTTAGATGCTGAAGATATGCTGTAGATATATCCATTGAGGCAAAGCATTTTAAATATGCTTTTCTCTTTCTCCTTTCGATTAGAAACTTTTCGGAATTGTGAGATTGGTCCATCTTTCATTTGTATGGAAATTATATGACAATGTCAGGGACCATTAATGAAGACTTTTTTTCTCAAGTATTAAAACACAGAAACACAACCTCACTCACAATTCTGAATGAAAGGAAGTGTGATGATTTATTTGCCCCTCTAGTGAATTGTTAGCTTCCCTGTTGTGAACTCATCTCCTTTGCCGAGGTCTACACCACTGAGCGCATCCAACTATGCTGAAAACATTCAAGCTGACAAATGATTTGACAATGAAATGGATGAGCAAGCTTAGTAATAAAAACAAAATAAACACCGTGTACTTCAAATTTACTTAACTAAAGATATAACTCACTCTGCTAGAGCTACAAAATCTTTCTTTATTCGAATGGACTTCAAGTTCTCTGGAGTCCTCTATGATTGGGGTTCTTCCTTCCATCTGGTCTCATCTATATCCACATCACTTGGATGATTATTTGAAGAGAATTGGAGTACTAGGTCACCCTTTTGGTTAAATTGTCCTTTCAGTAGGATGTGGAGAGGGATCACTGGATACAAAATGCTGCAACTAAAGACTTCTGATAATTCCATTGTGAACAAGCTAATCACCTCTTCATTTCCTACTCCCCAACATGTGAGTCAGGTCAGCATCTCCCTCTGAGGAAGGAATCATAGAAAACCATCCTAGAGGTTTCTCCTTCCACAGGAAACTCACTAGTTGGCACTTGTTAATATGAGTGTGCTGTGTTCTAGATCTTGCATTGCTCAGAGAAGTAACAGGCACAGCAAAAGTATTTATGATGTATTTGGATATGCGAACAAATGGTTAAATGAGTGAATCATGACCAAATTGCACATCTCTACCTTATTATTTATCCCAAATATATGTATCCTGGTACACTTTAAAGAAAGATAAACTTTATTATCATGGTATTTATCACATCATCTTTGTCTTATGGAGAACTAGAACATGAGTCAGTAATAGTTTTTTTTTTTGTTTGTTTGTTTTAGTGTGAATTCCTGATGATAATTTGCTCTTTTATGAGCATGGTATAACATCTGAGAGGCACACAGATAAAAGTGTGTGTCATATTCATTCTTCTACTGCTGTGATAAGATAACAAGTTTACCTATGGTAGTAAGAATTATTTGGGGGGGTGTCTTACAGTTTTAGAAGATTCATGACTATCAAAGCAGGGTGCATGGCAGCATGCAGGCAGACACAATACTGAAGCACTAGCCAAGAGTTCATATTTTAAGACACACTCAAGAGGCAGAGAGCTGAGAATAACAGCTAACTGGGAATGGTGTGGAATATTTACAATTTTATATCACACTTTGTTCAACAAGGCCATACATCCAAATCTTACCCAAACAGTTGCACCAACTGGGGACTAAGTATCCAAACAGTGAACCTATGAAAGCCACTCTCATGCAAACCACCCTAATATGCCAACATGAGACAAGAGGTGAGCCTGTGCTCTTGAGATTGACTACCCAGATTCAGATTTTGATTCAGTCAAGCAACAACCAAGAGTTGAAGACAACCACTGAAATGTAAATCTAAAAACCAAGCAAACAAACATACTTTCCCTCCTTGAGAGTTTCATGGAAGTCTAATGAGATACTGAGTGTGCTCATTTCTGCATGCAAGCACAAGATCTACAAGATTCTTAACTCTCCATAGAAAGAGCTATGTCATCTGATCTGCAAAACATTTCGCGTTTAGATGGGGAAAGGAAACACACCCCAGAAGAGATTAAAGCTGTGAAAGATTGAACATCATGATTAAACTATGTATGTTTCTGGTATGTTCGTCCCTTAGCTCACATTTCCTTCAGTTCGCAAAGTCCCAGCATGGTTCTCCTTCGACTGACACATGTGTGTCTTACTTATACTTTATATAATTGAATTGTAAGCTGGTCCAGCTTGACCTTAAGAAATGGTTAGATAATATAGTTTCCTGCTCTCTATATTGGACTTTTGCTCCTTCAGGTAATATACCAAAGTGAATGTCTTGATTTAGGGTAAGTGCATAGAAAGTTGGCTTTATATATCACTAAGGAAAAGAAGTGGAAGAGTTCTTATTTAGGCTCCTGAGTGGATACATTTTTCAAGGGAGGTTCTATGTTTTGTGTGTTTCGGCCTTGAGTGCATGGGAGCCATGGATGTCCTTCCTCAAAAGTGTCCCTGTTTGAGGGGACGATATGGGTTGGATTTGAGGATGCTAAGCTCACTGATTTGGCCACTTGATAGGAAGAGGTAGGGGGAGTGGATTTTTGGAGTGAAATTTTACATTTGCACGGTCAGTGAGAGAAGAAGAAAGCTCTTCTCTTAGAGTCTCCTGTCATTTGCTTTGGAGAATTTTGTAGTACGGCCTAGTCAGGATGAGATGACTGAAAAAAGTCCAGCTCCATCAGTGAGCAGAGCACTTCCAACACAGAAAAATAAGTTCTAAGTAGCGTCAGTGAGGACCAGCTGGAATGGTGGGCAGTTGGTTCTCTTGGGTTCACAAAGAAGTGACCTTTGAAAGCATTTTCTACTTGTGATATGTGATGCTGGTTTGCTGTTCTTCTTTTTTCTTCCCCAATTTTTATTTTACTGTTTTATTTGTACAAGTGTTTTACTGACAACTATGTCTGTGTACCACATGCTTGCCTCATGTCCAGGATGCCAGAGTTGGGGCATTGGATCCCCTGAAACTGGGGTTACAGATGGCTGGAAGCTACCATCTGGGGGAATGGGAATCAAGTGTGGGTCTGTGGGAAGGATAACAAGTGTTCTTAAGGAATGAGGCCTCTCTCTACAGCTCCTTAATCTGAAATTCCTAAGTATGATTTAGCGTGCCTTCTGCAGTGTTTAATGGGGTAGAACTGAAACAATGAGAGTGGATGCTGGGAGTGCTTCTTCTGTTTGTATTGGCTCCTAGTTGGCCAGGGTATGGCGCTTGTTCTACAGGACAGATGCCACACAAGAATAACACACTCATGTGTTCCTTCATTCTTCTTTCTTCCACACTGTTGGCATTTTTACCTCTGTGATTAATGTAGAGATAATTTAGATGAGCATCTCCAAGCCAAGTCCTTAACCCCTCCCCTTCAGTCCTCAGTTCAGTACTCACCACATTCCATCATGAATGGATCCAAGTACTAGCATAAATATTAAAAAGTCCCAGACCCATAAACAAGGACATAGTCCCAGAATGCATAAGAAGAAGATGTTCTTGGCCCCTGTTTCCAATAGGCAAAGTAAAACAAACTGGTAAATAGGGTTTTGCATTGAAAATAATCCCGGCAAAAATCCCTGCTGATAACAGGGCATGGATTTCCATAATTTCACTTCCTCTGGAGAACAGGTACATCTAATTTCTCACAACTGTTACCTAAATGAATAGCAGCATGAAGGATACACAGAGAATGAAAAATGTCCACGTGTGCAGGTAGTATATGGCCACTAATCTTTTCTGACATTTACTTTCAGTCCTGAGCACAGGGGTGACCAACCCCGCTAGTGCTAGATACTGAAGATAAATGTCAGCACCGTCCATTGAAAGCTTTCTCTGCATACATGCATATTGGAAATCAAATATATCTGGCTTATCACATGCTGAGCCTCAAGAACCCATCTCTTCAGAAGTACATGGATTGCCCTCTGCCCTCACACCCTGCTGCCACTTGGTAGGATTGGAAAATGGCAGCTTCATTTGCTGCCTTTTTAATGGAATGGAAAAAACACTAAACAAAAACAGTTAAGCTTAACAGTTTCCTATCATAAGCCTTCAGTGCTGAGCTTCTTTCTCTCCATGTGTTATACTGCCAAATTTCCCAGGAGCATCTGCTCTTCCTATTGTGAGAACAATGAGCTGGTGTGTGTTATGCAAGGGCTATCCTGCCCATGCCAAATGGCTCTTCCCTCAGGCTGGGCTCTACCAATCTCTCAGGTGCATACCGCTTCTGCAGCCTTAGGCAGCTGAAATTACAGCATCCAAGAGTAACTGCTTCCCTCACATCATGGAAATAAAAGGTTGATTTTAAGCTCTTGCCAACCCCCACTGACTAATTCACTAGTTACCCCAAATGTATATAGCTGCTTGAACATTGTACTTGTATGACATGATTAAATACTTCCTTAACCATATTTAGTGAAGGCTAATATTGTTAAAGGCAAAAGGACAGATTTGAATTATTTATTTTTTTTACTAGATACTATAAAAATCTGTCAAGCAATGAAGTAGGAATTTTTGCAATAGAACACAGTGGGAGCTGCTTTGAGGGAAGGAGGAAAGGAAGGAGGGAGGGAAGGAGGGAAGGAGGGAGGGAGGGAGGGGAAGGAGGAAGGGAGGAAAGGAAGAAGAGATAGATTGATTTTCATTCACAGAGAACCATTGATAGTACAGGACACAGCCTCTCCATATGTGGCCCCTGACCTGCAAGTATGACCCCAAATAATTTATGATGAAAAATAAATCATGAATGAAAGAGCAAAAAAATGGTTCTCAGAAACTCTCAGCGGACAGCTTGAGTGCTATTCCAGGAAGAAGCTCTCTTTCAAGGGTTCTCCATGGTCAGAAGAAGGTTCCCTGGCCAGCAGGAGGGAAGTAGGGAAGGGGACCTTGAGTAAACTGAGATTTGCCTTCTAGAATGTGAAGGATGAGGATGCACATGAATTGAAAATGGATGGAAAAAAAGCATGGGCCAGAAAACATGGGTACCAGAATTGTCAGAAAACGAAACTAGAGATTGTAGGCAAGCTGATGACATCAATATTTTACCCCTATTTATCTCCAAAATATTAACCCTAGGAAAGGCTAGCAAAAAGAAGGAACGTCAGTGGCTTTTGAATTGTTTGGGTCAGAGACTCTGTTCTGGAAAAAAATATTATCTATCAGCATGGAATGAAAGCTAATAAAATCAGAAGGGAAAAAAATCCACTAGACCTTCTCTGGCTAATAAGATTTGTGCTTCCTGTTCTCTGCTTCCCTAAGCCACCTCGGAGGAGGACAGGGCTCCTTGCAATAAGGCTAGACTCCACTTTTTTCTCCTTTCAATTTCCAAACTAGAAGTATCCACGTTTTATTAATTCGTGTCTGCTGAATGCTCTTAATGTAACCAGAGCTTGGAGAATTGTGATACACATTAGTCACTCAAGACTGTGAGACATTCTTGGGTTTCCAATATGCTAACATGTTTGACCTAGTTCCCACCTGCATGCTTGTGTGTGTATGACCTGGAAACCCTTTAACTGGGACACATAATAACTGGCAAAGAAGGCCCGTGTCATGCAGTTGCAAAGCATGTATTTTCTCTGGATTTGGCCTAATTTCTTCTTTTTTTGTGTGGGCTCATACATGCGAGGAAGCTTGTAGATTATGTGCTAAGGGGGTAGCAGGGTTGGGAGCATATTTAGGGAGCATGCACAGATTTGTTCACTCAGGGAAGCCAAGAGGCTTCTCAGATGCAGTCTCTTTAAAGTTAACATGCTATGAGTAGAACAGAAGTAGAAGTAGGGATTGATGTTGATTCTGGATGCTGAAACCCAGAAAGACAAGTTCAACCAGTTAACATGAGTGTGGTTCACCCTACCATTTCCAGTCTGCTTCCCAAATCAGTCTATTTAAAATTCACTTATTGGATCCATCAGATCTAAAACTTTTATCTTAGATTGATACTTAAAGGTCCCAGGCAATGGTGTTCTCAGCAGTTAACAGAAGAACTTACCAAGTTTTAAAGATGTAAGTTTCAGTTGAGCCCTTGGTGATTACTTCATGTGTTTTGATGTTGTGGACCTTTGAACATGAAGAGGACTTCTGGCAAAGGTGATGTACAGCCCATATGTGTTACAGAGATGAAACTGAAGAAGTTACCAAGCTCTGTCATTTGGCTACAATTAATTAAGATATGATCAGTAAATCTCTTTGTGACCATTAATTCATTGTCTAGTAATCCAATAAGGAGTTATTGTTTAAAGCTGCTTGAGACCCACTTGTCTCATAATTAACTAAAAGTTGCCCAGAAGGCAGCATTAAGATGTCATTCTCCATGCACAGGAGAGGACATGACATTGAAAGACATTTGACATCCACATTTGGCAACACTTTAAACTCTAACATTATAGCTCAAGTATTCCCAAGTCTATAGATATGATAATGGACCTGGTGACATCTAATTACTAAAAGACAATTACTGATAATAGCCCTTTGTGAATATGTAAGGCCAAGGAACTCAGTGTTCTTTGTACATATTAATTAAGATAGGGAAACAAGATGTGGCAGAAAGATGGGTTATGACATTATTGCAACTGGGTAAACTGAGTCGTGTTTTAATTAGCCCCTTTAGATTGAAAACAATTGTGTGTTTTATCACTGTGTCCAAATATCTGACAGAAATAATTCAGGGCAAGAAGGACTTATTTTGGCTCATAATTTCAAATGACTCAGTTCTTGGTCATTTGGTCATATGTGCTTGAGCAGAGCACTGTGGTAGCAAGAATATGTGGCAAGAAAACTGCTCACCTTTGTATCTAAGAAGCAGAGGAAGGAGGATGCAGGAAAGTGTGGAAGGTCAGTGGAAGCCACGCCCCCAATAACCCACTTCCTCTATTTAGAACATCCTTTCCATCTTTCACATCTGCTCACTGATACTTCCTTCCTATGGATCCATCAAGGCATTAAAGAACTCATTACTTCAGAGGCCTCCCAATATGACTGTCACTGGAAATACCCTCACTGATAAAGCACAGAGGTGTACTTTACTTATGTCTGAGGTGCTTCTCAGTCCAACCAAGCAGACAATTAAGATTAACCATGCATTTACTAATTTTAAATTATATGCATTACATTTTTAAAACAACTCAAGAAGAGCACAAATCAGAAGCAATCGATGTCAAATGAAAAGAGTCCAAGTATTATGAAATATTTGTGTGTTTTAGTTGCTTCTCTTCATACATCTCTGAAATGGGAATTGATCATTTTTCCTGGATTGATGATCAGACCTGAAAAAGTAGGTGAGCTTTCAGCAAACTCATATATAGTATTTCTAGAATAAGGCTGATTTATTATCTCCCAAAGAGCCTCAAAGATGTTGAGGTTTATAAGCAAGTGCGTTCATGCTAGATGTTGTTATTGGGTTGGTCCTGCTAGACATACCCAATATCTGTCTGGCAAACACGCAACTGAAAATGAAAAAATTCAAGAAAGAAAACTGAAATGAATCCTCTCTCGTGATTTACGTCCCCCAAATTGGTTTGTGATGTTTTAATTATGTGGTATAAAAACAAAAACAACAACAACAAATTGTAAAAGCAAATAGGTAACTACTCCAGTTTTCAAGGTTGTCTGTAGAAATGGACTGAGGTTTCAGCACCCTTTCAGAAAACAATGGGAAACCACCTCGTTAATTTACATATTTAAATTATGAAAACATCTATTGAGCTAATGCAGTGTTACCAAGCAGCTTTCCCTGCTCTGGGTGTATTAACAGAAAGGGCTTTGAAGAGCTTCTTGAGACTGTCTGCTGTTAGGAAAGATGGAAGATAAGTAAAATGTAGAGTGAATTTTTTTTTTCATTCTCATTTTTTTTCTCATTCTCCTCCTAAAAGACAAACAAATCCTCAATAGTTTGAGTGACTTTTTTGAACACTCTATTTCTTTTTCACTGTGAATTTGATAAGGCCACCCAGTAAGACTGGGAGAAAGAAGATTTAGAGTGTTGGTCCTGTGTCCAGCCTGCCTGAGTCTTAAGTACAAAATACTTTTTCCTCCTAAGAGTTTCCAGTGTGGCTCTGTGTGACCCCATAGCTTTCTAGTTTGCTATGAGACAGCACAAGGTCCCTGAAGGCTCCTCTCTCTCACACACACTCCAATCACTGGGTGGAGTGGTCTTGATGCTCTCTGCAGGCACTCCTTCCTCAGCCCATGGGGTGACTCATTGCAGAAAGCTGTTCCACACTTGAAATAAAAACACTTTTATGGAAAGGTTCTGCTTGTTCTTTGTTCTCGAGCACCTCTGCTGTGTGTCTGTGGCAAGAGAGGACCAGAGGGGACACATGTCATCATTTGCTTTTCTTCCTAGTTTGATTCTCCAATGTTTTAGGTGCTAGATATGATTTGAGAACTGGTCTCAAATTTTAGTTCAGATCACCCTGTATGTGCCCAGGGCCCCAGAAAAGAGAAGCAAAGCCAATCCAAAACAGAACTAAAAAAAAAAAATCCACACTGCAGCTTGAAATTATGCTCTAGACTGCCCATCAGTCCAAGGGGAAAGGAAGTCTATGACAAACATACTAGGGGCAGGGTTAGTGAAATTTTTGAGGCAGTGAATGCTATCACCAAGCAGGGTTGGGTGACTTTTTTCTATTTGTTCTGTATATTAGGACTTGTTTTGATTGGAGAATAAGCTCTGTTCCTCCCTGGCCTGGTGTTTCCCTTTTGCAAAGATCAAGAGAAAGCACAGAGAAAGAGAGTATAAAGAGAAAGAAGGGGGATGAGCGAGGATGAAGGGCAGAGAATGGAGAGTAGCTAAATCACAGCCCTGGAAGGGAAGAGGACAGGCTAGAAACTGAGTACTGACTGACACACTCTCAATTGCAAAAGCAGCTGGGAAGAGTGGTGCCTGCCAGCCAGGGCCATCCCCTGCCAGAAGTGGTGTTTCTATTCCTCTAATACATGCCCCTTGGAGCAAGTGACATTGGGAACATAGAAAATGAAGGAAAAGGAGGGTGGGATAAAGGGGGATTATTATAATTCTTAGATAGATGGTTTTTTAAAAGCGGTGATTTGAGTTCTTTTATTCATTACACATCATAAAAGACCCAGGCTGCGTTGCCTATGGCTTTAAAAACCTAGGACCCTATTAAAATCTTTTCTTGTTAGTAACTCAGTGCTTTGGAAACTCACTAAGAGAAAAAGCCAATTTAATCAAGGCAAGATTTAACACAAAGAAAGGACCAAGTCTTACCTTTCTGCAGAAAAACTTTCAGGATCAAGTGGCTTATGACTTTCATTTACCTAAAGAATCTCTCTGATCAGCACATGGAGAAGAGGGTGGCTTCTCATTAACTTGCAGGGCACACTCAACTTCGGATTGTTTTTCTATTAGGTCCAGACTGGTTCTTTGGTTATTGATAAACATTTTTTTTCAGCATTATTACCTGAAAGGAAACCTGTATCCAATATCTGAAGATAGTAAATGATTGGCCCATTTATCCTAACACAGTACTTTTGCTTTTCAATGGTGGATGGTGGTGTGAAACTATAGGATATTAAGATTGGGGGTTGTAGGTTTAACATTAACCTTATTTATGAAAAGCCGCCTACATTATGTCAATTAAAATTCAGGAGTGGATAATGTTGTATTTTCTAAAAGTAAACATAAAAAATGTTTCTAAACGTAAAATGCTCACATCTTGCTTGCTCATCAGTGGGAAGCTGTGCCTCTTTTGACCTACCCCATAATTACTTGTTGAGCCAGGATAAGAAACCCTATGCCGTAGCCAGCTTACACACTTGGAATCTAAACATTAACCTTTAACCAGCAGAGGAGGAGCAAGCATAATAGCTTGGGCAGAAGACTTTTAAAGATTACACTAGCAGTAATTTTATCATAATCTTTGGGTCAAAATATAGTTACCTTATTGACCCGACACACTGTCTGGGTAAAGGAGTCTAGCCTAAAGGTATGAAGAGTTTTCAGATGGACTTTGGAATTTGGCTGACACTCATAGATATAGTGTGTGGTTGCAATGTTCTTCATACGTGTACAAGAGGTAGTTCTGAGGAAAACTCAGAATCTGTTCCAACTACTGCATCCTGATCCAAGTTCAAGGATTACTTAGCAATACTTTTCTTTTATTCTTTATGACTAGCCATGAATTTTCCCAGAAAAGTGCTTTGCAGTTGCCCATTTTTTCTTTCCTTGTATTTTAAAATGATTGGGTGTGCTTATCACCACCAAACACTTAATTAGGAAAAGAAGTGAGCTAGAAAGGTTACTAGTCTCTGTTGAGGGTGATGTTCCCCATCACTTAGAAAAGGTCTCCAGTAGAGATGTTGTTCTCATCCTCTTCACGCTTGTTAGCTTCACCCTTTAGCACAATATCTTCAATAGCCACATCTGGTGTGGTTGTTGTTGACCAACCCCCCTTTGGGACTAACTAAATTATGCAGCTCACTGTCTGCTTTTTCAAGTTGAAGTGGGTAGCCTTTGATTCAAAGTCATTGGCCCTTTTAAAGTAAATTCAGGATTTCTTTTGCTACAAAGTTTTTCAAACGATATACAAGCATCATTTACCATGTAAAAAACACCAAAGATATAGTAGATGGACTCAGAGACTTAGATGATTTCTTCCTTTCTCTGTGCTCCCGACTCTCGGTAGCACCATGGAGAAGACTTTGTAAGGAAAGTAATGGCCATGATTCTGTATCTTCCCCAAAGGTGAGCCTTTTGTGTAACTGAGAATATTCAATGGTTCTTTCTACTTAGAACTATTCTTTCTCATCTTTATGATGTTTGAAGTCTATAGGTAGCTGGCTTTTCCTGTTCTGGAAGGCCTTAACCTGTTGGACTTTTGGTTTTTTTGATGTTGTTATTGTTTTGTTTTTTGTTTTTTCCCCTCATTTTCTTGGAGAGTAAAATTTATTCTGTTTAGCCCATTTCTTTCTTGCAATAATTGGTGTAAATAGAGGAATCATCAATAATTGTGGCTCTCTGTCCATTCCTTTTAGAGTTACAATTCAGTAGACATTTGGAAGTCACTGAGAGGGACATTTTATCCAAATTATTTTGCTATTTTGTAGCAGAGATCTACATCTTTCTAATCCATTTTAGTTACTGGCAATCACAACATATTTTTGGTTTAATTATGCTCAGCATTATTAATAGTACCTATTAAGGGTACTAATTAAAAATGAGAGGAACAAATAGTTTGCACAACACACAAGTCACTAAATGTTTGTAGTGAGCAATAGATATCTGTCAGTCAATAGTGTTACTTCAGTATGGTGCTTCAGTTGTCAATGGTGCCTGCCTTAGGGCTCATTCAGAGATGGAATCTTCAGGATGGTTCCTCACCTTCTACATGAGGTTTCCAAGGTTACCAGGAGCACCATCTTGCAGAGGAAGCAGAGAATATCAAGCAGTAAATGCAGAAGTCATTGAAGGATCAGGCTTATGAGGTTATATGTGTAACTTTGACATTCATTCCATAGGGCAGAATTCTTATCAAGTGACATATATGTAATAGCAAAATGGATTGAACAATGGCAGCCAATGTGTACCCAAAAAGACAAAGCAAGTGTTCGTGTGGTGAATGGTGAGTGATCATTTTTATAAACAACCCACACTTATGTTGTCTTGGGAGTGGGGTGGTTCCATAAGATGTCATCAGGACAAGAACGGGAGTTCTTGATTTATGATGAACTCACTCAAGACTTTTATATATTGTAATACTATAAAAAATTACTGTGTAAGCATCTATGATTTTACATTAAATTCAGTACTTAATAAGTTACACAACACTCAGCACTTTGATATAGAATAGGGTTTGTGTTATATGACTTTGACCAATTACATGTCACTGTGATTTTGGAAGCACACTTAACACAGGCCAGGCTGGGTCATGGTGTTTGATAGGTTCGATATATAAAATTCATTTCAATTATGATGTTTTCAATGTAGAATGAGTTCATTGGGACACAGCCTCATCAGAAATAGACAAAGCACATGTGCTTGATAAATGTTCGTCATTTTCTTCCACTTGTTAATCTACATAGCCCTAGCATACCCAGTATGCACCTAGTAAACCCAGAATAAATGACACCAGTATTCACAGCCTTCTGAACTGGAGACCTTTGAAATCTCACCCTGCTTTGGGCTGAGCTATACTGTGTCTTTGTGGGTTTGTTTTTTCACTTAGAATTGGAAATATCTCTCAGGGAACCTTCACTGTTTTCCCAAAGAACTCCATCTGGTCTATTGGAAGCTGTTTCAAAGTTGAAACATCAACTTGGACAGGTCCTTTGGCCGCTAAAGATACAGCCTCCAGGGACATGTCTGTACTGGCAATTAACATGAAAGAACACCACAGAGACTGGACGACAGTCATCTGATGCTCTGGAGTTTACAGCCTGTTTCAACAAATGTGACTTAAAGCATGGCTTCCCCTAAATCTTGATCCCCTTTCTCACCCTTTCTCAAGATTTTTAGTCACTTTGAAGACACTGAAAGAATCCAAAAGGGCCTGTCCTAGTCCATTCTGTCACTTAATTATAGAGGTTTCTTGATTTTTTCCCTCCATTCTTTTTAAAATCTTAATTTATTAAGCATTTATTTATCATGTCACCAGATGTTTGGCACACATACATAACTACACCAGAAAGAGACTTCTATGTTTTCTGTCTAATCCCTCAGGTCTTTCCATCCAGCGCTTTGTCTCATACACCTGTATGTTAATATTTGCCCAAACACTTTCAGTTCTTGGTCCTGGTTCATTTGCTTTTAGTGGCCCACTTTGTCTGGAATGTAAGCTTCATGAGGTCCAGGGTTATTCATTGCTTGAAGAATTGTTCATTGTTTAAAGATTTACTCCCACTGACTTTTAAAAGGATTCCAAAAAAAAAAAAAACATTCTGTGAGTGATAACTGATCTTTTCTCTTCTAAAGAAATATAATTTCTGGTATGGGAAATCTGATGGATAGGAATATAATAATTAGGTGAAGAACATAATATTATTCTTAAATATCTCTGTGTTAATCAAAAGGGCAAAAGTGGGAAAGAGAAATATTTCTGTACAGATCTTTCATTCCAAATAAACATTACTTTTACAATATTTCATTGAAATTTTAATCCAAATAATGTCCTTTTATTGATAGAAAAGCAGTGCTATAAATGGTAGTCATTTTTTTCCTGGAGCTGAAGAGCCGACAGTGGGAGACATGCATTCATCAGGTCTGCCTAGCTTTTTTATCTATACTAATGATTTTCAAATATTTTATATCAACTCATAAATAAGCATATTTTAATTATAACAAGACAGACAAACAAATACACATGCACATCTGTGCATGTAAGCCACCTGTATATATAGACCAGATTATTTATTATGTGTAAAAGTAATATTTTACCCTACTCTATCACATCCTACCCTATATTTTAGTTTGGCTTTCTCCCATTGAACTGGCTTTTCAACAAAACAAAGTAACAGGTTGCAGAACAGACCTTGAAGTCTTTGCCCTTGATCTGGCATCTGGAGACCCAGAGACTGAGAGACATTGCCTGAAATCTTACTGGAAGACATATGTGTCCAGTGGGCCTTATGTGGTGGCTATAAGTAGAAGAAATTTTTTTTTAAATATTTCAAGAAGGATTTCTCTTATAACCGTGACTGTTCTTTTTTTTTTTAGTTTTTTTTTTTTTGTTTTTTTGTTTTTTGTTTTTTGTTTTTTCGAGACAGGGTTTCTCTGTGTAGCCCTGACTGTCCTGGAACTCACTTTGCAGACCAGGCTGGCCTCAAACTCAGAAATCCTCCTGCCTCTGCCTCCCAAGTGCTTGGATTAAAGGCGTGCTCCACCACCGCCCGGCGGAAGAAAATTTTTACTGCTATCAAAACATTAGCTTTTTTCAAATTAGATGACTCTGTTGGTCTTCCTGTGGAGTTCCTATCCCCTTTGGGGCCACAATCCTTCTTCTTATTCTTCTGTAAGAGTCTCCAAGTTCCATCCACTGTTTGGCTGTGGGCATCTGTATCTGTCTGAGTCAGTTGCTGAGTGGAACTTCTCAGAGGACAGTCTCTGTATCCTGTCTGTAAGCATAACAGAATATCATTAATAGATTCAGGGATTGGTTTTTGTCGATGGAATGGGCCTCGAGTTGGCTGGATATTGGTTGGCCATTCCTTTAGTCTCTGCTCCACCCAACTGTGCCTGTATTTCTTGTAGACAGAATAAATGTTGTTTGAAAATTTTGTGGGTGGGTTGGCCAACAGAGTCAACTAACCTGGATCCTAGGGGCTCTCAGAGTCTGAACAACCAACTAAAGCATATACATGGGCTAGACCTAGGCCTTCTGCACATATGGAGCAAATGTGCAGCTTGGTCTTCATGTGTGTCCTGAACAACTGCAGTGGTGGCTATCCCAAAAGTTTTTGCCTGTACATGGGATATCAGGCTGTGCTGCCTCCGTGGGAGAGGATGCGCCTAAACTTGCAGAAACTTAAAGTGCCAGAGTGGAGTGATATCCAGGGGGGCCACACCTGCTCAGAGGAGAAGGGGAGGAGGGATGAGGGAAGGATTGTGGGAGGTGGTGACCAGGAAGGGGTTAGTGAGTGGGATATAAAGTGAATAAGTAAAAAAAAATTAAATTAAATAAAAAGTGTTAGTTTTTTAGGCAATTGTACTCATATAATTTAGCCTTCTGTTAAGTAATTCATCTGCTTAGTTGTCTATGGTACTGTTGAAAGCAAATAACTGTGTTCAAATATGCTGTGTTGTTCACTTGGACAGTCACTCAGTTGACGATTAGTCATTTTTTTTCTGAGGAAGTATGAGTGGGATACACAGTGGAAACAATGTTGAGTCACATAGAATGTCTGCCCCTGAGGACATGCTTGTTGTCTTAATCTATGCAGGCTGCTAGATGTAACAGAATATTATAGGCCATGGTGTATATGTAGTAAATAATAACTTCTCATAGTCTGGAGGGCTGGCAATTTATGGTCAAGACCTTGGCTAATTTGGAGTCTGGTAAAGGACCTACTCTCTCATGGTGTTTCTTCTTCTGTTTGTACACATTAAAAAAGATGGTTCAGTTTTCTGGGGTTACTTTTCATATGGATACTAATTCTACTGATGAATGTTCTGCATACAGGACCTAATCCACACTCATGGCCTCAAAATACATTTTCTGATATTGGCACCTTGGCGAATAGGTTTCAATATCTGACTTCTGGGGGGACACAAAACTATTCAAGGCATAACATTTGTACTTTACTTGAAGTTCTTTGTGGACTGACTTACAACTCTCCCTTTACCTGGGGTTATTTTACTCTACAAAAATTCTCCAAGGAACAGGCGTTCTTCCTTGATGGCTATAGCAAGGTAACTTGGAGATGCTGTGTTGGGCTCCGTCCATCTTGAAATCGGATTAGTAAGTAAAAATGTAGCTTATTCCTGGTGACCTGGCAACACACTGATTGGCAATGGCGCCCTGTCTTTGTTCAACATTCCTTGCCAATGGCAGGCAGGTGTGGTGGTGTGGGCTTGGTGGGGTAGGCTTCTGTGTTTTGCCGTCACCCCTTTTGGCTGAGACAAAGTTTTTCTCCACGTGAAAGAAATGAACATTGCCAGATCCAGGTAAGGCAGTTCTCTAGAGAAATTTATATGTGTGGCTGGTATGGCTGTGTCATCACTTGGACAGTTTTCTGGGGTTGATGAGTTAACTGATTGTTGGTGGAGCAAAGAAGACTGCTGAGATTATAAAGAAGTAAAGGTGAGTAACAAGAAGGCTTCTAATCAGAGGGGTCTCTCATTTAAATAGGGTTTAAATGACCAAAATATAATCCTCCAGATATTAATATTCTATTACTTTATGTTAAGCTTCTGTAGTAATGGGCCTGCTATTGTGGATTTGGTAAAAGGACAAACTAAGCACCAAATGATATGGAGAAGACATCATCTACCCGGATCTGTAAGTTTAGCTATCGTGGCTCTGGAACCTTCTTCAGATTTAGAAAATATTTGATTTTAAATTATGTAATAGTGAGCATGGAGAGTTCACTCAGTGGTTAAGAGCTCATGCTGCTCTTGTAGATGACAAGAGTTCAGTTTCTAGCACCTATATCAGGAGGCTCACAACTTGAAATTCCAGTTTCAGGGTATCTGATGCCATCTTCTGTTCTCTACTAGCATCCTCACACAGGAGACATACATTTACACATAAGTAATAAAAAAATGTTAAATCTTAAAAATTTTGACATGGGGGCTGGAGAAATGACTGTCCTTCCAGAGGGCCTAGGTTCAATTTTCAGCACCCACATGGTGTCTCATAACTGCCTGTAATTCAAGTTCCAGGGGATTCAACTCTTCCATACAGGCATGCAGGCAAAACAGCAATATACATAAAAATAAATAATTGTTTAAAAAACCTTGACACAGAGAAATTTATTGGTTTTACAATCAATCATTGAGATATGTTGCTTCCTAATGCACAGGGAAGGATTCCCTTTTAAAATATTAAGGCCTTCTGGATGATACTATATTGTATATCTCAGACAATCCTGAGCCTAATATCTTATCATAAAGGGCAACTTTACAAAAATATACTAATTGGGTAAATTAGTGACAGATACAGATTTATTTTATTAAAACTTTTTTTATATGTATGTCATTATTTTCTTGCAACTTCAAAGCATTTTTCCTGTTTTGTTCTCATCAAATTATTTCAAATTATTTGTCTTCTTTATCAAAGAATCAAATTACGTTATGGTATCATAATGATAATTCTAAGTGGCATAAAATGAATTATTAAGATAATTATTTATTTAATATACACAATGAGAAAAGGGGTAACGTAATAAAAGTTTAGCAAGTATTTTTTTGTGTGTGTGTGTGGGGTATGTTTTCCAAGGAAACTGGGTCAGTTAAACTTGGGTGAAATTTGATGTTGACTGGGAGTTTCTCATGTGTATCCATCAGAAGATTTTTGCTTCAATAATAACTACTTCAAATATCTCAGTGGCTGACAGACATGAATTATACACTTGTGCATGTTTGCTCATATACAGACACATACACACATCTATTTATTTAATTTCCAGGCTGAAGCTCGAAGGTATAGGTTAGAGTTTAAACCCAGAGTCTTGCTCCAAAGAGAAAAGAAGAGCAGACCCACATAACTGCTCCGAGAGCTGCCACTTTATAGTAACATGTGAGATTGCTGTTCAATTTTGTATTGGCCGCAGCAAGTCAGATGACCAAAATGGATGTCAATGCCCTGAATACTGTAATCCTTTCCTGAAGAGAAGCTGCAAATATTTGGAACAACTAAACAATACACGCCATGGTCTTATTATATGAGCTAGAACGCTGGAAGCTGGGGTAGAGGAATCAATCTTATTGATCTTGACCCTCAAAAGCAACCAGTAAGTTTAACAGAATAGATTTTATACACTGTATCTTGAAGACAAAGAAACATAAAGCTAAAGATATTTTTTTTTTAAACTTTCAAGTCTCATAGCCAGTGACAAGAAAAGTGTTGATTTGAACAGAAGGGTAGATCTTTCTTCTTAACTTAAATGCAAATCTGATACTCTCAATGTGGACTTCCCGAGTGTGTGTGTGTGTGTGTGTGTGTGTGTGTGTGTGTGTGTGTGTGTGTGTGTCAGTGGGTTTGTACATGTGTGTGCTGGTGTGTAAATGGAGGTCAGAGAGATCTTCTGTTAGGCATCTCCCTTATTAATTCTCCACATTGCTTGTATTTTATTTTGGGGGCCTGGGGATTTGAACCTGGGTTTCATGCATTACAGGCAGGCGTTCTATCACTGATATGCATTTACAGCTACCAACTGTGTTTTTGAGGCACTGGTTGACTCTCCAGCTCATGGATTCATCCACACTATGTGACTAGCGAGCCCTGGAGACTCTCTGTGTCTGCTTTTGCAGCACTGGGCTAAAAGGTACATGATATCACAAACAGATTTTTCTTGTTTGTTTGTTTTTACATGGATGCTGGTGACCAGATTTGGGCACTCATGGCGGAAGACCAAGTTGGTAAAAGTGAGTCATCTTGGCAGCCTATATTTTATGTTCTTTAAGGTGGCTGATATTGAAATTCAAGGCACTTATTGCCATTCATAAATATAATCTTTAGTTTTAACATTAAGATTTTCATTCTGGAGAGTGCGTGTGCATGTGTGTGTGTGTGTGTGTGTGTGTGTGTGTGTGTGTGTGTGTGTGTGTAGCTTGGGTTCTTCTATCTTCTTCAGGGCTTTCCAAATGCTATTGTAGATCCTGCTCTAAGTGCTGAGTTTCAAATCAGGAATTAGTTC
The DNA here is from genome assembly GCA_036184795.1 of Tokudaia tokunoshimensis. Taxonomy (NCBI): domain Eukaryota; kingdom Metazoa; phylum Chordata; class Mammalia; order Rodentia; family Muridae; genus Tokudaia; species Tokudaia tokunoshimensis. Next base: position 29,261,497 of record BTHU01000008.1, on the reverse strand, counting down.
TGTTTCTGTTGATGTAAACCTGAGCAGAGGAGAGACTTTATCCTCCTTCCTGCATTATTAAGATTTCAGTTATAGTTTTGATAAAAACTTGCAAGTACAAAATTTGCTATCAAGCCTAATGTAGCATAGAGGATTTTGTCTGAGCTAGCAAAGGATCATATTTTCATCTCCTGTGAGGCAGGGACTGAGCTTATTAAGTATTCTCTACATTCTTGCTCTAAAGAGAGAGAGAGACAGAGAGAGAGAGAGAGAGAGAGAGAGAGAGAGAGAGAGAGAGAGAGAGAGAGAGAGAGGATGTTACATCAATTTGAATCTTAATCAAGTGTCTGAGAGGGCTGTGAACCCAGTTACCTGATAGACTGCCCTGTAACTATGTTGTACAAACTCTATAATCTGGATAAGAACATTGACTTGAGGTAACAGAGAGACATTACTACACACTAAGTGTGGATGACTCATGCAGTTTGGTTGGTGCTTGCTGTACATTTAGTGGTATAGTGTCACTATAAAGAAGAAACAGCACCCTTCCAGTTCCTGAGGATCTCATGCTGAGGAGAAATGTTAGCCAATATTGAACAGAATCTCTTTCAGCAGGGTTGGTAAGAGGCTCCCCCCATGACCTTCTTTCTTCCCTTTGTAATGGGAAAAAAAATGAAAGAAACATATCAACCATCCACCTGCTTATGGTAGAATTGACAAGAGCAGTCCCGTAACAAGTGGGTTTTCTTTGCAAGTCAGAAGCAGAATCATAAGCTATCGACAGTCATTTTTCTTTCGTTTCCCGTGACAGCTTCTGATTAATAAGTAATTAATAGATGATTGATTAATTGGTTGATTAGTTCAGGCATTCATATTACAAAAAAAAATAATGAGCTCATTCTATATGTTTACCACCATGTCAAGTGATAGAGAATGAAAGATACTAAAAAACAGAACTCTTTCCCTTTGCATTGGGGTTCAAAGAGGGATACAGCAAGCAACTGATGATTGTCGTGACGTAAGACAAAAACCATACAAGTTCTCAACACAAGGTGCTTTAAGTTACAGGGGAGAATACATTTCTCCATTAAAGGCCTGGGGAGGGGTTCCAGGGAACTAGAACTTGAAAGAAATCTTCAGTGATGAGGAAGCTGGCTGCCCAGATACACAAAGAGGAAGCTGTACCTGCTAAAGTATATAAAGAGGAAGATAGGTAAGAAATAACAAGGACCAGGGGCAAGGCGCACTCCAAGCCATGATGTACAGCAGAAGTGTGGAGCATATGGTAGGAATGTAAGGACTGGAATCAGCAGCGGAAAAGTGAGAGTAGAGGCATTCACTGGGTGTGTATCTCCTGTTTATTAATCTGCTTAATTTTCGATGCCTGAGTGGAAACCATTCAGCATTACTCAAGCAAGAAAAGAACTCCCTTCAAAGCATGTTATGATTTCCTGGACTGTAAATACAGGGATAGAGCTTGGCTTCAGGAATAGTCTAGGGCTTCCAACATAGCACTGTGATAGAGTGTCCACCCATCATGCGTGCAGTCCTGGACTCAGTCCCAGAACTGCAAAAACAAACAAGTAAAAAGACTTGGTATCCAAGTACCAAGGACAAGGATAGCACCAGCGAGTCAGTTCTGCTGCTCCGTTCATGGCTTCTGTTCTTCTCATTATGCAGAATTGCTTAGTCTATCTCTCTAATTCACACAGTAGAATACAGCAACAAGAGCTGCACGGCCATCTGGAAAGACTGAGTTCTTCGTATTCCCCCTACAAATTCTCTATGAAAGGAGCTATATTTGTGGAGCTTGGGGTCTAGGTGCCTACACATGTACCACGTGAACAATGGCCAGCAAGGAGGTATGCTGCATGAGTAGGCCAGAAGGCTGATGAGGGGTGTTGGCACTAGCTATTTCCAGAGATGACATGAGCCGTTTGCTATTATGAACGTGACTCCACTGCCAGCTACACAGAAGGTGTGTCATAAGAACTTCTAGAAGTTTGGAAACAAATCCAGTATATTTCTGGAGTTAGCCCACCAAGTATTGTCTTGAGTAGATTTGGGGTAGGATCCAGGAATCTGATTTTTCAAGTGCAAGAAGTGATCCTCATACCTGCTAGTGTGGGCAAGCATGGTATGGAGTAGAACTTACGTCTTGAGGAAGGGATCCCTCGTGTGTGAGAAGGAAATGGCACAGGTTAGATGTGTGGGATGCTATGCCCAGGGGGATATAGTTTGGAAATGAAAGCCATTGAGTGGAATGACTTCCAGGAGTCTAAACCATCCCTTCAGGAGGGATCAAAACTGCATGTTGAGACCTGAGCAATACAAGTAAAAAGCAGTAGAAATCAGAAGGTAGAACACACAGTCTGTTGTCTGTTGTGGTGGGGGGAAAGCAATGCACCTGGAACAGCTTCTGTACCTTCGGCTTGGATAATGAGGTAATTAGCCAGTAGAGGAGAGGAGGGCTTTGTGGTAGGAGATGATGAGCAGAATGTTGACATCTTGTTTTTGAAATGCCTACTGGGCCTCCAGTTTTGCAAATCCCAGAAGTTGTGTATCTGGAAGTGCTGAGCTAATGCTAACACTTTTGTAATTGTTGTTTGCAAATTATATATAAAGACGTGTGTGTGTGTGTGTGTGTGTGTGTGTGTGTGTGTGTGTGTGCAAATGTCCTATGTGGATACAATTAAGACAAAGGAAAAAACCTATCAATTTTGAAGACATAAAAATAAAGTGAATAGAAATGTTAAAAGTTCAAGAGATAAAGAAAGACATAATCAACAATATTAACAGAAGAAAGCTAGTGTCCCCAAAGGTTAGGGGAAGTGAAGGAGACAGTGACAGTCAGTAGTTTGAAATGTCACTGTAAACCTCATCTACTGGACTTGGCTAGTTGGAAGTCAGTGGTGATTTCAAGGAGGAGAGTTTTATTCTTAATTACCATTGACTTTCATCTGAGCACCTCACCTTGGTGATAAACTTCATTCTGCATTGGCCAAGGAAGCATTCTGTGAATTCTGACACTTGTGATTTGCAGAAGCTCAAAATTTTGTGCTCAGACAAGGACATTATTATTATGTTTCTAGCTCATTGTTAATTATTACCATCAGTCTCTTGTTGGGCCTAACTTAAAAATTAAAACTTACCATGGCTGTACAAATATAAACAAAACATAGCGTCTGTGGGGTTCACTAAAACCTTTAGTCTTAGGGACCCACTGGAGGGCTGAGAACATGCTTCTAAATGGTAAGGGGGGGGCTGGTGTAGATTTCTAGGAGGAGAAAGGTATATTCTGTGTCAAAAGTATAAACAGATTTGCAGAGGATCCCACAGGCTTGCTGTCTAACCATTTAACCAAATAAGCAGTTGATATGCATTGATGCAAAATTCATGGTATCATCAGGAAGCGCCTAATGACAGGGGACATCTAATGTCAGCTGTATGTCACAGGAATTTGCTAGAGAAAGCAACTTCTGTCCCAATTGTTTTTAAACTGTGCACATTTTTTTCCAGGAGTTTACTGTAAGCTGACCGGCCTCTGCTGGATCTTATACAAACACTAAAGTCTGTTTACCCATTCCAGTGATTTTTAGTCTGGGGCCTTTAACTCATCAATTTGTGTTTCTAGTCATTCTGGACACAAGGTCTGTTTCTCAGCTACCTGTTGCTTCCTTCTGTATATCTCACTCTCACAAATTGTGTATTTAAAATGACCAAAACTGGATTCTGTGTTCACATTCACAGACTGACTTCTTACTCTTAAGCCACACATCCATCTGGACATCATGAACCCAGGGAGACGCCTCGAAGCCAACTAAGAGTCTTATTCTGATTTCCAATTGTCTCCTGAGTTTACTTTTGAATGGCTTTTGTCTGGTATTTAAAATCCACCGTCATAGTCCAGACCCTTTCTCTTTTTCACCTGCATGAATGAAAGCAGTCAGGCTTCTGGCCACAGATCTTCAACCCCATAAACCATCCCTATAGCCTAGCCATATTGTTTTTTTCTACCCCATTTAAACCAATGTCTTGCTTCAATCACTGTTAGGTCCATGATAAACATGGATGATTAAACACTGGACAGCTCATGTAATGTATTCTGAATCCTTTTCACTCCAGACTGGTGTATTTAGTAATTTAATAAATAAATTTTACTCCCTGTGTATTGTCCTCCAGATAAGATGCCAAGTTCTAAAACGGAGGCTTTCTGTTTTCATTTGCTTCTACTCTAGTGTGGGTGAACTGAAAACTGAGAATATGTTTAAGAGAAGTGTCTGGTTGATCTGTATGTCAACATGGCAGCACTAAGCCATCGGCCTCTTTTAGAGGAGCCTTTGCTCACACTGATGATTAGTGAATGATGGGGAGTCAGCCCAGCAGAGCTGGAGAGACGAGCATTGCCAATGTGAAAATCCTGGTGAATAGGAACTTGATCTGGGGTGGAAGAAAGTAATGGGGATAGTCAGCAGAGTGGCAGAGGCTAAAGCAAGCCCAGAATGGTGCTCAGCAGATAGCAGCCTACAGAGCTTAGAGGGCTGCCCAGGGTAAAGGAGACTTGTGAGCTGGAGTAAATGCTCAAAGAGTTATAAGATAATGACACCTTCAATTTGTGTTTTAAGAAGAGGATCTGAATGTCCTGAGAATGGATTGTACAGATAGGAATCGAGGAAGACAAAGAACACACCCTACTCTCTTTTATGATCACCTCACTACACCTGACAACATAATTCTGACATGCTTGTCCAGTGAGTTGATGTCTAGAGATTTCCGTATAGAGAACAGTTGATGGGAATGTTTTCATGAAGTCACTACAGAGGTCCCCCAATAAACTAGAAGCAGAATGTAGCTTCTGGGTACTTATTTCTAAAGCTTTGACATCAGAATGTTGAAGAGATGACTGTGTGACTGTGCTTGTAGTAACATTATTCTTAATAGTCAGGTCATGGAGTCATCCAACTTGTTCATCAAAGGAAGAATAAATAAAGAGAATGTGGTTACTCTACAGCTTTACAGGAACAGGCCGTTCTGCCATTTGCCTGAGTGTGGATAGAGTTGAAGACTATTTTGGCAAAGGAAAACAGGGAAACAATTATTATATGATAGCATTTATGTCTGGAAACACACCAAATGGACTCATCGAGGCAGAGAGTAGAATGTGGAGAATCAGAGATCAAAGAGGTTATGAGGAGATGGTAGCAAACAGGGACAGAGATGGGGGATAGCTTGGTGGGTAAAGCACTTGCCTTGCAAGCCTAAAGATTGAAATTCGATCCCCTAGGACTCAAATTTATAAAAGCCAGGCAAACCAACACATGCTTGTCATCCAGTGCATGGGAACAACTAGATCCCTGGGGCCCACAAGCCAGTCAGGCTAGCTGACTCTGGGAGTTCCAGGACAGTTAAAAGCTTTACTTCAAACATAAAGCAAAAATGATGGATAGGCTTGAAGAACAACATCCAAGACAATAAGTGGATTTATAGAGGCCAATAATGGAATGTGGTTGTCAGATATGAAGAGGTCCAAGGTTTTACACACACACACACACACACACACACACACACACACACACACACACACACACACACACACACACACACACACACACACACACACACACGCTCGCGCGTGCGCATGCACACACGCACACAAACACAAACACATGTCTCTGTATGTGCACTTAAAACACACCCCTATGCACATGCATACACATAGATAATAATAATTTTAAAATTGAAAAGTAAATGACAGTGGACAGAGATTCAGTTAGGGTGAGCAGATCTGGTGGTTTCCGATAGGCTGACATCATGGGTGAGTGGAGCAGAGAGTTGAACATTAAGAATTTCAGTGCTACTGGGTGGGGATTCACCTTGAGTGTTCTTATCACAGATGATGTCGGATGTCTGAAGTGATGGATGGGGTGGGACGGCTTGATCTGGCCATTTCACATTGTATGAAAATTGTATCTCTTTATACCCCATAAATATGTTCAACTCTAACATGTCAGTGTACAATTTTAGGAATGGGCACATTGACTCCCTACAGGCCACTGTTGCTGTGGAAATTGCAGATGTCTGGTTGTACCTAAATTTTGATTACTGGTTTATGTCTGCTGCTACTGTCACTTTCTCTGTTTGAAATTTCAGTCATTCTCTGTGGTCACTGACGAACCCCTGTTGGTCTACTAAGATGCAGCTCAAATCCCGCCTTACACAACTTATCTCTTTTAATCCTTAGAGCAACCATATGAGGCAAATATTTTATCTCCACTTTACAGATGAGGAAAAGAGGCTCACAGAGATTAGGACTGGCTCAGTGTACATAATGGCGTCTTGGGATTTATAGCTGGGGCTCGTCATCTTCATACCTGCATTGCCACCCCTCCAGGCTCCTGCTAGCATTCATGATGGAAGAGGAATAATTGCTGGCTCGGTGTCACTCATGAGACCCCGAGGTCAACATGACTCTCTGAGTATGTGTTATACTCTGTTGATTCCAGTGCCTGAGTGGTGATACTGCCTCATCCTTAGCCTGTCATATACAATCTGACCAGATGGAGGATGCTACCCCTATAAGAGGAAGATGCATGGTAACTCATCCAAATGGACCACTTGCTTTCTTATCTTTTCCTTCAATGAGGGTGACCCTCAGAGCCAACAGGCAATCACACTTAAGAGATATGGACCCCTTTCCTCATAGCTTTCACTGAATCTCTGTGTTCTACTGTAGAACATCTGCCTCCTGGCTCTACCGTGGAATTTCACATGCCTCCACTCCATTGTATTCACCTTCTCTGAGATATGAAGTGAGCTTCCTATCTCCTCTCCTGCCTTATAGGTTCTGTGAGGTGGGACCTGAGACCTGAACCTGCTCCGGGGAATCTATTCTGTGTGCCCCGAACAGTTACTTGCCCTTCTCTGGGCAGAAGCTCATGTCTCTGTCTGCTCCCATAGTTAAAGTGACACCATCTTGCTTTAAGACCTCTGCTCATGTCTACCAAAGGCGTGTAGTGGGTTCTTGGGGGCACGGTCTGTGA